>JAGTXR010000510.1:0-40422 GCA_022606575.1 Glossosoma conforme | reverse complement strand
GAGAATTTAATTGATAATACACTCACAAGAATGAAATTTAATTTTAAAATCATAAGCGTGCAATAATAATAAAACAGTCTTTTGTATTATCAATATTCTCAGAATAGAGATACTCATTTTTGACCTATTTATTATTATCATACAAGTGTGTCGTTAGTTATATTGCAATTGATGCAACCTTCACAAAATTGATATTAATTTCACCTTCTGTTAACAATTAGTGGTATCGTTTGAATAATACCTCATTTAATGTTGAAGTTTTTTTTTTAAATTTATTTTAATTATACATTTCTTAACTCGAACAAAAATATTTGATTTTGATATGTACCACTGAGTATTTTTTTAATTTTTTTTTTTTTTAGGAAGAAGAGTGTTGTCATGAACGGATAAAATTTTACGTGTAACATACGTGTCACGAATAATTTTTTTTATAACATGTAATTTTAAAGTTTTTATGAATAAAAAGGTTCTTAAAATTAAAATATTTATAATAATCTTAAAAAAAAAAACCGTATACGGGCGCATTATAATCGTTTTATTTGAAGTGATTTTGGACTTAGAGAATATTGGCTCTGCGAAAATAATTAATGGTTCTCTATGCGACCTCAAAAAATTTAAAATCACTGTAGTATCATTATCATCATCATCATCATCAGCATTATTTATTTACGTGTAAATAAATGGTGTGATTTGCGGAGATGCTACTTGTGCTCCTCGAGGGACTCGTACCAGTTCTAAAAAAGTCGGTATTTTCAGTGCTTAGTTACGGTTTTTATATAGTTATTATAATGAATAGAGCGACTGAAAATAGAAATATCATGTTTGCCAGTGGTTACTTTTTTCCATTTCCTTAAACTGATTTGAACTGCTTCGATTTTTGTACTTAGAATTTAGACTAAAGAATTTCATAGACATACAATCAATTAATTGAAAAAAAAATCATCTGCGGCACATATTTCACATCTTTAATGCAATAGTTTTCAACATTTTTACCATTTTTAAAGAGAAAATAAATCTAAAAAATAAAAGGCGTGGACCAAAAATATAATATTTTAGGGTGACGCGGTGTCATAAAAGTTGCAAACAGCTGTACGAGTATAACATGTATTATATGTAAAAGAAATAAATTCTATGATTATAATAATCAAATTTATATGTATTTATTTACGATACAATATTTCATTGGCTTAAATTTTGGACAACACTGTTTTTACTATTTCACAAGAAGTGGTTGTTTATACCCACGAGAAACAAAATAACCAATGTAAAGTTTACGAAAATATAAGTTAATATTAAATAACTTTACATATTCATCTACTCTTATGGTTCATGAAGTAAATAATTAATGAAAAATTATTGAAACTGAAAATATAAATTATCTACACAATTTTATTTAATACTTACTTACGAATCTGTTGTGTTGTTTTTCATTGGCGTATTTGAAAAAAAATTGAAAGCATTCCAAATAATAGTAAAAACGTACTCGGAAATATGTACGTGTAATTTGATCATTTAAGTATTGCGTTGTAAGGATATTCATAACGGTCTGGTTCCAAGCAGGCCAAGGACACACAGGATTGTTTTTTCAAATAAAAAATAAAAATTCCGATTGTTAGAATTTATAAGTATTATGGTACATAGAATTACTGAATCGAAAAATAACGAAGCGAACGAGTAGTGATTGCATGATAGATAATAACAAATAATCTTACAAGAAAACAAAGGCATATTCGATACCACGGAAATCTCGCTATCCTGGAATATTATTGATAATGATGGACAAATAATAGGATCTAATATTATAATTCCAATATATGGATTGTGTAACCCAAGATGGACATAGTATGGTTAAAAGGCGCACGTAAAAAATAACTTAAATTTTTCTATTTTTTTATGTTAATTTTTTTTATATTTGAACATCGAACCTTCGTATAAACCAATGTTTGATTATTTTGGTAAAATATTGAACCATTTGTTTAATATTTAAAAAAATCGTAGGTTATGAAAACTACATTAAAGTAAACATTTAATTAACGAAATTATTTTTCATTCCTACTGATTTTGGTACACTCTCTCACTAAACACAAAAATAAAAAATATTTAAAGAGGTAGGATATATTTTGATATACGAGTATATTGTCTGATAATATTACTCTGCTAGAACAGAAAAGTTTAAAAAAATATGTACTTATTTATAATAACATAATATGCTAGCCTGAAATATTACTCGCTTTAGTATTTATATTCTTTGATAGGGACTAGCGAGAAGCTAATTTGCCTCATTTTCAAACAATATCGTATGAATATTTATAGTTATATTTATAAGCCTAAGCGATTATCATGCACTCAAAGTATGCAATAAACCATGAAAACCATGAAAAAATAAATATGCATATTAAAATATGCAAATGGGTATACAGCGATATCTTTAAATAATCGCATAAATCAAAGATTTAGATCTATGTTCAATTATTTAAATATCTTTTCCTTGAAATTTTTAGTTGGCTTAAAATCCAATTTCCTCCACACATATTTTCCGCTAAACTAATTCATACAATAGTGTCGAAATCAATTATCAAAATGTATGATTTGTTCTCGAATCATCCTTCATAAATAACCAGTTAAATTTACTTCACGAGACCTGAAAGTAAATATTAAATAAATTACTTTAAAACTAGCAAACAACTAAAGTAATTATGTATATATATATTGTAAATAATTAACTATAATTTTAATTAAATCGATTTATATATGTTTATTATGGTTGTCGTGATTACCCTGATTAATTTATGGATTGCAAAAAATAAGGCCGTACATTTTCAAGGTTAGTAGGGAGTGATATTTGTCTTTCCAATACTTTTAAATCGTTTAAACTAATATAGGTTTTTAATTAAAATATATGTGAGAAAATAATCTTGATATTTTTCTTATTATCTGTATATGTATATTTAAAAATAAATATCATTCATATCAACATTACATTATGTTTATATTTTTATGGTGTGAACCTAATTTGTCATCTAAATATAGTTTGTGAATTGTTATCTGGAAGTCAATATCCACCACGGGAACTAAATGGAACATGCATTTTAAAAATGGCTAAGCGTTGCATTAGGAGTGAACTACTATCATAGGTACGAATATTTGGTAAAACAAAATGTAATCTACACGATTAAATTTTACACGAATTAATTTATTAATCGTGTCTTTAAAGCGATCAGGACAATCAGTAATAATAAATTATTATTATTATATAGTTTACAAAAAGTATATAATTATTTATTAAGAATTATGATTTCACTATACCGCCTTAACAGAAAACGTACAAATTGATAATTATTTTTTACACTTTGCCAGTTATCGCTCAATGAGTTTCTGATAATATCAGATAGATGGCGTTTTTAAATTTTACAAACAATACAATGTTTTAATAAATATTATTACCATGGATTCGTAGCTATCCTATCCACATAATTTTATTATTTAAAAAAAAAACTAACAAAAATTGTGTACAAAAAACATAACGTTTCGGGTTCAACTTCATAAGAGGTACATAATATTTTTAATTACAGAAAAAACTCGGTTTGTGAACATTTATATTAATTTACTAATATGTCGAAATTTTTTCATATTCTTTAAAAAAAAGCATTAATATCACAATATTGAGTGTTGGTATGAAAAATAATAACTTTATTTTACTTCTAACCCTTAAAAATGTCGAGATTTTTTCAGTTAATTGATAAATCGATTGTAATACATTCCTATCTTTTTAACAAACGTCATTAAAAATATTTTAAGAGCTTAAAATACTTAATTTATAAGAAAAACGAATTAAAAAGTATTAGTGCTAGTAATGTATTTTCCGGTTAAAAATCTTGCGGTCAAACAGAGCTGATATAATTTCTAGCAATAGCACTAGCTCAAATGTTCTACAGAATATTAAAAATCCATTAATTGGTTTCCTATCAATATAAAGTAATATTATTGGACTGTGTACAAAAGTGTATGATTGCATACAAAAAATAACGTACTTTATAATTAACGTACGTATTCCATTGATCATACAAAAGTGCTAGGTTAAGTATGATGTAATAAATAAATATTTTTATCATATAATAGATAATTTATTTAAAACTAAACTGATAAACTAAAAATCTACATAAAGTACCAGTACATGACACTAGATTACCCAGTTTTTGCATTTCCTCATAAAAATAAAACTCCGTGTTTTATGCAAACCTACTAACAATCTTCTTTTTTAGCCTCGCCATTTCCCATCATCTGGGGTCAGCTCTCCTTGTGAACATTCCCCATGTATGACTGTCCTGCGCTGCATTCCTTGTCTACAGTTGCAGTCCAAGTTGCATGTGGTCTTCCAGGTCTGGGTATGTTGAGGGCTTTCTTCACCATGTGGTCCTCATCTCTTCGTGTCCCATGTCCATACCATTTTAGGCGGTTTTCCCTTATCTTTTCAGGTATGGGGGTCACCCGAAATGAACCCTGAATATGCTAATTTCGAACTCTGTCCACTCTAGTCACACCGCCTGCCCACCTCAGCATCTTCATCTCTGCCACATGAATCCTATCCAAGTCGCGTTCCAGCGGGGTCTAACATTCAGATCCGTAGAGCATAGCCACTAACAATATAATCATAAAACGAATAATATATACTAATAACTTGACACACGCGTTAAATATACAAAGAAACGGGTTTCATAAGTTTTTCATAATAATAAGTAACATAAAAAGAATTCACATTATTGCAATATACTGAAATCTTGTTTGTATTCGTTTATATTGTGTTTTTTTATTATTCCCAAGTTGGTTAACGTTGTCTTTATCATTGCTGTGACATAGTTGCTACGATTATTATAGCAGGTAAATACCGCATATAATTAATTGAAAGGCATTTAGCTAAGCCGCAAATACAAACTTTTATTACATTTTTTATACCTATACGAGTATATACTTATCTGGAACAAGAAACCCGACTAGGACGAAATAACCTCTTGGAAGAAACCTATAGACGTATACAACTGATATGAGCAGCATTCGGAAAACTTAACTTAACTTATTTTCAAAGCGAAGAAATTGAAACGTCTTAAAATTAAGGCGTTTAAACAATGCATCCACTTAGTATTGACTTATGGCGCAGAGATGTGGAATCTAACTGTAGGGCTTACACATAAAATTAAAGGCACTCAACGGACATGGAGATATTCATGCTCGGAGTGTCTCTAAAAGATACATTCAGAAATAAAGATATCCGAAGAAGAAATCGAGTAGTGAAGGTTACAGAAATAATGGGCACACTCAAGTCACAATGGGTACGACACATGTGTCGAAGAGATGACGTTCGATGGGGAAGAAAAGTGTTTTAGTGGCGTTCAAGAACTGGCAAACGGAGGGTTGGCCGACCCCCTGCAAGGCGGATTAACGATATTAGAAGAATACCGAGAGTAGCCTGGATTCTGAGGGCAGAGGATCGACAAGGATGTAGATTCATGTGGAAGACTACGTTCAACAGTAGATGGACACAGGCTGATGATGATGAAAATAATAATTATGCATTCTTATAATACATCACTATAATTATATTTATGTTGTTTTACTTTTTCACGTATTGTTATAAAGGCTGTAATATTATAGCATTATAAATTAAAATAAAATCTAAATCGCTATAAACCTGACATTTATATTCAGTTATTGACAAATTAACGATATTTATTGACAATTAATGAATATTTTCATTGCATCGGCACGTTATCATTAGCATGTTGCAATTAAAAACATTTATATTGCGTTTAACACTATTATACTCTCGTAAGAACATAGAGGATGTATATCGTTGTATATCATATAAATACATCCTTCGATCGAAACAATTCAATAGGTCAGAAACCAATGCATTCGCGTCGGCAGTAAAATGTTTTGATAAATGTATAACATCAAAATGACCATGAATTGGTAACAGTCACGGTCGTGACACCGATATGGGATGGTTTTTGTTATTATTAGGTTTTAAACAGTATGATTCCGGTCGTTGACATCCTATCAACACCCACAAGTTATTAGATAATTAAAAGTATAAATTAACAAAAAAAAACATATCCGCTTCATATCTAAAGCATATGGCCGCCACAAACTGCCGCTACACAGTTTTGTCGACTTCACTTGGGGCTTGGAAAAGAAGGTAGCAGAAATATCTGACGCATATTTGGGCGTAAGTCAAGCAACATTTCAAAGAATGATTAGCTTAACTCTACAACAAAGTCTGGACCATTAAAATGTATGGGGCAACTCAATCCAATAACCAACAAGCGGTATACTTAAGCGTTCGGTATCTAAGAACGTTTCGTGTCTAATTTTTCTTTAGTAATCGATCAAGAACCAATGTTACAAAATATTATAGTCGGCGGACTATGGATAAACAATACTATATAAAAACTGTTATTTGACCACAAACGAACTATTGAATAGCAAGTGCATCAGCAAGTAAAATAATATGCATGGAATTTAATGGAAAAAAAACTCAAGGGACAAGTCATGGACAATTGTAATAGATAGAACTGAGTTGCAGCAATTTATGGTGACCGTATGTTCCAGATATGGAACGGATAAAGTGCTTAAAACTCGTATATCGGAGAGACGTCAAATAAAAACATAATAATTTTTTTAGTACAGGTTTGTACTAATTGTCTTATTTTACAATGTGTGTTCATATAAAGTAAAAAACAAATAATATTTTTCACAATATGTACTGAAATAATAATTTAATGCAATGCGGCGTCAGACAACACAATAATATTCCATTTATTTAATGTTCATTTCAAAATATTCATACACCATTTACTATACGAGTACATAGCAAAACATTAAGATTATTTACTGCCTTCGTAAGCTACTTCTACTTCTCCTACTGCTGCTTCGTAAGCTACATATAAATAAATAAAATTATAATGGAAAAATATAACTGATGAATCTTTCATAGATCGCGAAACTACAGTCTTCCATCAAGTGAAACACTACTCAGTGTCATCCATGTTAAAACAATGTATTAAATTCTTATATATTTTATGGCCTTTCTTATCCTGTTTTTTATGGATGAGAGTTTAGTCTCATTTTGAACGGGTGTATTTACATAAATATTTAACACAAATATTGAGCTTTTAAATTACCTTTTAGCTTCGTCATTAATCGCACTCTCTCATATACCTATAATTATAGGGCCCGTGAAAATTAGACGCGCACAACTAAATAAATTTGAGTATAGATCAACCATTTTATAAAGCCATTGCACTTTTAACAGAAATATATAATACTAAAATGACATTATAAATTACGATAAAATATAGGACGAGCACTGACGAAGCATTCATCATAGTGTGAATTGATTGTATGTATAACTAATATATTTTTAATATAATTATATAAATACATGCACAGTTTAAATTCATATTCTTTATTACAAATAATCGCTGCATCGTTTCACTGTGAGTGAAAACATTTATGAATGTATACTTAGTTCTTAGGAGCTATGGAGTATCAAGTCTAAGGCTGGCCGCAACACTTCCCTCCAGTTATCCTTGTTCTGAGCCCTGGATTACCAGTTAGTGCACAAGGAGCTAGCCGCATCATTCTTCATGTTATACGTTCAATTCGTGTGTGGGCGACCAGCCGCTGAATACCAGTTAATGTTCCACTACGTAGCTTTCTCTCGAGGGAAGGGCATTGAAATTATCCGCACGAACAACTTGACACAACTCTTTGAATCTCCTTGCTTTCAATAATGCTACTGTGTATGGTATTTTATTAGTAGTAACTAAACAGCTGGAGAGTAGAGTTTTGAGGAAATGTGAGGTTTTCCTGAAAATCATATGTTCAAACATTTGAAGATCTTCTGCAAATTTTTCCCTCAGGCTACATATGTCGCATCCATATTAAACTATTAGCTCGGTGTTCACATTATAAATTTCAAATTAGGTATTTATAATGTAAACTTTTTTTTATTTAAATAAATTACATTTAATGGTATAATTTAGTATTGATAATGGCTACAATTGTACAAAATTGAATTGGTTTGTTATTGAAATGAAAATGTTATTAAAAGGGTGTCAGTGATCCATTTAGATTTGTCGCAGTATCATAATTTTTTTTTTAAAGTCACGATCAGCATTAAGACATGACAAAAGGATTCTTATCTTTAATCGTTTCACGGATATTTCGAAAAGTGCGCAATTGATCCATTGTTTTCGTACAAAGTCTTCACCAAATTGCGTCATCGAAAGCTTAAGAAAATTCGCGACTGGAAAACACGGCGACGACACGTTTAAATCGACATTCATATTGACCGTCTGACGGAGCAAATGTGATTTAATTTAAACGATTCGAGTGAAAAATAATAATAACAGAGGCTTTGTATTGTCGAAACATTTCAATATGCGTGAAGAAGCCTCACAGGTGGCTGGCCTGAGAGGCGGTCGCGGCGCACAGCGAGCGGCGCCAAACATGTTCTAATGCCACGCACAAGGAATCGCTGATTACAGATTATTGACTGATTCAAGGGAATATCAATCATTAATTGTTAGAAAATATAATCTTTAGCCGATCATGTGCATTCCAAGTAAATTAATTTTTCTGATGGAAATATCTCTATATTCGTTCCTAATTTGAAACATACAGTGCGCGCGCACTCCGAAGTACAGTCGCGGCGGAAAAAAATCAGTACTATTACTTTCCGGATAAACTTATAATAAAATATGTATACAAAGAACCACGTTTAAGATGTACCCAAGTAAGTTAGTTATATTGAACGCATTATGCTATTTCACTCTATGTATATGAGTATTTATTATTGAAAAGATAGCAATGATTGAATTAAAGATAGAGTTTGATTTTTATCGCAATTATATGAATATTTAATACTCTACGGAATAATGAATTATTATACCATATGCGATTCAATGTTATTGCTCTGAAAATTTAATCAATTCATCTGATTGTCTAGGACCTTCCTAAGAACCGTTTTGCATTTACTACATTCTTTAATATTTTTATAATCATAACAGCGAATATGCAATGTTTAATCGATTGGGGCAATTTCTCGTTGACGAGATTTCAAGTGCTTGAAGTGGTAGTAGTGGTTTGTGCTGTCTTTTACAAAATATAGTCAGTTTTGACGAAAATCCTCCAAAATACAGAGAAGTTATAATTCTAAAATGTTCCATGTTATGGTGAGAACGAAAAAAAAAGTAATTAATTCAACACCCTAAAAATGTGGGCATTGTGGTATTAATATCCTACTATTTTCACAAAAATCATAGCACAAGAATAACCAAAGGATCACAAAAAAAATCCTTAATCGTCCCATGCCGTTGAAAATTCTTGATATCATTATATTCCGGTATTGAAAACTTAAAATAATTGTGTGTAAAGCTGTCATTTTTAATTTGCATATAGCTCTTTCTGTATTCAAAAGTTGAGCAATCTTGCTAATGGTATTGCTCCTGTGAGTCGATAATAAAGCTGGTAAATTTGCAGCCAGTCAATGAAAAAGACTATCCAAAAATGGTTTCAGTTTATGGGTATTTTTAATCAAACGTATCGTTGATCGATTCGATTAATTATTGTTTGCATAGTTATCGCTATTTGGCGCTACACACAATATTCGTTACTTTTTGGTTGTTTAAAATGTATGTTATTTATATTTAAAATTTATATACATTTTGGATGAGGTAAAACTTAAGATTCATTCAATTTATAACCCACCGATATGTAGGAATATTGGAGAAGCTATTGTAATAGTTTTGTCTAGGCGGGCATTTGCCGAGCGGACATTTTGCATATAAACTGGAAATTTCTACAAATAGACCAAATTGACTGAACGGACTTTTTGCTTAACTCACATTTGGCCGAACGAACAATCGACGAAAGGAAATATGGCCAAAAGATTTTTTATAGTGATGAAAATTGTTTTATTCATATTAATAACAATGCACTCGTAATTGCTTTACATAAGTACACGTAATTACCATAAAATGACAAATGTTTTTTAATTAATTTACTAATATCACATTTGAATTCCTTGGTATTATTTCACAGTTGTGTTGATAAAACATTGTGTACTATTGATTGTGTATTTAAAAAATGTTTATCATATTTTTATTTATTATTCCATAAATTAAAAAAAAAACATTATGTTAGTTTATATGTCTCAAGGATTCCTATTTACAAAATATATATTGAATAACCTATGATGATACCAGTCAAAGGGAGAAAGAATTTTAGGTTTTTATGACGCTTGCCATTCGAAAAAGCGTAAAAGCTGCATGTTAAATATTGGCCAGCTATCATCATTAGAAAAGCTTGACGTTGTTTAACCCACTTCCAAATCAAATGAAAGCGGTTTGTTCAGTACGGGAAACCACTGTAAATAGATGATGTTTACGGGATGACTTTTGACCACCTCACAATCTTTTAAGCGGAATACTTTAAACTTTACTGATAAGAAAATGAAGAATAAAAATCAATTGATTTTTTCTGAATGGTTAGTATTACATACATACTAAGGTGAAATGATGTTCTCGTCTAGAGATAATAGAGGATGCTGAATAATTTACATATCGTATATTTGTATAGCATCGTGTGTACGTAAACGATTCTCAGTCGCTTCTTGACAGTGCTCAAGGTGAGTGGCTTAAATACTCGCAAACCCACTTCTTATGTGCAAAATATTGGATTAAAGTCGTTAACATTTAAAAACAAAAATATTCTACGAAAAAAAACTATTATGACTTGATGACATGAGGCTTTGTTTTGATCTTGACTCTTAGCGGCCAACCCCAAGTCAATTACTTATCTTCCGTTATTCAAAGGACTACATGTTTTCTACCTTTTACTATCATTCATATCTGCAAGCGTTGAATTAAAAAAAAATACCAGGACAATCATATAAATAACAACGTCTTTTAAGTAACAAACGAAAAATATTCCGTGAATGCCACCTGTTAACAGTGAGTTATCGGAATAACGCGCGCAGTTAACAAAGGCGACATGAAATATACTTTTAATATATATTAATTTTTCTCTCTAGAAATAGTCAAAACTTAAGTGAATTTGCAGGATACCCCACATGTGCCCTTTTTCATTCATTTTTTTATTTAGAAAAATCACAAATAAGTGCACGCTGAAGGGCAGATTTGATAAGGATGATGAATATTTTTGATGGAATTTCTTTTATATGGCGCGTAACAAATTTGGAGCATACGCCACAATGTTCCACTGAAGACCCCCGAAATTCTAGATCTTCCAGAATGTCGAAGTCCCATGATATGACTAAAGAGTCTGCTTAGATTTGCTCTTAGAAAAGCAATCCTCAAAAACATATTGAAACAATGACTACAGTTTGGTTCGGGCACTCATGCGACAAGGTTGAATGCCACTGCTTTAGGCTCGACTCCTTTTCACTTGGTTATAAAATGTATCCTTTAAAAGTCAATATAATCATATCGAAATATAGCTATAACCAGCATTATCGATATATGTGATACGAGTATGCTACTGACGCAGTTATCAATGATCGATTTCAAATATTGAAATCAGTAAAATACTATAACCTTACATATAATACGGATTACGTTAAATCAATTTAACGTTTTTCGTTATTTATGCACGTCACACTTATCACTCTTAAAAAATTACCTCAAGTCTCTTTTAAAAGTATTTGATTCTAGATCTACATAAAGTTTCTTAAGTTATGACTGCGTGGTGTGTGTATAAATAAACAAAGCCTGGAGGATGTAGGCGTTTAATTGTTAAGAAGAATGCATCGGATAACGTAGGCGGCAGTCTATGTCCAAAAAAAGAAAATTATGTGTTTTTGTCTCCAGAAGATCAGACAAACTTATTTATTTGTAAATAAAATACAACCCGTATCAAGTAGGTATATAAATACTACAACGCATTTAGAAGTAATAAAGCGACCGGTGTAACCACATTTTGCTTTCATTCATACTTTGTAGTATTAATTTGATGAATTTTTACTATTAGATTGAAACATATGCAAAGGATCTTTTCGTTCTATTAAAGTTCATTATGCATGCGGATGTTTTGTCCTGGTACTCGTGTATTTATCGTCCGTGAGAACGAAGTTATTTTCCCAGGATACTTGCATAATAACGTGAGTTACAACTAACACTGTTGCGTTAAATCGTGAAAGATTGGTCCGCATTAATCAATACATCTATTTAATGTATAAATATATTGTTATCGATTCACGCGCGGCCTTGCCTTTTCAATTAGCAATGTAAACACACTCATGTGGAGTATTATTCGCAATTAACATTGTTTCCCAGCAGTGCGACCTCTTGAACTTCACTTAGTTTGAATATTCTCTGAGCAATGAATAAAGTGACCGGTTGTTAATATGTTTTTAATTAACAGCAGACAGATTGTGTCCGTGCATCGCGGTCATGGTGAAGGAATTGTGTCATCCGGGAATGACAACACTGAGGTCAACACTTTCTAAGCCAACAATATGAACCGACGCCATTTATTTATTATTCGTTTATTTTGTATCGGTCTTACGATCATTGCTAATATCAAGTTCTGCAAAATAATATTCTGTAAAAACACTAAAATAAATAAATTATAGAAGTATACCTTAATTATATTATATTTTTTTTAACTTTCTAATAAAAAAGCACAAGTCAATAACAATATAAAGAGCTGAAAATTCGACGGCAATCATTCATTGGGTACTAAAATGTAACACAGTAAATAAATAAACTTTTACTTTAGTTTTTGGGCATTTTTAAACGCTTTTGTTTTTAAAATTGATACGTACATACAAATTCAAAGTAAATATCATCTGATGACACTTCTCTCATGAATATCGAAAAAAAATAAAAGGCAGACGCTGGGATGTCTGCGTATATTTTTATTTTGTTATTGCTTTAATTTAGTTTTTTTAGATAAGCTTGTATATTTAATATTTTTAATATTTCTATTAAAGGTAATAAATATTTTGTTACGATTTAAGCTTAAAAGTTTTTATGGAAGTTAAGCAGTCTAGGTAACAAACAACGTAATCCTTTTACAAAAAAAAAATCTAAATGATTAACGAGAGACTAATTGAAATTTATCAATTTTTAATTATTTTTTTTAGATTTTTATAATAATAAAGAAATAATGATATCGTTTTGTATATCGCTTACCATATGTGCCAATTCAAATCGTTTTTTGTAGTTTTTGTCCGACCGGGAGAAACTATTAGGTCAGATGTGTCATAGTGTTATCAATGTCTCAAAGTGTGTTGGACAATATATCTCTAGATTAAATTTATAATCCTTGTTTCAAATGAGGAAAAATGAAATATTATTTTTATACTTTATGCATATCTTTAGTATTCAAAGCAAACCACAAGTATAATAAACTCTAAAAAAAAGATTTTTGGGTCTAAAAGTGGTATTTCTAGTGTCCCATTATTATTATTCCAATAATACAAATAAATAAATAAACCTAATGATGTATGTGTAAATATATATTTGAAAAAAAATGCTCAAATTTAAAATAATGTAATATTCAAAAACATGAAGTCCTTGGAATTAACTTCATTATTCTATTTGAATAATACAAATTAGGTTTTTATTGTATCTATACGAATACAGCAGCTACTTGAGATCGGAGCCGCAAATTACCTGTTGGATCCGATCGATAAGAGCGATGCTTCCGATAAACGACAACATCCTAACATCTCATTTCCAATTTATTGAACAGACCATTGAGTTCATTCACAAAGCCTATTTTATCGTCTTTGTCACGGACACTGTTTCTTAGAACTTTCTCAATTTATCCCTTGCACCCATATAAATCGTACAGATTGAATCAGCCTAAAAATAATTAATAATCCTTTATGAACAACTTGTGGTACATCTGTATAATATAATCCCAGGTTGGCGTGAAAAAACGTTAGATGGCGGACAATAGCATGATTCTCAAAGTAATGTCGCAATATTTTCCAGCGTTGTTCAAGCGTATACACAACCATATTCGTTCAGCGGAAGGATAAAACTAATTATCTGTCAAATCAGACATGAGCTAAATGTTACCATTCACGAAATAAGCACTAGTTGAAAAAAAAACGTTAGATGGCGGACGCGTTAATTGTATACAAATAATACACTTTTTTATTAAATTTAGTTTACGTAATATATTAGTCTCTATATTTTACACAGTATTGAGGCAGAAAGTTAGAATTTTATTAACCCTCGCCTTACTATGTTAAAAACTTCCGCGCGTTACGATGGTGTGTACTCGTTACACATTCTGATTTAAAGTGAATAAAATGAGTAGAAATTCGAAAAAATGAAAATATTCAAAGATATCGCTTAATTTTATAATAGTTGATGTCAATAAGCAGTAATAATTGACATTTAATAGCTAAAAACATGAAAAACATCAGACGAAGACCTCAAACGGCCAGACGCACCTTGGCGCGTGACTTCCGAGAGCTACTAACACTACTTAGCCTGTCGACATATCGATAAGCCGACGCGCATCGAAATAATTTCGAACTAGCCGACCAACTGAGGTTTCCCGTCTCGCTCACTCATATTAGTACGTCAGCGAGAGTGAGGAGTATAGATGCCGACGCATATGGGTATTTTTTAATTTTATTTTTGCACACGCTTCCGACAGGTCGAATGAATTCATGACAGTTGACGCGTCTTGATTGTAGTGGTGAATTTATTCCGGATCTTAGAAAAATATTTCCTGCTCCCGATGAGTGCCTATTATTATATAATTTTTTTTTCAATACGTAAATGTATTAAGGAGGAATACCTAAAATCTGAACCCTGTGTGTATTATATTTACAGAGATATTTAAGTTATTACAAGCAATGTGTAGTCGATAGACATCACCGGAGAGGAGAGGTTAAAGAGGTTTGGTGAAAAATTAATGTGGTGAATATTAAATTGCTTTAAGATATTTTACTTGATATAATAATACTTTCTTCACAAAATATGGCAAATTTATTCTTCGAAGACAACCTCTTCTATATATATATATTCGATAGATATTAAGACAGCCAATAGCGTTCGGATATACGAATATATTTTAGTCAGAATGGTGAATGAAATGTCAAGGATGATTATACAATAGTTGATAATGGTGTTTCACGTTGTTGTTTTTATTATATGGAAATATTATTTATTTCGGGACAGAGATAGCTTAGATGAGATGAAGGTGTAAGTAAGTTCGCAATAAAAAAAGATTTTTAATTTATCAGTTATAAATTTTAAAACGGATCGACTTAAGCATTAAATTTGATATCCTTACGACAATGTTACCAGTGTAGTAAATCGTATAAAATTTAATATCTAATAATAGGTATTTAGGTTTGAATTTACGATGGGTTAATTTCAATTTCAACATTTTTAAGAATGCAAGAACAAAATAAAATGCTTAAATAACGATTATGATAATAATACATCCTTATTTTTCAGCAATACTATTTTTTAGTAGACTTTTCCATTTTCAAAAACTAGATTTTTTATACGTTAAATAATTTATGCGCTTTTACAATCACGTAAAGAATATACAATCAGTTCATGTAGTCATTATCATTTTTGTTTATTTTAATCTAACTTTATTTTTCTTCAAATGTATGAAAAATCCATTTTCCACCTCACTCCCAAACAAGTACGACCAGTATCATTCTTTTTGTTCATTTATTTATTTATTTATTTATTTATTTATTTGTTTGTTTGTTTGTTTGTTTGTTTGTTTATTTATTTATTTGTTTGTTTGTTTGTTTGTTTGTTTGTTTGTTTGTTTGTTTGTTTGTTTGTTTGTTTGTTATTTATTTATTTATTTATTTATTTATTTATTTATTTACTTAATTTATTTATTTAATTTATTTATTTATTTATTTATTTATTTATTTATTTATTTATTTATTTATTTATTTATTTATTTATTTATTTATTTATTTATTTATTTATTTATTTATTTATTTATTTATTTATTTATTTATTTATTTATTTATTTATTTATTTATATATATAGAATGAGTGAAGAATAGAGAGTACAAAAAATTAGAGGGTTATGAAATTGACTAGCCTGGCGGGTGATGAATCCAAGAAGTTTATTGGCGCGTGAAGTTAAATTGATTATGTGAGTATGGAAAGTGAATAATGAATCGTAGGTTATACCTAGATCCTTGACAACTGCTACTCTGTCGAGCAATGTTCCAGATAAATAGTATTTGGACAGAATATGATTTTTAGAACGGGAGAAAGAGATAACGTTACATTTGTTGATACTAAACGTGAGCTTATTTATGGGAACCCAGTTCATTATCAAGAAAAAAAATTAATAGGAAAAGCCGATTTTTTGGGTTCGTGAGAATGTTTTTATATTTCCACGAATACAGTATTACTTCAGTATTATCTAGGCTATTTGAGATAAAGAAACCCTGAATACAATAAATTAAGGTGTAGATAACTAATCATTTCAAGTTAAATTTAATTAAAAATCCCAAATATAAAAAAAAATTATTCACCTTAATGTGTACGTACCTTTTTTAAAAGCAAAGTTCGGATGGAAGCATTTTAAATAATTTATGTTAGATAAAACGGTGCTCCTGAGTTTCTTAGTAGTAAAATAATTACATACTTTTTATAACTATAATTATTTTTTAATAATTCTCCTTAAAAATATCTGTCCGGTTTTTTATTATCTACTTGTTTCGGTTCGACATACCTTTTAAGTTATCTGAATGTTGTAGGTAGTCTGGTCTAATCAAAATGGTTAAAAAAACATCACACCATTAAAAAATATAAAAAACAAAAAATACCACCCACCAGTGACAGCCGAACTACCACACCATTAAATGCAAGAAATTGTCTAATAAATAATGTACTTAGAAATTATATCACAACTCTTGTGGCTCTTCAGAAAAGAAGACATATTTTAATTTTAAGTTATGTAGGTAAATATATTAAATTAATGAAAAGTTAGTATTTATTGCTATGAATTAGCCAATATATGTCAGCTTGTTTTAACATTCGTTATCATTATTTAACGTCTCTTCAAATAAATGCTTCAGCCTGGGATAATAACTACTTAAAACACTAGATATATTAAAAAGTCGTAGCGATAGATGATCAGTTAAGTCATAGAAAATCTTAATAAATCTAAGTGTACCTAAACAATACAAGTAAGATTAGTTTTTTTATAAACAACTTTTACATAATATTTTCAATGTACGTAACATGAAATTAGGAATTCATTAAAGAAAACGAAGAGAACATACGAGTATCACCAGTTTATATTAAGGCTCGAGGAATATTTTTTCAAGTAAACGTATTTAATTAAAAAACTAATAAATATTGTTGATGTAAAATAGTTAATGAACTATTTCGTATTATTGCATTATATTTTGTCGACCAAAAGATTTATTTTGTACAATATTTGGTTAATTGTAACCATTTATGATTATTTTTCTAGCAAACGCTAAGGATTCGGTAGGCAATGAAAGTTGTAATATTTTAGTTTTAAATATTAAAGTTTTTAGTCACGCAGCGGCTACGAGCGAAATACCAAGTTTTAGTAATGATCTGCCAGAATGTCTGAAATGTAAATAAAACAAAATATTTTTCTAGTATCCAACAGAACTAATACAATGTTTTTTTTACATCTCTAGGAAGTACATTACAAATCAATATTGTTATAGCTTAGCCATTTACACGCTTATTTATGAATATTCTTTTCCGCGATCATGTCGAGCTTAACCTTCCGGGATAAGAAAAAACTAGAACATAAAATGTAGGGATTTGCAGTGGTTCTTAACAAAAACATTGAATTTGACATTGAAACAATGGAAGATTTGTATCTGCAATGCTTCAATGATCACTCCAGTCGAAGAATACGTGACCATTTAACTTCCTTAAATGATTAAAATAAGTATTATATAATACGCCGTTGTTTATTTACTTGTGCGTATTTTATTCAACGTGCATTAAATATATAATTGGTGTTTTCCTATATACCTGTATATCCTGCATAATGTCAGCGAAATGACCTTAGCTCACTGTGAAAAAAGACATTATACCCGTATATACATATTTTGAATATTCGTGTATTATTGTGTTATACTGATCATACAATCTGAATGGATTTTCTGTAGTTTAAAGACGTCGGCGGATTGGTATGGAGTACATGGAGCATTTTTAATGCTAAAGATAGCAACCGTCAACTAATGTACAGACAAGATACTTTCAGCAGTAATCTCCTTTGTATATTTATGTACGCACTATAAATTTGCATGAATTTACGCAGAAAATATTTCATATCTTCGCACTAAAAACTTTTAAAAATATAAATATGTATTAAAATTGTATGATTCCCAAAATGTCTGAAAAATTATTAACAAATTGATTTTTAAAAATTGATACTAATAAGTTACCTTCCAAATTCTTCTACCCGTTTAAAAAGAGTATTACAATTCAGCCATTTAAAAAAAACAACACAAAAAAATCTTAATTCAAATTCTTTCCAAATATTTTATTAGCATGGTATTATTTTCGATAATAAATAATGACATAAATAGTATTAAATTTGCAATATGGGTAATTATTAAAAAATCTTTAAAAATTATTAAATTATTTTTTTTGAACACGCATTTCCTTTCTGGGCGATTCTGCGTAAACCAAGTGGAATATTACCTATGCCTAAATCACTATTGTTTTAAGCTGTTTTTTTGGTAATCTATAATCATTAAAAAGTGATCTGTGACCTCAATAAATAAACAATTTATTTGGTAATTTTAACAATGACTTATAATTTTGGCAATAACCGAACGTTATAGGTATAAAACGATGATTTTTTATAAAGGAAATTTTCATGTTGGTGGTTTTCATATATGTATTCTAGATGTTTTTATATAAGCGGCTTGCTGTTTGCAGCAATGTTAAAATAGTCAGTTATCATCTAATATATTATAAAAAAAATGCAGGCAAGCAAAAATAATTTACTCACTTTTCGGTATTGGGGAAGCATTGCCTTTAGAAGTACTGGTAGGAAGCAGCTCCTGTTCTTCGAAATGTTTCGGTTGTGTGATCATCTTGGGCGTCAGTTCCTGTTCATTCTTAGGCATCTTACTGGGCAGCAGTTCCTCTTCTTCAAAGGTCTTTATTTTGGTGACGATTCTGGGCTTAAGATCCTGTTCATGCTTAGGCGAACTACGAGGAAGCAACTTCTCTGCTTCAGAACTTTTAGCATCTGCATTCTTCTCGGTTGGCGACGAACTTTTCATTTTGGGTTTAACTTCCGATTTTTTGTGCAGAAGATCCTCGAGTTTAGGATTTACCTCCTTAGGCTTGCCGTGCTTAGCTTCCTCTTCGACCACCCTGTGAGGCTTAATGTCTTTAGACATCTTCTGATTTTTATATATCCACTTATATATCCAATAAAACGATCAATTGCTTGTAAAAATCATTAAAAAATCAACTCATCTATTAAAATGCATATATTAATATTTTTAAGCAGAAATGTAAGATCTTAGACGACGCAACGAAGAATGAAAATATTTTAAGCGTTCATATTTTTGTTGCAATTGTTTGGAACGTTTTTTTTTAAATTTATTTAGCTGTTGTATATTGATCTTTTGTACACCGATTGTCTTCCGGTAGGTAACTTATTTTGAATATCGCAAATATCTTTTTTTTTTTAATTCAAAAGAACTGCAATTTAAATTTAAAAACCGTTATTTTCTCGAAATATTTTCGGACACTTTATTTTTTTATGACAGTTTTCATAGATAATTTATAGAATTCACGTCTCGAACACTCCCGGGCTTGACTCAAGACTTATGTTGAGCGACACGACTGGCGACTGCAACATTGCCCTTACTAATGCCACCGAACGATGCGGAGTAAAACAAGAAATCAAGTGTGAAAATCCCCCATCCATGCGACACACTGTTGAATGTTGAGCCACACATCTCTCTGTCATAAATTACGTATGTGCTTATATATTAGACTACCTGAATGTTAATTAAAACACGAGCGAAAAAAATAAAAAATATAAAAAATAAAGCTCTTCATAATTTTTAATCACGTTTATTCTTTATTTATTCAAATGCTTTTATTTGATGTACTAATATGAGTACCTGGAAAGTACTCAGTCCATTACAAAAACTATTCGTTACGACTCTCGTAGATTCATTGAACAGATGGAATATATAAATCATGGCGCCTCGTAAAACTCCGTGATAGAAAAAATGCCATGTGGTGTTTACATTATTGAAATTAGGACGCTGAAAAATATTCTCTCACATTACTTTTAAACAATGACAAGAAAACACGAACCTAAGAGTAGGCTGTTTAAAAAAAATTGCATTTGTATAATTTAATTCGATGTTTTTATTACATATCCCATTTGATATTTTACTACCTTATAATACAAAATGAATGATTTTTGCTTACTTAAATTAAACTATAAATTAATATATAAAAAAAAAACTATTCTCTCTTAGATAAATAATATCAATACATACATATATTTTAGAGGTATATATATAATGTCCTGAATTTATTTGTTCAGTAATTAATTAAATGTTTTGGCAGTAAGTTAAATCAATTGGCAAACAATTAAATTAATAGGCAGTATCCATTGTGTCGGTATGAATGTGGTCAGTTATATAATTAAAATGATAGTATTTTATTCAATAATGCCAGTTATTTATGTAAAATGAATGAATAATTAGCACATAAATGAAAACCTAACCTAACGTATTATTAATAGCCATTAATTAAATATTTATATTTTTCTACTTTAATTTTATTATTTTTATGAATTTTTTAAGTATTTATTATTGACCATTTCATAAATAATTAGTTATTATTAATTGACTTAATTACTGACAAAATAATAAGTTGCCTTTTATAATAATGAGATTGTCAACAAATGGTAAGCGAACAGATTAAGTTTATAAACTAACAATTGGTGAAACTATAGAATTATAAATATTTATACAAATAACTTATATTGCACATTTGCTTAATCTGACTAAGCGCATTTTATCTCTGGTTGATGAGGTCTCCTTAGAAATATTGAAAACGTTTAGTCAGATAGATGAATGAGAAATAAGATAACATATTTTTTTAATTTAATGAATGCAAAATTAATTACAATTAAAACATAAACAAGTATTACTAAGCTTTCATATATTCCATTTACTAATAATTTCTTTATCTTAGTATTTCTAAAATGGAAACTTAACCGAAGCTCTTATATATACAACTTATATAAAATAAGCAACAAAATACTCGTGTATATAAAAATATATGTCACGGTCATACTGCGATTTTTTTTAACAATAATGAGAAAAAAAAATATTTCTGACTATTTTTAAGCATTGTTTGTTTTTCTAAAGAATTATTTTTGTCTCTTTTTGACTTGAATTTGTAATAGATAAATTTGATGCATCTATATAGTGTTTAAAATGTCTTAATAAATATAAGGAAATGCTTGAAAACTTAGTACTTTTGCTATCTAGTTCAATCACCAATGAGATAGTATCTCTATGATGCTATAAGTTAAAAACACATAAAAAATATCGAAGGTTAAAAAAAGACGTAACCAATAATTATTTATTGGATTTTTATTTAAATTGAACAGGTTTTTGATTGCAATACATATACAAGAATTCCTGTGTTGCTTTTTTGGCTTGTGTTTTTAAATCATAACATCGGTAAACTTGAATGGAATTATTATTTCTAGTGTAGATATTTATATTATGAAGCTTGTCGATTAATACTATTAATACTTTAATAAAAGCCGATAAATTGAACATTTTTTTAAATAGTATGGGTACAGTCTTCGACGAAGCTAAAAATAAGAGAAATCATTTTAATTGAATTCATAAACTCTATAAATACTCCATTAAATAAGGTTATTGTGAAATTGATTCGTCATCATCCACAAAATGACAGCATAGCCTATTTATGAAAATCGAAGATAGTCGTCCATTGTACAATATAAGTGGCATATTACTTCACATATACATTATTCCACATACAGAGCCATCCTTAAAATGGAAAACGTCATATATATCCTGTATGTATAAGAAAAACATAAACTATGCTTATCGCTTCTGATTGGCTCCGGCTTCGCCTCAAGTCCGACTTATCCAATCGAAAGGCGAGAGGCTCCCGACGAGCCGCTTCCATAAACTCGCGGTTTCTTTTTTTGAGTGGCATTGTAACGCATGCCGGGTACACGCTAGTACAATATACAGATGTAGTTTTTCTCCGTCTGTCAGAATTATCCCGTATATATTTACATTTAAAAATATATCCATACATAAACTTTCTTTTATTGTTAGTGGAGAAATGTGAAAAAGTGATATTGCGGCGACATACTTATTACATTTTTTAAATCAATATGAATAAGTACAAAATAAATAATATTTTATTATAACATATTCTTTGTGTATTTGTTTTGTACATAAAGTATAAGAAGTATGAGTTCCTGGTTCCAGAATGTACCTATTGCAAAGTCATTCTAAAAATAAGTAACAGGTTTTTCGGTTTTGATAAACAATTCGCTTTAGCATTAAAATATTCCATCCTCACCTGGATACTGTGGGAAAGGTTGAATCGCCAACAACCAAAAATAAAAGTAATAATATATTACATATAAATATTTTTAAATTAGTTACATAAAACATAAAATAATTAAGATTTAATTTTGATTTTTTGTTTTATAAAAATATTAACTTGTTCATTGATGAAGACATTTTATAATTCAGAGAACTTATTTTACTACTTTTTTTTGATTTATTACTTGGGAAGAAATAGATAGGTGACACTATAACTAGATGATGTAAATCAGTTATTAAATTTTGGTTTATCTAATTAGGGAATGCTTTTTCTAGAGAACCATTCTTTTTTAATATATATATATAATCGTGTCGGAAACAACAGGGTCAGATCCTGTCTGCCCAGAAGTGGGCGACGTCGATGGCGTTACTTCTGGCCATCATCAGGTCTTCCTGGGTGCAGCTATTCGGGCACAGCGCACACTCCAGAAGGTGTGACAGGGTCTGCTCCACGCCGCAGTCACATTCAGTCGGTCCGCTGTAAAACTGCCAGGCCCTCATTTGTGTCCTCGTCTTGCGTACTCCGGTCCGAAGTCTGTTAAGGGACCTCCATATATTCCACCCATGGTCATGTCCAGGGGCTAGATCCTCTTTCGGGGCAATCCAAGTATTCCCCTCTTTTTAATAGTATAAGTGGACTCGTACTAAATTATTGTGCATTTTATAATAAAAAGTTGTACTATTTTGTTGCAGACAAAGTTAACAATTCATTAAAGAAAATCGTGTTCAATTAACATCATTGTCGTGTAGTTTGTTGGGTGTAATTAATTACTTTTTAATGCTATTTTACATTGGGACAATATTTATATTTTAATCCAACCTTCATAATAATTATAATATGATTAAATATAAAACTTATAAAACAATTCTGAATTAAAACATTTGTATTTAGCATGTTTGTTTAACGTTACATATAATTAGATATTATTAAATATGGTTATTACCAATTTAATAAATGTACTCATATGTAAAACATTTTTACTATTTACGCTTTTTTACTGGAGCTTGTAGTCTTCCCAAATTTCGGCAACATAATTATTTCAGCTGCCTTTATCTTTGCCTCGTCATGTGCATCCAGAGCTCTGGGATGGCATACTATTTGCAGTTATCAACTGTCCTCAATGACGAAAGCCCAGGGGCTTGTAGAAAAAGCGACTTCAGTATTCGAAACATATTTAGGCGTTTAATTATGAGCATTTTAAAGTAGATCGGATTATTAGCCCGCCGTTCCCGAAGCCTCAAACATTATGTTCTAATGGGCGGCTCAATCGAATTAGTTAATTCATATTTTATTTCTTACTTACTTTTAAAGTGATCGGGCTCGATAATGTCTGATTACCTACGATGACCATAGCCTAAAGGGTAACCTTGATCTTGTTCTTTTGATAACTTTCGTTTTAGAGAGTAGTTCTGAGATTTTTTATACGAGTACGTGCGCATCCAAATAACCTTATTAATAAATATAGTAGCAAACTCGTACATTAGACGTGACATATTGATATATCAATTATAAGCTTTAGCAATAGGTACCCACAGCATTACGTTATAATCAGGGTTATTATTAATCCAAAGAATATTATCAACCTGTCTCATCTAGGACTTAATTAAATAAACCAGATAGAATACAAAATACAATAAATCCACAAAAATAATGTACAATTTTTTTATATAAATCATTACTCATTTTTTCTCTCTGAAAAGCTGTGAATCCGCATCACCGTGCACGGCTCTTAGGTGCGAGGTGCGGATTTATCCCACGCCCTGAAAAAAACACGTCGCTTAAGTGCGAGATGCGGTTTCGTATTCCGACATTACTTCGTCAATTTTTTTTTACGGTATGTATTGAGTTGTGGGTCATTCTACACATTTTTCAAATTTGCTATTTTTTAAAAATAATAATGGATTTATTTAATTTAGTTCTGAAGGTCTCTTCTTCTTCGTGTCAGCGACGTCAAATTATTTTTTCCCAATATCTGGCAACATCGATAGCTCGTGTGTTGCCCAGCATTAGGTCCTGAGATGTGCAACTTGTTGGGCACATGGAGCAGCATCGTAGGTGTGAGGCGGTCTGCAGGTCTCCACAGTCGCACAATAGTGTCTCTCCCTGCCGAAGCATTCCCCACCGCTCGAGGTTGTCCTTTGTTCTACCAACTCCGGTTCTTAATCTGTTTAGGGATTTCCAGGTCGGCCAGTCAAGGCTCTTGCCAGTTGGGAGGCCTTCCTTTGGAGTAATGAAATCCTCTGGTGCGATTTGTTGCCAGAGTTGGAGTCTCTCATTTTCAGGGTCGGATGTGAGAGGTTGTGTGGATTTCAGAAAGCTGCTTCGAGACTTCAATCTTGGTGTTGGGGGTATCTGATTATACAAGCAGTGGGACGGTTGGTTGATTGCCTTACGCATTTCTTCGGCGCATATGACTTTGCGTCTTATGTTCGGTGGTGCGATACCAGCCAAGGGGTATAGTTTAGAAATGGGTGTTGGTTTGAGGCAGCCTATGACGACTCTGCGTGCATCATTCAGGGCAGTATCCACTTGATTACAGTGGGCTGATCGACCCCACACTGGTGCCGCATATTCTCCGGCTGAGAAACAAAGTGCTAAAGCTGAGGTACGAAGAAGGGGTGGTTGGGCTCCCCAGTGAGTGTTGGTCAGTTTGCGGATGAGGTTGTTCCTTGTTGCAACTTTCTGTTTGGTGTTGGTGCAATGACGCCTGAAGGTGAGGGTGCGATCTAGAGTGACTCCGAGGTATTTTGTATGGTCGCTATGTTCCAGTACTCTACCTTTCCACGTGACACGAAGCTTTCTGTTAGCTTCCCTGTTTCTAAGGTGGAAACAGCAGACTTGTGTCTTTGATGGGTTAGGTTTGAGATGGTTGGTTTCGTAGTAATGGGACATCTCGTTGAGTCCCTGGCTTAGGATGTCCTCAACTTCTTCAAACGTTACTGCTTGTGCTGCCAAACCTAAGTCATCCGCATATATGAAAGACTTTGTGTCTTTTTATTTGACGTCGCTGACACGAAGAAGAAGTTCTGAAGGTGAATATAAATGCTGCACTGACCAATCAAAACACATAAAAAAAACAGGTTATCAATCTTAAATATTCAACTTTATTTTTCATTGACTAATTGACTTATTTCGTGACTTTTTATGACATCTTATTTCGCACGTAAAGAGTTCATATACATAGTCATTAAATAAAAATAAAACATCGAAAACTCAGCCTTCGCCATTCTCTCCCTAAACCTGTAAAATTCTCTCGTCATAAGTAAATAGACTATTATACATTTTATTTAGAAAATTCTACTGCGAAGGACATCGACTATGTTGGAGCATTAGAATAGTTGATGACGTTTGAATTACATATAATATAAAGCCTACAGCCAGAATCATCATTTTTTTATTGAATATCATATAACGTTGATAATAAATTAGCATAGAAAGTAAATTTGTGGCAGCGCCCGACAAAAGGGTTTGTAATATTTGAAGCAATGCCATAATTTAAATTTCATTTTGTTTTAAGAACATTTGGTGCTTTTGTAGTTTGAAACAAAGAAGTATTGAAAAACAATCTTTACCTATGGGCACCGATTTAATTACCCGGCCACCTCAGTTTTTTTTGTGTCTTCAAAATTGACCTTGACATAGTGGAACTAGTTAGGATATAACTTACGATTAGTAGTGGACCCATATAATTTAAGCAAGAACCGGTTAGCAGGGGAAAAATGAACCAATAATGCTTATTCTTCAAGCCCTGAGCAATCCCAGAAGACAGCCGACAGCAGAATATATTTTATGGATAATAAATGTTATAGATCAATTCTCTTTAAAGGATTTGAGTATAGAAAATAATGTTATAATTAAATTAAAATAATCCGAATATTTAATGGAATTTGGGATGTAATGTTCGGGGAAATGAAGTACCCATTGTTTTTTCTATGGTGCCCATATTCTTCGTGTTATATATATATATATATTATACCAACGAAATATCGCCCTGCAAAATCTACCGCCCGGGGCGCTCCTTCATTACTGCTAACAAGACTGTTACACGAAATATACCTTAAAGATTTTTGGATTAATTAGTAAAATTTAAAATGTTGCACAAGAAATTAAAAGGTATCTAACGAGCAAAAAATTATTAAAAAATTTAATTAATTTGAAGACGAAAATATAACAAGAAAATTTAAAACAACGCTTTTTACTTTCGTAGCAACAATTTTTAAAAATATTTTTTGCTAAATTGCTTAGTTGAGAATGGTGAAAGAAAAATTTCACACAAATTTTCGATGCATAAAAAATTTGATATAAACATTTTTTCAACATTCAGGTAGGCGAGGCATTCAAATGTTTGAGAGACTTTAGAACGAAGATCGAGAAGAGCGGAGATCGAGATGCATGATTTTATTGCTGCAAACCAATCCACCGGATTGATACTACAAGGAAGAAGTGTAGAAATATCATTTCCATTAGGAAACATGGAAATCCCCAGGACATTACAACATAAACTAGTATCATGTAAGTCTGAATCATATTTATAAAAAATGTTACAATAAATGATAATAGATACTGGATTGAATTTTATACATACCAATATCACAATACGTTATTAAGTAATACAGATTGTACACAAGTGATAATATTATAATAAATTGTGATTTATGTAGGCATTTAATTTTTAAGGGCGATAAAAATATTATAGTTGAAAGTTTGTATTACAATGTCTTTCGTGCTACGAAAAGAAAATAAATTTCGCGTTAATTCCAGAGTCCGCATCGATCTGCAATATAGTGATGGTCCTGGCAGCCCCCAAAAGTTAAAGTGTTATTTTTATTTAATTTGATTTTTCATATTTTTAAAATTAAGATGTCATTATTTCTTCATTCACTAATGTGATGAGGCATTATTTATATTTGAAAGGGATTCACGCCAACTAACTTAACAAGCGGTAGGTAAGCAAATGTCTTACTAAATAGTGCTATTGTCTCTCCGTTTGCGTCATTGATGGTGATATATGACGGTGGTATGTAAAATACCTCGGCAGTTGAAGTAATAAAATTGCGTAGTTAAAATTTAAATTCTTCAATGTTCCCAATACAACTTAAGCCTCACTATGCATTGAATTTTAAAACCCATACAACGATATTAAAAGTTATATATGGAAAAATAGGTGTAGCTTGATGTCTGAAGCTGAGTTGTGCATTGTAGGGAATTTGAATTGCTTTATTATTTTGCTATCCATAGGGGGGACACCACATGTGCCCAATAATTTATATCTTGCTGACATTACAGTGAGAAAAATAATCATGTAATTGCTGTCGTAAACTTTTTCCCAAACACGTGTACGGCTAGGAGAATAATACAATAATTCATTATGTGGTTTAGGTACATATCAGTACAATGCTGTAAATATAATAATATCTATAAATACGAGATGGAACATTTTTAGTGTCTTATTACTTACTCTTATAGGATATGTAGTGTACTTCTTCCGAGGCTAAATATTGACTTGTTTCATGTAAAAGTGAAGTAATTAATAATTGAAATAGTATTTTTGCATAAAGCATTGTGCTACTGTAAATTATTTTTTTTCATCAGTCTGGACTTTTCCCACCTCCTATCCGCATCATATAGGAGTACAATGAATTATCCTTGCAAATGACCTGGTAAATTAGCTCCCTGAAGTTGTTTCTGAGGTGGCCATATGCCGCATTTTTGAAAAGTTTTTACGCAGATACAATTTTGTATCTGTCTACTTCTATGGTATATACATAGTTATATTTTTATAGTTGGCATGTAAATTTTGAATTACAGGCTTTCACTTTCGCATATAATTGGTTTCTGAAAATGTGTGCAAATGTTAAATGTTAGCAAGAAAAGGGATATAAAACATAAACATTTAGTATAAATAATCTATCTGTATTTTTCAAAATAATATTCAAAGAAATATTTCGTCATTTTTAACGTTTCCATAATTTCATTCATATTTTGAAAAGGGACATTTATATCGTATGAACGACCACATAAAGCAAATTCACCGCTTTTTCATGTTTATAATTGTATAAGGTAGCAATATAATAAAACTTAACTCTTCTGTCGTTAATTTATTTATTGGCTTAATATATAGATTCAAATTCTTTACAACATACGAGTATTTTGCAGAAAAAACATTTTTTTAAATGTTTGAAATAGTGAATTGTACGAAAGTAGAATATGTGAAAAGTTATAGATTGCCTGTACTATTTTTTTTATAGGCTACAATATCAAATTATTGAATTCACTAAAACAACTTTTGATTTAATAATTAGAAAATGTTACTTTTAAATCCGATCAGGGTTTTCCAAAACGTTATTTTATTTTCTTCAAATATATAAAAAATCAATTTTTTAATTTTTATTAGAATATTATTTTATTATTTCAATATTCTAATCTACTTTTATAGATCATTGACTATATTACAATATTATTATTACTTAAATATACATATACTAAACATAAAATTCTTTTTTCAACGCGTCAATCCAAGCACAAAAATAACGGCAGAAGCGGGATGCGAACCGCGGACCTTGGAAACCCACTATGCCCAGGTATTCATACCGCTCGGCGAATCGCGCAAGTAATAATATTAAGCTTGTGAATAAATGAATACTGATAGAATAATAATAAAAATATACATACTTTGAATACTATGGCGACATCTGTCGTACGATAATAACAATGATATAAATACTAGTTTCATCGCAGGTCAGTCTGGGCATAGCAATGGCGCGATTCGCCGAGCGGTATGAATACCTGGGCATAGTTGGTTTCCAAGGTCCGCGGTTCGCATCCCGCTTCTGCCGTTATTTTTGTGCTTGGATTGACGCGTTGAAAAAAGAATTTTATGTTTAGTATATGTATATTTAAGTAATAATATAAAAAATCCTTTACTTAGTTACACGTTTTTAGTTTTCTAACTTGTATGCACTTGTATACTGTTTCGCACATATTTTAAAACAGTCAATTATTCCAAAACAATTAGTTTATTATTGTTATTAAAATAACACTAACTTCGGCGTGCTAATTGTATAATAATAGTTGTAAATAAATTAGATTTATTGTCAATATTCTTTACAATATCAAACGGCATCGTATATTTTTCTTTACTACTTTATTTACCCTGAGCCATCGCTGGATGGAGATGTTGCAGCGACCACCATGAATAAATTATTATATTTATATATAATTATTATTTTGAATCTAAAATGTATCTATGTATCTAAAAATATGGCAGATTGGGTATTGCACAACCCACCCAATCCTGCTAGAATAAAAAAGCTTATTATTATTATTATTATTATTTACAGGATGTGGGTCGATTAATTTTACTACGCTGCTTAAACATGACTAAACTTAATTTGATGTTTAAAACATGTGCGATTTACATTCACAAAAACATCTCAAACAGTAGGTGCTGCGTTTATAATGGACGATTAAATAATAATAATGTCAAATTAAATGTGAAGTTATTTTAATGTGTTGTTTTGATGGCCTGTGGATGGAATGTGATATCGATGAAGAATGCTTGATTACATTTTGTTGGATTCAAATGGATTATTTGGGGATTGGGACTATTCACTTGACAGCATTAATTTAAATTTTATGAATATAATTATTTAATACGTACTACAATATTTTAACTTCAAATGTATCGTAGCTTAGAAAACGGTTTGTTTTTGCAACTTTCGTTGGCTAACATATATTTTGCTACATGCTTTGCTTGATAATTTCCTTTTTCAGGCTTGAGCCGTGTTTTTTACACAGTACTAAGACTAATTACTTATTATGACGAGTGGCTGACGTATTACTTATGGCGATAGTAAAGCGTGGTAGAAATAAACAAATCGCCATCAATAATTAGTCATGTAGATACAAGTTATGAAAAAAAAAATGTTGGAATGAGTCAAAACTTTGAAAGTAAAAGGTGTGTTTGTTTTTTAGCTGTTTAAATATGTACGGATATTATTTTATTATTTTAGCTGGACTGGATATTTCCCGCCTCAAATTAACCTCCGGAATAGAAAGAGTTTTTTTGATAAAAAATAGTTTGAAGATATATTCGATCATTAAGGAGTGGGATTCGTCCTTAAAAATACACAATTAATTTATAACAAAATGTCTATATTATTAATGGTCACACTCGTCCTTACAGGGTCACATATTGTAAAATTTGATGCATGATAACTGTAGTAGAGATCTTCTAAGCCGGAATTGAATGATAGCTACTATCTTCAGGTAGAAAAAGTACTAGAGTATGAGCAAGTACATAGTAGTAATCACTGTGACATATAGTCACGCTCGTCCTTGAAGGGTAATTGATATTCTCATTTATTTTGCGTTAGCCTGGAACAATACACATAATGTATTAGGCATAGCTCTGGGGTGGAGATCTGATATTGGATGAGCGCAAACCATGGCGGCTGACATAACCTTATTGTGACAATCTGTGACAACCAAATGGCTTAGGAGTGATAATGATTTTATTTATTTAATTAACAAAACCGTAGTTCCAAGATGTACACAAAAATAAACATAGAATAATAAATAATATAAACATAAAAGAAACATAGAGCATATACAAACATAAAGAAGAAGATGACACGTGTCAAAGATCACAGAGATCTAGGAAAAAAATTACATCGACAAAAGTGGAAAAGGATGTAAGAAAAGAATCGAGGTGTGCTGATATGCCATTTAGAATCGTCATTGTAGTTGTACTAAATTGAGTGCTCAAAGCTCCAAAGTACCAACCGGGAATGGAAAACAATGGATGGCTACGAACACAGGTGCACCTCTCCGGAACGTAGAAGTTAAAGCATTCAAGAATCCCAGAGTTGTGAATTGTATCGCGAAGAAGAAAGAAATTAATGTTTGAGAGAAGCAATTTTTCTACGTGACTTTAACTAATGGAAAAAAAAGAATCCCTAGAACAAAAAGAGTTGGTATTAATCATTCATTAGTAATGAATTAACTGAGTAAATAATGATGATGACGATTAAATTCACTCTTTAAATATGCATTCTGATTGGAAACCATTTACTGTGAGTAAAAACCTGTTCAATGTTGATAGGCTCGGAAAATTTGACCGACATAATGACATAAACCATAGGCAAGGATTAGGTATGTAGTTAGTAATCTAGTAATGACTGTAATGAGACATGCGTCACTGTTGTGTTGGTGGTTGTGTACTTCCCTCGAGGCGGGAGATGGTAGTAATCGGTGCAGCTTCAGTAGACATAATAATACTTGTATAGTCGTAGAGCGTCGTGGTTTACTATAGGAATGCCGCAACGCGATAACAATTGTCACTAGCGACAATCACCGCTATTTATCTCTGATGCTAGTTAGCGATAATTAAGTATTCATTGTTAAAAAAAAATACCTTCAGAGGATAAACGTGGCTTCAATGTTGCAGGCGGCATCTCAGAAATGTTAAAGCCCATTAATGCCAATTGATAATTGCTTTGAATTATTATAATTTATTGATATCAATACACGACTCGTGATGCTCTTTTTATCAAACCTCGATCACAGAAATGTAGCGCATTTCAATGAATCACGAGATGCCTCGTTCCAAACAATACAAGGAGTATTACGGGGGCAATGCTTTGCAAATGAAACCTTGACCTAACCTGTCCCTTAACATCAATTTACACATAGGACTTTGTCACTGGCCAGTACGCATCTTAAAGATAGACAATAAAAAAAGTCCATTTACATGTTCTCTATCTCTCATTCTATCTGTTATCGATGAAGATATTAAATTAAATATACCGAGGATCGTGACAGTTGACAGAACTCTAATGGCAATTTGTGACGAAACGATTATGGTAGCAAGTACATTTTAGACAACAAAAAACTTGCAATATTTAAGACGTAAATATTCAAAATTTATCATGAATCTTTACGCAGTTATTCAAGTGTGTACAATAAAAAAGTAATATAACAACGTCATTAGTTTAATGAAACATTTAATTATACAGTGTCCTCGATAAATTCCATGTGCCGGCAGTGTTTATTTATTATTAACGAGTTTTAAAAATGTGTTAGCAATTAATAATTAAATAAGCCACGAATACCCGACTACTCTCCTAAGGTTCGTTATAAATGCAAACGTTTAACATTGCCAACAATGTTGCCGTGAAAAAAGTGAGCATCTTAAAAGGCTGGGAAAATTGTACTCACGACATTACCATACCGAGAGACAAACAACTCGTAGCTGTGGTGTAATTGGGACTTCATTCAACATCGAAAATTATTCAAAACGTAAACAATGTGTCGTATAAGCCGGACAAATGATGGTGATTAAAATGCACGCAGATACTCCAGTCTTGTTTTTAAAACATTAAATAAATTATGCCTTATAGTAATCTTAAGCTTGTGAATTATCATGTTTCGCTGCAACAGTAATTGCTTCATATTTTCAAGCAATAAAAATAAAGTATTCTTCGAGATTAAGGACTACATTATCATATTGAGAAATAATATAAACCTGTCGAGTATTAGATAGCAGAAGTCTTGCCAAGCCCATGCAAGGCGATTGTTGCAAAGCCACTCATGATGCAACCTAAAAGATTAAGAATCCATATAGGGTGAAGTACCCAATATTGTTAGTGCTGCATCAATTATTGGGACTATAAGAATTAAAAAAAAAATGAATTTCCTTAATCAAATTTGATTTGTAGGAAAATGTAATAAAAAAAAAGTTTTTATAGTTATTATAGCTTTATGGTTAAAGAGTTTGCTTAACAAACCAAAGGTCATGAGTTCGAAAAATAAACTTTAATCGTTTACTAAGCTCTATAAATACCCTGATTGGTATTAATTTAATCCCTCACCCTTTCAATGCCGGTATAATGTCCTAATCAAAATTGGTGGTATAATGATGCGTCAGATATTTTTATCAGACAATATTGAGCACATGGCAATAAATGTGTCACAGGACTCTTCCTATATCAAATGAACTATAGACGAAAGTTGTCCAGCGAACACAACCCAGTCTACAACGTTGGTGGATCAACACTCCAAATGCAGCACTTAGTCATATTTAGCATGGTAACCGTTACGAAATCCACAGATGAGACATCACTTCACAGCATCAATATCACCATCTGACAGTATTCTTCTGTATGGATATTTAAAAAAAAAAAAAATTTTTTAAATGTTTTAAAAATTGTGAACAAAAGAAGATCCCTGATATACTCATACTTACATATAATATTCTTAACCATGAATATAACCCAAATAAAAATAAAATTGTTCTCATGGGCCCATCAAAATTATTACCAAGTAAATTAAAATGATCCTTGTAAATTTTCATCAGCAATATTGTTTGAACGAAAAGGTATATTTTGTTCATCATTATCAGCCTGTATCCATCCACTGTCGAACATAAGCCTCCCGCATGAGTCTCCATCCTCTTCGATCCTCTGCCTTCCGCATCCAGGCCACTCCCGCTATTCTTCTTATGTCGTCAGCCCATGTTGCAGAGGGTCGGCCAATGCTTCGTTTGCCAGTTTTTGGGCGCCAATACTTTTCTTCCTCATCGACCATCATCTCTTCAACAGATATGTCCTGCCCATTGCCAATTGAGTGTGCCTATTTGTTGAGTAGCCTCCACTACTTGAGTTTTTCTATAGATATCCTCGTTTTGTATTCTATCTTTTAGCGACACTCTGAGGATGGAGCTCTCCATAACACACTGGGTTGAACTTTATTTTATTGGTAAGACTTGCTGTTAGATTTCGCGTCTCTGCGCCATGAGTTAATATAGGGAGGATGCATTGTTTAAACGCCTTAGTTTTAAGAAATTGCGGAATTTTCGCATTAAAAATGTACTTTAGTTTTCCAAATGCTGCTCATCCCAGTTGTATAAGCATTTCGATTTCTTTTGAGAAGTTATTTGTCCTAGTTGTATTACTTGTCCCAGGTAGGTATAGTCATTTACAACCTCTATTTGTGTTCCTCCAATTGAAATCGGGTCAAAGGTCTGAGAAATATGACTATTTATCATGGCTTCAGTTTTATCCATGTTCATTTTCCAATTATATTTGACACGTCATTGAGGTCGTATTTTGTTAATTTGTTATTTATTGGATCTTATTGATCAGATGAGGATAGGTAGGAAAACATTACTGTTCGAGAATATATATTTTGTATTGATATAAAAAAATTAAAATGTCTGGATCAAAATCACTGATTTTGACTCCCCCCCCAAGATCTAGGAGCCTGCACCTGTTACCTTGGAATAATCCAGCACTGAGTATTTGATTCCAGAATTTGATTTAATTAGGTATATTTTGTATTGGCTCACCCCTTATAACCAGGCCTCTAAAACGTCGAGCTTATTATATAGGTATGATCTCTTTAAAAATGCTGATTATATAAAAATATGTTCTTCAATAGACTTCCTGGTGCAGAAATATCAAAGACAATGACAGCCGCCAGAACTGTGTAGCAGGAATTGGTGGTGACCATACACTTCATATATGTAATGGATATGGGAAAATGTTATATATTATTAGCAGACGAGAGCAGTAATTAGAATTTGAGAATGTATAGTGTATGCTAGTTATTTAAAAAAAAACTAACAGAATATTATCTACAAAAATATATAAATGGTAATATTTTATTGTGACTTGTCTATTTTGGTTGAATTTGAATTGTACATTTTGCACCTTATACTACAATTATATAATTTTGATTGGAGAATATTGCGAAAACGTGTTTAAGTTACGTTTAATTCAGTTAAGGGAAATATGGAGAACTGAATCACTTTTAAATATTTTTAGTATATATTAAGTATTATATTTGAGCTGATGCCGAATTTGGTAAAATGATAAATATTAATGTTTTTAATTTGAAATATCACAAATTTTTCCATCTTAGTATTTTTAAACAGTTAACATTTTTTATTTTTATTAAAAATGATTTGGATCTGAGATGACAGAGATAGATAACAGTAAACTTAATATTTGTGTAAGCACCAGATAAGCAGCAGGGAAGTAATACAATGTTTGCTTTACTTAAATAATAATTATTAATGCAATCATTACTAAAAAAGTACAAAGTAAAATATCATCATTTTGAAAATAAAGCAATGAATCTTGTTTAAATTTTTTTATTGAAAAGAAATATTATTATTTTGTCGATAGAATTTTAAGATTTTCAATTAGCTAGCAACACTATATAAATGATTATTATTATTATTTTTATAGTATTACAATACCACTGTTAAGTAATTTATTGGGAAATATTACTTCACTCTTCTAAGAAGTCATTTTGATTTAAAACCGTTAGCTTATTTGCCGTTCCCTGTATAAAAAAATAATTTAAATGCATAAAAATGTAGTTTTTTAACGTTTTCTATGCCAAGCGGTTTTCGTATGGGGAGACCCCGAGGGCCGTCATTTTTTGAAAAATCAAAAGCTATTTTTAAAATCGATGTATTATCGATAATTCTTAACAATACGTTGTAGCTAATTATTTCAACATGGTAGCAAGAGATGTCACTGTGTGTTCTATATTTTAAATTAACCAAAAAAATGGGACATATGATGACACAGAGGCTCAAACCAGAGCGAGAATACTCGCTCTTTTTCTATAACCGGCCTGCTGGGCACGGCCAAGAATGCGAGTAATCTCGCTCTTGGCACAGAAGCCGTTAATGATTTTTTTTTAAGAGAAAATTTACTTAAAATAAAATAGACTTTTCAACTGATATGGTGTGGTCAGCTAAGCAGTGAGTAATTATTTATTTAGTAACATAAATAACATTACTCAGTATTCATTGATTCACTGGCAGCAGTTTCTGCTCGTGCAGCCATTTTCTTTTCTTGTCTCTTTTGTTTCTTCTCTTCCGGAGTCTTCTTGAGCCCCTTCATCTTCCTCGTCTGCAGCTTGGAGACGTCCTGGCGGCCCAAGTGGATGCGCCCGTGCCTGGAGCCGAAGCTGTCCCGCGAGAGGTTCTTCTTCTTGACAGTTCTCAGTTCTCTGGGTTTGCGACAAGCTTGCGACATCAGATCGTCTGATCCCAACTTTGTGCGACGCAACGTGAAATCCATAGAAGGTCCTAAATTAAAATAAAAACAATTAATCAATATATTTACTGATCATCCTGTATTTTTTAACTATTATCATTATATTATTAACACATTGTTGTCGGGAGACGTAGTAATACGTTTTTTTTAGTCTGGTGCTCGAATGCGGGAAACGTAGTAATACGTTTTTCACTCTCTGGTGGTGGAAGTCGGGTAACGTAATAATACATATTGCGTAATAACAGATTTTGTTGCTTAATCGTATATCTTACTTCAAACTACACATTTCACTCACAAATTTGTATTTATTATGCTTTATTACAAAGCAAAAAAATGTTTAAAAATATACAATTTTTTGTGTGCTAGAAGAAACCTTGAAGCAGTTCGCGTTGGCTTGATAATTTTTGCGCAACAATTGTTTTCAACCTGTAGGGAGAATGGGGTTCTTTCTATCTGCGAAGAGATAAAGGGTACGAATGTTCATATTTCTACAAAATATTTGTGTTTGTAAGCGTCGTTCGGTCCTTGTCACGATGTTGTTTGTTTGTTATGTGTTTGTTTATCATCATTTTATCATTGCTGCACAATAAGGTAAGGTACATTTAAAATTTCACTAAATTATCGCGGATATTTCAAGTTATAGATTTAAAAAAAATGTTAAAATTTCGCGCGCGAACCCAAATATCGCCCGCACCAGGCGGTAATCAGCATAAAACATTGCCCACAAACAATGTGTTAAGTGGTAAATTTATGTATGTTTTATTTTAATAACACATACTTTGAAATAAAATAAAGTAATCAAATTTCACATAATGATTTTGACATATTGTACTATATCATAATTTGATGGATTAGTAAAATAATATAATGAATTCCAACCTATTTCAACTAGTTCCACGCGAGGGGTGCGCTGACCGCTTTTCTTCAATATACTTCTGTAAGAGCGCAGGTAAATCTTGGAGTCTTGAGTGGCTGTGAAGCTAAGTATATGCTCCAATCCTTGCAGCCGTATAATTTTTGCCTAAAAAATTAGCCATATTATTAATTAAATTTTAATTAAAAAAACTTATTGATTATATAAATAAAACAATCAATACAGATTTTCATATGTAATTGAGAAATTATTTTTCATTATCATTATGTTACATGTAAGAGTGGACAGATAAAATAATCAGTAACCAAGGATTTCAAATTAAATTCTGTATATACATACTCTTAAGCAATTACTGACTGTGCAGACTGATAAAGCGCAGCTTTCAGTCTGTAATAATCATGCTTTGATATACATCGTTTATCAAACATACGTTTTGCAAAGTAAGAAATGTAATGTATTGAATGGATTTATTATTTAGCGAACTTTAAGCAAGTAATTAAACACATCTACGCCGAGGGATTCCGCACGCTGTCTGGTTCGGACGCGGGCGATTCACTCTAAGTTTGAGATTATACAATATAGAATAATTAAATTCTTAATATAATCTTATTATATGATGAACCAAACATGGATAATGACAGCTTTTTATTTACCGTATACAATTAATATATGTATATACAAAAAGCCATTTCTTTTAAATTATCATTTCAATATCTCATTATTAGGAGGTAATGATGTAATAATAATAAGAATATGACTAGTTTATTAAAATACGAATTAGCAGAAAAATGCTGGTGGAACTGTAAAAATACGATGATAAAAAAATACACCATCAAATTACACATTTAAATATGTGAGTTAACTTCTTAACACGTTACACGGCCACGTAGGTCACCGGTGACCTTTGTTTTTTTTTTTTTTTCACTTTCACTCTTTCTACCAATTTTGTCAGTTATATCTACCGATGAAAAGATGATTTGATGTTAATAAACCAGTTGCTGTTTTAGTTCACCTAACCAAAATCATTCCAACACAAATTCAATTTTCGTTCGAAAAAAAACGACTCAAAATGAGTTTAGGTTCTGCAGTAGGCATTTTGTCTTTGATTTCAAAGATTTTGCAAAAAGCGTGACTGACTGCACCTATATAAGTAAAATGGTAATTCAGATAACAAAGAATTTTACTAAGGAATGTATAAAGTAGTTAAAAGTATTTTATAAAGCGTGAGGAACATGCACATTGTTATTTATTATACTTATCTAAGAAGATCTGTTAAGCTAATTTACACATTTTGTAAGTTTAGTTAGGTTAAGGATATGATAAATTATTATAATATACTTATCAACTCTTGTAAACGATCTACATACCCCATCTACCAGACTAAATAATTGCATCATATTGATAAGTTACCATCGAGTACCAAATATATAATGATAAACAACTTCTTCTATATAAAGGACAAATCCGACCTTTCCTTGAAAACGGCAGTCAGTCACCTTTGGATTGGAGCCCCAAAATACATTCTAAACTTAATTGACTCAGTTCAAAGAAGAGCAATTCGTTTGATAAACAATGACACTCTTACGTCTAAACTGCAATCAATGGAACACAGGCGTAAGATTGGTTCTCTTTTTCTACCGTTATTACCACGGTCGCTGCTCTTCGGAACTTAAAGAACTAATTCCTCCTGCACCCATCCACAACCGACAAACTCGTCTTACACTTGCCGAACATCCATACACGGTTAATATATGTCGACCAAGAACTGGCAGTTTCCAAAGCTCCTTCCTTAATGCCACCGGTAAACTATGGAATGCTCTTCCAGCGTCTATGTTTCCTCCTTCCTATAAAAAGGATCTCTTCAAGAAACAGATAAATATACACTTGCAATCTCCCCAACCCACACACAAACACGAACACACGTTTCCCGCATTCAGCGTCCAGCCTCCCTGGCTGAGCGGCATAGAGTGCACTGGTCTTGACCGGGTGTGCTCTCCTGCATGCAATTACATAATTTTTTTTTATATAGTTTACCTTTTCCCATTGGAACATGTCAATGAAAAGTGACTTGAGTCGGATGAGATCTTGGCTCTGCTCCCAGGCGGGTCCATTGAACACCAAGCAGGGCTTTATAAAAGTTCCCACTTTGTCAACCTTAAAGTCTTCTAGTTTTTTGAAATCATCCACTCCTAATTCAATCATGTCCAGTAACGCCCAGTCAAAGGTCCTGCCCAAAATAATATTGTGTGGCCTCTTTTTGCTGTGTGACCCGACACTGAATAATGCTGCATTTTTACTTTTAGCTAATCTGTAAACAATACATAAAAAGCGTTAAATTTTATACTAAATTGATACATACATAAAAATCTTTATCAATTTCTCTCATGAAGTTAGTGGAGAAAAAGAAACGGCAGACACAACGCTGGGATTCGAACCATGAACTATGCACCTCAGTTCTATTCTATACACATACGCGGTCGACCGGGACCAGTTCTTCAACAACATCAGTTGAGCAATTTTGAAGTACACTTGGGCCTCGTATAACACGGTTGTATGGTTCCACAAAAACACCGTGTAATACAAATCCGTGTTATGCAAGGTTTAAAGTTCATACAATATCAGGGGTTGCGTTCAAAAAAATTAAAATAACGAAGATAATTTATATAAATATATACCTAATTTAAAAAACAAACGTTTATAACATAATATGGCATTCATTCATCATCACTATCACTTATAATTCTATGTTTTACTATTTTTCGAAATCGGTTGTAATTTTTCATCATCAGAGGACTTTGGATTTCTTGTG
>JAGTXR010000051.1:1800000-2253884 GCA_022606575.1 Glossosoma conforme | reverse complement strand
AAAAAAAACTATATAACTTATATATTTTTAAATATTAAGTTTCGTCTTTGTGAAATATCACAATTACTTAGATTGACTTTAGATGGCCTTATGCCATCATTTGAAAGACAAGCATCATAGAGATCCACAGATGAATTTCTCTATCACCGTCTATCCATATTCTCTTGTACATATGTGGTTACATGAAAACACATTTTCGTTTTTTAATTGGTTACATTTTTTTTTATCTGCACTTGACACTTGAAGTTCTGTTTAATTAAAGGTAAATCAAATCCCCATGTACAACGTGCAGCCATTATATAATGTCGTGCGTCATAAAAAGTAATTTTCATGAAACTTTGTGATTGTTAATGGGTATTTTTATTGTTTAAATAACAAAGAAAAAAAGGTTTCTCACGAAAAAATTAAACACATGCAAAATTTTGCGTATGAAAGGCGCCTTTGATGTTTTACTGAACAATATACCATTTTTTATTATTGAAAACATTTCTTTCAAGAGAGGTTTTCAAAACGTTTTCCCTTGATTTTTCTTTTTTGAAGTCGACGATATTCAGCCGTTTTAAATTCGCTCTAACATGATACATGAAGAAAAACCAGAGAGAATATTGGCAACTGATGGTCAAGACATAGAAATTAAAAATATAGTTTTCTCATTGTATATATTATACAAGTGGTAGGTAAACTGCTGGAGTATTTTGTTTTCTGGCAACATTTAATGCATCGCAAATCATACGCTTATTATTTTTTTATGTAAATATAGAATAAAGATAAATATCATATAAGCGAAATGAATTGCGAAATTTCTCAATTTTCAAGAGGTACAGAGTCGTTAAAAAGTAATCGATTTAATAGCTTTATTTCGTTTGGACATGTAGTATTTCAAATTGTGTTGTATTCGACAATTGATACACTTATATAGTAAATACTTTCTTCGTAGTATCAATCCGGTGGATTGGTTTGCAGCAACAAAATCTTGCATCTTGATCTCCACTCTTCTCGGACCTCTGCAATCCTCTTTAGTTCAGCATAAGAACTACAACTCATGTCCTCGAACACTTGCTGCAAATACTCCGTCTAGGGCGCCCTCTGAAGTTTCTACCCTCAACCATCCCTTCCACAGTGTCGTGAAGAAGACCATCATGGCGCATGATGTGACCGATCCATCGGGCTCGCCTCTCTGAGATGGTTCTTACTAGTATATAGTAAATACTATACTACACTTTATATTGATATTTCTTTCCTCAAATTCTCAGAGAAAAAGAAACTGCAGAATTGAATTTTGAACCGCAGATAATATATTCATCTCTAGTAAGTATCACACTCGACGCTGAATACTGAGCCAAGTTACTCATCCGAGCAGTTTACTTTTGTTGCCATGACAAAGGTGTGTTTAGTAACAGTTTGAATTACACATTTTATGATACTTGTGTGACTCCGGCGTGAAAAGCCCTTTTTTTATCTGCGTATGGTTGGTAGGTAAATGCAGTGTGTGAGGTAGGTTGTTATTTTTTATTTTCGAATGCACATAAACACCGACCTCTAGAGTCTAGACCATAGGTTCCCAAACTTATTTCACTCGTGGACCCCTTGACACGATTTTCGGTTATCCGTGGACCCCCCTGATCATCATCATCATCATCATCATCAGCCTGTGTCCGTCCACTGTTGAACGTAGGCCTCCCTCATGAGTAGGCCTCCTGCATGAGTTAGGCCTCCATGAGTTAGGCCTCTCCTGATGATATTGTGGCTTTCGGTTGAGCCGTGTGGGTGAACTTCTTTCAACCACCATAGCAGGGGTCTTCTTCAGGATTAATAATTTATTTAGTTTTAAGTTGGTTTATTCAGATTATACATTTTTTTATCATTAAAATATATATAATCTGAATAAACTAACTCAAAACTAAATATATTTTATTAATCCTGAAGAAGACCCTGCAATGGCGGTCGAAATATTGGTTGAAGGAAGTTCACCACACACGGCTCAACCCCAAAAGCCTCTAATATCACTTCAGGTACATATCCTTGTTCTCATTGTTATGTGACGACGTCAGTTCTGTTTTGTTAATAGTTTATAGAACTTTTTTTACCTTTTCTATCACTTTTTATATCAGTGATCGCTTTAATTTCTCGAGGCAGACTATTGAAGTGTACTACTCCATTATATTTGTAACAATTTTGTTAATTAAAATTGTAACGAACCCAATCATAATTTACGATCTGTTACAACTAGGCGAAAAATAAATGCATTCAATGGGAGGGATGAACTTGATGATTTAATAATAGTTTTTTAACATTTGGCATCAATTTCCTGAGATTTAATCTCAAATCTCCTCCTTTGATGATATCCAGTTTGTTTCTTTTTTGTTATGAGATTGGCAACTGCACTGAAACCCCTTTCCACTAGGTATGAAGATGGAAAAGCAAGTAAAACTTTCTCAATAATATTCCACAATGCGGGATAAGTAACAGGTATGTCTTTTGAAGCCAAATTGCTGATATCCTTTATTAAACTGTGCATTGAGTTCTTCGTTAGTTGATATTCCGATTATTTCCTCTTGTAATATGACATTTGTTTCTTCAATGTTACCACCATATAGATTTATTATCCACTGTGGTATTACCATAGTCAAAATATCCTCAAACCTTGTTTCAAAGTCTGAATATAGGGCATTTAAATGTTGATCGTAGGTTGAAACATCGTCTTCCTGGCAGCTTATCTGTGACAGATTGGGGAACTGGGAAAATTCGCCCCGTCAATATTTTGCTTCCTTAGCTTTATTCTGGCAAGAAACGCTGAAATGATGGACTTTGTTTGAATCAAATTAAGACTGTCACCTTGTAATTGCAAAGTTAACCCTATTATATTTAAAGCAAAACAAATCTGTTAAATAGGCAATGTCCGTTTTTCCACATCATTGAGTTTCCTTTTAAAATTATTTCTTTATCATCCAGAAACTCTAAAAATAGTGTCAAAGAGAGCAAAAAAATTTTGTCAAGCACAATCCTTTCGACAGCCAGCGCTGTGTTTGGTGTGAAGGAGCAAATGATGAAAGTTCTCATCATTTTCGTCACACAACTGCGCAAATAGCCGCGTATGCAACGCATTGATTCGTTTCAAACCCAAAGTACAATGGAAAAGCTTTGTGGCTTAGTATCGCAAAATATAAGTATACTTATATTAATCAACTTGTAAAGAACAGAATAACAAGAGCGAGTTATAGGTCAATACAGTAGGTATCAAAGATAGATTCTGTGTCTCAATTGTAAACTACCCTTGTTTATATACCCATGGACCAAATAACGTCAGTCTCGCCTTTCTTGATTTTGGCGACAGGCACATTTTTATTGTTTCCTGTCCTAAATAGAATTTCAGAAAAAGGGCAACTTTTATTTATTTATTGTTTTACAATAGCCAAGCTTTCTCGTAAAAACATACGTGATAATCGTGTGAACACATAGTGCAGTGTGGCAATTAGAGATACTCATTATACTTTATTGCATTTTTATGAGGGTGTTATTTAAAAACAGAGATGTACCCTATTGTATTAGTTCTCCTCTAAGGCTCCAGAAGAAATCGCACTTCAAGTTCGTGTCAGAACATTAAAGCTTCGGATTATAATTTAATAGTATTTGAAAAAAAATGCACTTTACTTATATTTAATTGCTCAATAACATTTAACTTTTCTCTGGAAGCGAAAACTATAAAGCAATAATAATTAAGTAATTTGTGTTCTCCGGTGTCGGCGAGTAACGAGATCCTGGCCAGATAACAAAATTAGACGGAACCGGTGGTGAGATGCGATTCGCTTTGTAGACCTCCATTTAAATAAGGGTTGGACTCCAACTCGTATTTTAATTATTTTTGTCTCAGGCTAAGAAATTAATTCTATGCACTTTAAAATATTTACATCACACATATCTCATTTATATATTGCTATTTATTGTAACTTCCAAATTAATACTGATGTGTCAAAATTTCTAATAATTTTATATTGAACCCTCCGTGGACCCCTAACGATGTTCATGGACCCCCAAATCAATTTTAATTTTCCATGGACCCCCTGGATGATCCCATGGACCCCTGGGGGTCCATATGGACCACTTTGGGAACCACTGGTTTAGACCATAGGTTCCCAAACTTATTTCACTCGTGGACCCCTTGACACGATTTTCGGTTATCCGTGGACCCCCTGATCATCATCATCATCATCATCAGCCTGTGTCCGTCCACTGTTGAACGTAGGCCTCCCTCATGAGTAGGCCTCCCGCATGAGTTAGGCCTCCCGCATGAGTTAGGCTCTCTGATGATATTGTGGCTTTTCGGTTGAGCCGTGTGTGGTGAACTTTTTCAACCACCATAGCAGGGGTCTTCTTCAGGATTAATAATTTATTTAGTTTTAAGTTGGTTTATTCAGATTATACATTTTTTTTATCATTAAAAATATATATAATCTGAATAAACTAACTCAAAACTAAATATATTTATTAATCCTGAAGAAGACCCCCTGCAATGGCGGTCGAAATATTGGTTGAAGGAAGTTCACCACACACGGCTCAACCCAAAAGCCACAATATCACTTCAGGTACATATCCTTGTTCTCATTGTTATGTGACGACGTCAGTTCTGTTTGTTAATAGTTTATAGAACTTTTTTACCTTTTCTATCACTTTTTTTATATCAGTGATCGCTTTAATTTCTCGAGGCAGACTATTGAAGTTTACTACTCCATTATATTTGTAACAATTTTGTTAATTAAAATTGTAACGAACCCAATCATAATTTACGATCTGTTACAACTAGGCGAAAAATAAATGCATTCAATGGGAGGGATGAACTTGATGATTTAATAATAGTTTTTCAACATTTGGCATCAATTTCCTGAGATTTAATCTCAAATCTCCTCCTTTGATGATATCCAGTTTGTTTCTTTTTTTGTTATGAGATTGGCAACTGCACTGAAACCCCTTTCCACTAGGTATGAAGATGGAAAAGCAAGTAAAAACTTTCTCGTAATATTCCACAATGCGGGATAAGTAACAGGTATGTCTTTTTGAAGCCAGAATTGCTGATATCCTTTATTAAACTGTGCATTGAGTTCTTCGTTAGTTGATATTCCGATTATTTCCTCTTGTAATATGACATTTGTTTCTTCAATGTTACCACCATATAGATTTATTATCCACTGTGGTATTAGCATAGTCAAAATATCCTCAAACCTTGTTTCAAAGTTTGAATATAGGGCATTTAAATGTTGATCGTAGGTTGAAACATCGTCTTCCTGGCAGCTTATCTGTGACAGATTGGGGAACTGGGAAAATTCGCCCCGTCCAATATTTTGCTTCCTTAGCTTTATTCTGGCAAGAAACGCTGAAATGATGGACTTTATTTGAATCAAATTAAGACTGTCACCTTGTAATTGCAAGTTAACCCTATTAAATTTAGCAAACAAATCTGTTAAATAGGCAATGTCCGTTTTCCACATCATTGAGTTTTCTTTTAAAATGATTTCTTTATCATCCAGAAACTCTAAAATAGTGTCAAAGAGAGCAAAAATCTTGTCAAGCACAATCCTTTCGACAGCCAGCGCACTTTGGTGTGAAGGAGTAAATGATGAAAGTTCTCATCATTTTCGTCACACAACTGCGCAAATAGCCGCGTATGCAACGCATTGATTTGGATTCGGTTTACAGCATCAATGACTAATTGAAGAGATTCGTGCAATCTAATATTCAGATTGGTGACACAGTGTATTGCTAACACCCCGGGTACATTTTGTTTTAAATAGCTTATAAAGCCACGATAACGCCCAACCAGCCCAGGGGAGGTTGCTCACGTCTTATTAGTCGATCTTATATATATTAGATCCTATAACCCAAAGTACAATGGAAAAGCTTTGTGGCTTAGTATCGCAAAATATAAGTATACTTATATTAATTAACTTGTAAAGAACAGAATAACAAGAGCGAGTTATAGGTCAATACAGTAGGTATTAAAGATAGATTCTGTGTCCCAATTGTAAACTACCCTTGTTTATATACCCATGGACCAAATAACGTCAGTCTCGCCTTTTTTGATTTTGGCGACAGGCACATTTTTAATGTTTCCTGTCCTAAATAGAATTTCAGAAAAAGGGCAACTTTTATTTATTTATTGTTTTACAATAGCCAAGCTTTCTTGTAAAAACATACGTGATAATCGTGTGAACACATACTGCAGTGTGGTAACTAGAGATACTCATAATACTTTATTCCATTTTTATGAGGGTGTTATTTAAAAAAAGAGATGTACCCTATTGTATTAGTTCTCCTCTAAGGCTCCAGAAGAAATCGCACTTCAAGTTCGTGTCAGAACATTAAAGCTGCGGATTATAATTTAATAGTATTTGAAAAAAAATGCACTTTACTTATATTTAATTGCTCAATAACATTTAACTTTTCTCTGGAAGCGAAAACTATAAAGCAATAATAATTAAGTAATTTGTGTTCTTCGGTGTCGGCGAGTAACGAGATCCTAGCCAGAAAACAAAATTAGACGGAACCGGCGGTGAGATGCGATTCGCTTTGTAGACCTCCATTTAAATAAGGGTTGGACTCCAACCCGTATTTTAATTATTTTTTTCTCAGGCTAAGAAATTAATTGTATGCACTTTAAAATATTTACATCACACATATCTCATTTATATATTGCTATTTATTGTAACTTCCAAATTAATACTGATGTGTCAAAATTTTTAATAATTTTATATTGAACCCTCCGTGGACCCCCTAACGATGTTCATGGACCCCCAAATCAATTTTAATATTCCATGGACCCCCTGGATGATCCCGTGGACCCCTGGGGGTCCATGTGGACCACTTTGGGAACCACTGGTTTAGACTATTCTTCTTGTCAAAATAACATGTAAAATAATCGTTTTCAAACAGGTACAATCTTGTTATTTAAGTAACTTTCTTTTAATGGGTATGTAAAATAGATATTAAAAACTTTTGGTGATCTTCACTGATGCACTTCACTTTTTTGTGACATTTTTTGCAGTCATGGAAAGGCAGTCAATTTGCAGGTGAAAGTAACTCTATATATATATCCTATCTTCATTATTATATTCCCTATCTTCAACACCAAAAGCGAACTTCGGAATGCTCACCCATCATCTGTATTTCCTATTATATACAATATATATATTTACAATATTCACATTAATAAGTACTTGCAGTACATATTCTCTCTACAAACAGCATCCTGCCAACCTGGTTAAGCGTTATTGAATACGTCGAATACCAGGGATACTCTTCGATATGTGTTATATAAGACTTTATATTTACGCGTAAAATTTAAATCTATAATGTATGCAAAACATTTAAGCAAGCGGTCTTAATAACAACACTCATACTCACGGCCACGACACTTAAAAAAAAACAACAAAAAATAAAATTACTTATTTTCTGTAAAAAAATCATTGTCGCTTCCGGTTATTTATAGACACTGGAGAGAGTGAACTGCGCCGAGAGTAGGAAAAGCTCGAAAAAAGCTCCCTGCGAATAATTGACCGGCAGATGGAAAAGTCTTCAGACGACAATTGGGGCCCTTTCAGGAAAGTTGCAAACAAATAATTTGTATTGTGTAGTAGTCGCTAATTCAGCTCTCTGTCCCGGGACGCTTAATAAGCCCGGCCTTTGCCCTCTCTCGCCTCTCGAGGGGTGAATTGGCAATTTCCTTTCTTTCTCTCGACGAGTGGCGCTGGGAGGGACTCTAGAGTGCGAATTGCTCTCGGCCTGTATAAATACTGTGGACGTCACAGCATCAAGGACGTAGCAACGAAGAAATCTGACTTAAAACAAGTGATAACATAATGACACTCTAAAATTTAATTACAGTCGGTTCATTAACACTCGTATGCAGAAACATTTCTTTAATTAATGTTACTAACATAACATCCGTTTGCAGAGATTTTTTTTTAAATTTGTGGTAAGGCAATGACTGTGGCTTACTCACTTTCATCGTTTTAAAGAAATGTAGTTATTATAGGTCGGTTAATTTAAGAAATATCTCTGTTTACGAGTCTTATCTTGGTAACCTTAAGCTAAGGAATAACTCTGCATACAATTAAGACTTTCTAAGTGTAAATAATCTTTGTGTCATAAATTGATCATAACATATATCCTTTTCCATGCATCTCTACACAGATATGTCTAGTCAGTAGTCTATTTTATAGGTCGGGTAAGCAGCTCAACCCAACCAACGACATATGGTAGACCAATCCAAGTGCGCTCTGCATCCGATATTACTTAATTTTCTTTAACCGAGCTTACACTGTACTATTTTTACAGACTTGATATTAAATATACAAAAAAACGTTCGTTTAGCTTTTTAGTTGCGCTACTGCGTGATGTTGGCCTCCTTAACCCGACGTCCATCGGAGACTCAGGATTAATTCGAATAAGTCAGTATGGGTGATGACTTTGGACAAATTAAGTTGTCGAGGGCAACTGGATGAGAGGAGTGTTAATTTCAATTGTCCATGTTCCGTTAATCGTACGATTACAAAACACATTTTAAAGCAGGACTACTGTAATTGGATCGTTAAAAAATGATGGCGTGTTTATTCAACTATTGAATTTGATACTGATTATTTCAAAGACTGCACATAATGTTAGGACATAATTAATAATGGCATTAAGAACTACAATGAGCATAAAATTTTGTAAATTTTTTAATGAATTAATCGGAATTAAGCAAACCATGGACGCTGGTATATGAACCATCTAGTAATTGGTTGTTAAAAATTTTGACATCTTTTTATTCCGTCTTTCAATGGTTCGGTTGTATTTATATTGGTTTATTACTTTATTTTTCATCTTGCAATCACTAAGCCAAGGAAATGGCTAAGTGGTAAAGCATTTGCTTGCATCAAACCAAAGTTTCTGGGTTCCATCCCGAATGAAAATTAAAATCAAAACGCTTTTGTCAGTTTTTTTAGCTGATTTAAATTTGATTCGTCACCCGTATAATGCCACTGCATAGCCTATTTATTATAATTATTGGTTTATAAAAGTCGTGCGAACACCACCCACTCATATTTAATTCCTGTTAAAAAAAATTGATGCGCAAATGCCGAGTTATACTCTATTAGGTTTGCGGATCAATATCCTTCATACAGCTTATGCATATCAATGCATATTGTGTATGCATATTAACCATATGTAAGATGGTAAACGTCATATAATTCACAGATTAGAGTAATATACTAACTTCGCAACCTTAGACTGAGGTATATTTGACATTTAACTGATGCACCTAAAATCACGGGAATGCCTTCAGCCTCTCTTTAACAAGTATATTTTTGCGTGCGTCACACCAATCCACAGACAAGTTTTTCAACACCACCATCTATCGGTATTTTCTTGTACGAGTATGTAGTTACGTAAAAAAATATTACCATTGTAATGGCATTGTAGAATATAATAACATGTATATTTTACATGCACACGAAAAGTATAATAAAACTAAGATAAATCATATAAAGTTTTTATTCATTAGATAAAAGGTATGGGTCAAAGCAATCGCATCTACTTGTTCAAATGAGTCATGAAAACTTGCACCGTAATCCTCATCTTGCTATTATGAAATGTGTAATAGTTCCTCATGATAAAATAAATTGTAGACTAAATTTCAGGCACGAAACTTGCGACAAGGCAACGTATATCAGAATATTATGCTAGTCTAATATGATGTACATACAAGGGCTGTTCGATAAGTTTTATCAAAAAAAAGTAATTCCAATATGGAGAGTCTCTATACAAATGTTAACTTTAAAAAATGCAGTCTGTCTTATTATAACTTTGTCTACGGCAGTCTCAATCTCAGAACGATTTTCAAGAAACACAAAAAGAATATTTTAATATCGTGTGCTAAATTCATATAATGCTTCAGAAATATCATGACAGTCAATAGAAAAACTTCTATATAAGCACTATAAATGACCGTCACTCAATTTTGTCACTAGCCAGTTTCCATGCATAATATGGTTATACATACAAAGGTTTACCTGGGAATAGTGGGACAAACATATACATGAATCCCGTCAAGCTTCAGGATAAGATCCCGTTTTTTTTTCAAGAAACATATTTTATGTGATGTTGTTGTTGTGGCTTTTGGGTTAAGCCGTGTGTGGTGAACTTTTTTCAACCAATATTTCGACCGCCATTGCAGGGGTCTTCTTCAGGATTAATAATTTATTTAGTTTTGAGTTGGTTTATTCAGATTATATATTTCTTTCAAGAGCGTTATTGAATAATATCTCCATGGCAACTCAAGTTTCATTCCGAAGTATCGTAGGTATGTTTTTTAAGGCTACGGTAAGTATGTTCAAAGAATACGGTAGGTATGTTCTCGAATTGTACATCGACGAACGTCATGTCGGACTGTGGTCGTCTTTGCTTGTCTGTACAGGTTTGAGAGTATGTGCTAGAGGTGGAAGTCATGCTGTTTTGAGAATCAAGCCGTCATCCCTGTTGATGTTGATGGGATGTCTTTTGATTTCAATGGCTTCCCTTACTTATATTTTATGTGATTTGTTAATCGCCATCCTAATAAAGAGATTAAATAGGCGAAGATAATTTGGTTTTCAGGGCAACATAACCCAACTAGCGTCTCGCGGAAAACATCAGCTGCTAGCTCGTCTTCTCTCTTTTAGTCCGCATCCAATGCTGGTTAATTTAGGTAATCTCTTAAAAACAGAGCCTACAGTATAAACATATACTATATCTTTGATTGATTGCTTATTATACTATTAATTAATGTCCCATGTTGACTCATTTTGGTGACCTCAAGTATCTGAAATGTATTTTTACAACTCGTTTAACTTAAGCAGTAGAAAACTTATAAAATAGCCCTCGTTCAATGTCGGACTGAGAGCTTTTGACGGCGGGTCGAGTAGGAAATATGAAAACTTACATTACGAAAATTACTTTGTAACAATATTATTTTTGCGGCGCAGAAGGCATTATCTAATTTGAGCGATTTCGCGTAAAGTCGCTTCCCGCTCGCTTCCGTCTTTGTTTATATTATTCGTTATTCGAATTTCCCGCGCTCGGCAAACATTTTTGCGCGGGAACGCTGCCATGTCAATCCGCTCTGTTGTTCCCATTAGGCCATTAGGGCGGTAATTCGCATTAGCGCCCCCACACCGGATGTGACTTTTTATTCCTTTCACCGCGAGATGGCATCGCGGTCTACAGCATAATAATAATATATCTCTGCTTACTTTACTAACACACCTGACTTTTGTTACCAACCCCCTTCTTATCATCATTCCAGAGCCTTATTTGTCGTCTTTTTGTTCTACATCTATTCTTCTTCTTCGTTTTTTATATATAAATATTGTCTTGATATTGTGGCTTTTGGGTTGAGCCGTGTGTGGTGAACTTCATTCAACCACTATTTCGACCGCCATTGCAGGGGTCTTCTAATATATAATCTGAATAAACCAACTCAAAACTAAATAAATTATTAATCCCGAAGAAGACCCCTGCAATGGCGGTCGAAATATTGGTTGAAGGAAGTTCACCACACACGGCTCAACCCAAAAGCCACAATATCAAATCTGGCCGTGAAAACCAAATAAATTATTTAAATATTGTCTTCTTTACCTTTTTATGTATATTTTTTTTATTCATCAAATATCCTCTGCAAGCAGTATTCTTACATCTTTATCCACCATACATACTTTATCTATCGAAACACATATAGCTATCACTCACACGACCTACACGGTTTGGACGAGTCACTCTTTGAGATTGCATGATTCAAGACTAGCATTGGGCTAATCACTAGATAAGCAGAATATATACAGTCAAGATCGGCTTCAAATAGGATTTCCATCGGTATGACCTACGCTTTGATACTCATAGCAATTCCAATATATTATATCCAACAACTCGTCGTAAGCGATGTGATCCGAATGAAATTTTCCAAGCTAAATTTGTTGTCAACGTGCCGTTTTTTCCTCCCTTTTTCTAAAGCTCACTATATCGCTAGTATAAAAGCTCACGCTCACCTCGGCCGCCCGCGAACTTCTTTTTCCGCCCAACTCCGGCAAATACAAAAGCTCGCGCTGGAGATAAACCGATTAACGGATCCTGGACAGAAAAGTAACATCAGCGTCAGGGTGTGTACATGAGAGAAGTCAAGATGTCTTTCTTGATCTATGCTCTACAGTCATAAATTATTTCATTTAATAATTCAATATTATTGGTACAAAATAAATGATGAATATTTTTGTACACACAAGATCAAATAATACAACGTGGGAAGTTAATAATTTGTTGTAAGAAAATCAGAAATAACGTCATGTACATATTACTTATTGTGATTTGAATATTTTATTGATAAAGTATCATTAAATTGACCATTAAAACATACAGTGTTGAAGCGAAATGATTTAACAGATGAATCGTAGTAGTACGTAGAAATTAATACTTTAATATATTAATATCATAATTTCAATTTTGCAACAATAATGAATGATAGTTTTTTCATTCAATTCAAATTTTAAAAAAGGCAATGAAAATTTTATGAGCACAAAGCAATAACTCATGTCTTTGATTTCGGACAAACTTATTTTATGAAAACCAAAAAAAAAAACACAAAATGCAAGCTAATGCTTCCTTTACTTCCTCAAATTTTGACAAACACACAAAATCTAATTGCATAAAAACTCTACATAGCAACCTCAAACAACAATTTCTTACTTTTTGGTAAGAAGAAGCTTAGAGTTAAGAAGTTTGGAGGAACCTGTAAAAGGCTATAAAATGATTTCAGCACTTAATAAAACTATTATTTCTTATAATTAATTTTCTAAGCTGCTAGTCTGAGAAAAAATAATTGTTAAATCGTTTTTAAATTATAACTTAAATAATAAATTATCTTACTAACTTTGGGTATCAGCCCTGAAAATGGAAAGCGTCTCAACCATGCAAAAAGCTCCTCTCGCTCTTCAGCGTCGAGTGGCCTGCGCGGAAGCTCGCCAGCCATCCATCAGCTAAAGAACAATCTCCCGGTCTGCTGAAGAGCTGCAGCCTTCCGTGATGATTTGTGGGACACGACTGTTCTGGACCAAAAAGAAACGATCGCGATAGCTTTGTTCTGAGAAAAACTTTCAGCAGATTCGTTGCTGCTCCACTAAAATTGCTTATAATAGAAAACAACAAAAACGTTTTAAATCATTTTATTTGTGCAATCAAAAAAAAAATTTGGAACTTTAAATATGATTAGTTTTATTCACATTTTGATTAATTTTGATTAAATTAATATTTTTTATTTAAAATTATTTTTACATTAAGCTTGTAGTTAGCATTATAGTTGTAATCTTTAAATCATAACAATCGTGATTTAAACACAATTTTGTAGTATTAAAGTGAGATACTTTAATATTTGAGTCATTATTCTTTGTTATAGAAAGTCTTATCGAAGAAATATAATTTTCAATCCACAGAAATTTCTTTAAAACAACTTGAATATATTGAATTAAGAAAGTGATTATAAGAGTCATTCAAGAAACTATGGTCATGGTTGGAACAACGTTGATAGAACACTGCATGAAACCATAAACATTGTTTTTTAAGCCTCGCAGTTTTCACCAAAGCAGAAATAAATAGACAATACTACACAACCTTCGACGGACATGACAAATAAATGGAGATGAGAAGTATATATCGTAAGTAGTTCGTAATGGATAAAACAGATGGAGTGAATCGTTAGCAAATAAACAAGATGTCAACAGCGTGATAAATGAATTAGTGATGTGTGGCGCCACTAATCAATCAGACGGCATCCGATAATTGCGTTACTGCACTGCATTCAGGTCGAGTCAATGTTATATAAAAACGTACGAGTATTATCAGGAATCATAAACATTATCTACTGAAACATATGCACTGAAACAAAAATTATATATGCAATATCACAATATTTCTTTAAATATAAGTTGCAACCAAATTTTCTGGAACGAAAATTATTCCAGGAGCATCGAATTCATATATTTTCTTTCATATGTAAGTCACTTTGAGTGAGGTATAAATAACGAATATTAAATGTATGAAATAAGTACATTTAAATTTGACAAAACTTCTTTTCCAATACACAATATATTAACATATTTCAAGTATTTTTAAATTTTGTTTTACTATTTGACTTTGATAACAGTTATTCATTTGAAAGATTAAAACATAATCAATAAATTAAATTTAAAAAATATATTTGGATTTTTTAAATTTTTATTAGAATATTATTTTATTATTTAAATATTCTAATCTACTTTTATAGATCATTGACTTTATAACAATAGTATTATTAATAAAATATACATATACTATACATAAAATTCTTTTTTTCAACGCGTCAATCCAAGCACAAAAATAACGGCAGAAGCGGGATGCGAACCGCGGACCTTGGAAACCAACTATGCCCAGGTATTCATACCGCTGAGCCGACTTGGCTATTACTATGCCTGGACCGACTCGCGTTGAAACTAGTATTTATGTCATTGTTATCATCGTATGATAGATGTCGCTATAGTATATATTCAAAGTATGTATATTTTTATTTTTTATTATTCAATCAGTCATCATTTATTCACAAGCTTAATATTACTGATTGAATAATAAAAAATAAAAATATACATACTTTGAATATATACTATAGCAACATCTATCATACGATGATAACAATGACATAAATACTAGTTTCAACGCGAGTCGGTCCAGGCATAGTAATAGCCAAGTCGGCTGAGCGGTATGAATACCTGGGCATGGTTGTTTCAAGGTCCGCGGTTCGCATCCCGCTTCTGCCGTTATTTTTGTGCTTGATTGACGCGTTGAAAAAAGAATTTTATGTATAGTATATGTATATTTAATTAATAAAAATATATATTTATAAGGTATAATATAAAATCAAATTTTTATATGTGAACTATATTATTGATTAAATTAGCAGTAATATTATGATACATTAAAAATTACACATTTTGTACTTCTTCTATATCCGCATCCTTTTCGTAGCGCATGATTGTCAAAGCCTTCGCTTCAACCTATATTACTGTGACTCCAGGAGCTCCGCTGAGCACAATTAATGTTATTCTCCTACGACTGAGAACTTGGAAGCTTGAAGAGAAGTAAAATATTGTTTATCCTCTTAAATAACCGTAGAATGGTAAGCTCCTGTCAACTCTCTTAGATCACAAAGTTAAGTAATCATATCCCTAATATTTTTCGCAGACATATGTTCACGAAAAAAAAACAATACTGCATTGACATTTGCTTTAATGCTAGGCCATATTACTAATATATATTACTATTCAAAAATACCATTATTAGTTGGATCGGTATGGGTAGTAAAATTCATGGTTTATATTCTCTAAGACTGTGGACTATTTGACAGTTCAGAAAATTTTGAAAGACTCATTTAAATAAGTTGTTTTTTCAAGTATTTTTTATATATTTTAAGTATGGGATGCGACAACTCAGTAAATCAGTAAAGCGCACAGTCTCAGCCACTCTCTCACATGACATTGCATTGTTCGTCAAACAATTAGCGGGCAATCCATGTTACCGTTTAATTAGCATGTTCAGGTACCTGACAATTGACCGCACGGCTTGTGTGACGCGAAAATATCACGGTAAATAATTCATCCGGCGCTAAACTCGATGCTAAGTGACTAAGTACTGAATTGTTATCATCTATATGGAGACTGAACGGAGGCCACTACCATTTTTCACACAGTGATTGTTAAGCATTTTGAAGCTATAGACTTAAGAACAGCCAACGTAGCAATAATACTGCTAAGCTAACGCTGGATTTCTTAGTGTTAAAATTAAATATTTGACTTGGGTTATTTTATATTTTTAATTTAAGTTTAATTTAACAAAAAAAATTACATGTATTTGTTATAATGTGTAACAATAATATATAAATTTATGATTGGTTTAATATTTTATTCTGTTTTATCAATTAAATAAACAATGTTGAATTATTTTTAAATTTTTCATTAAAAATTTAATAAAAACGGCATCAAAATTTACTATACCTACAGTATATCAATACTTATACACGCATAATAATCCTGCCGTATAAAAAAAGTCCAATAATAACAGATGTATGTGCAGAATACTAAAGATACCTTGGTGTTGACGATGAAAAATTAAGAAGTAAGAGTGTGACAACTTTTCATGATACAGTCTAGACCTGAAGATGAACCTAGATCGAATACAGGTATGATATACAGACGCAGATAAAGATAATTGCAGATCCTTTTCTTCCCCATCGTGTGAGGTCATTAGAAACAATACATAGAATGCACCCTAGGAAGCTCTATCACGATTTGTGATGATCTATTGATAAATGGATGTTTATTTTTTTCAATAATATCTCTTATATATAATGATTAATTAAAAATGCACTTTACCCATCGTTTCGCGGAGCACCTGGAACATTCAGTGCTCTGTGTAGCACCGTTTAAGAACCTCTGCATTAAAACAATGCAATAATTATGATTACAATGTTAATTTATGTTCCAGCAAAGAGCTTTGTTCTTCGCCGAAGATGAGCTAGTCTTGATATGTTTTAATGGCATTGTAAAAACTTTTGTAATACCAACTTAAGAACTTAACCTCTTTAAACAAAATTTGTTAATCTTACATACAATGAGCTTAAATAATACCATAAGTACAATAACTTATATATATAATTAAACTCTTAATTGTCAATGCCAAGTGAAACTGAACAGTGCTCTGATTTTTTAATTTATTGTATATACAATAGAAAGCAATGGCCGGTAGAAAACCATTTTCATTTTCTTACGCAATATCTGATACAAGAAGATATACACGTATTCAATGTAGCATGTCATATTACGTGTATTATTTCCACTATTTCATATGCTTCAAATCTGAGCATTTTAAGAAAAGGTCAGACATTTCGTTCTCCTAACATTTTTCTTCCATATCCGCTTTCTTATTATCATCATCAGCCTTTGTCCGTCCATTCCAGAACGTAGGCCTCTTGCATGAGTGGCCATCCTTTTTTATTGACACACCGCATCCAGGATAATCGTGCTCTTCTTCTAATGTTGTAAGTCCATCTACAGATTCATGAGAGACACTCTAAGGTTGGATCTGTCCATGGCTCGTTTGGTGGACCTTTTTAGTAGATGGAGCAAGTCATTTTCATAATTTTACACGTATAAGTTAAGTGGCTAGAAGACTGTTATACTATCTGAGACGTGTATAGACTTTTTTTAAGCAGATATCAAATGACTTCTTAGGCTTTCCGGCCAGATTTGATATTGTGGCTTTTCGGTTTAGCCAAGTCATCAACCCTGAAGAAGACCCCTGCAATGGCGATCGAAATATTGGAAATTTGCCACACACGGCTAACCCCAAAAACCACAATATCAGATATCTAATGTTTATCGTAACGCTCCCGATTCATAAAGTATTGAATTGAAAGTAGCAGGCTTAGCCTAAATATACTGCATTGAAAATTGGTCTAGTGAAGTCTATTATTTTATGTATTTTTTTCGATACAAAAACGTAAATTCGTAATTGAATTAAAAATCTATTTCAATTTTTCTTTTAATGATAAAACATTGTTCCGCGGGTCGGAAAATTCTCGGCTGATGCACTTCCAATGTTTTCATTACCCCCCGATGGTATTGGATAATTTAATATGAATTCTGTATTATGCAGCCGAGGGCGAATCTGTTAATTAACTAGTCAGAGGAGGCTTCTATGCACCCAGCCGATCACAAATTTCTGCTTATAAATTTAGCTTCGTTCGAAATAACATCGCTGCAAAGTAATAATTTGTGTATGAATCTTTATTTGAAGTAGACATTTTATCAATTCTATATTAGTCTATACATATTTTACTTTATACATTATATTGTTCTGAAATTATAAGTTCTATTTTTCACAGCATATTTAAACCGCATAATTATTGTAGATTTTCTCAGCTGAGACGTTTGCTTGTGAAAAATTTCGTCTAATTCTACATAGTGTTTTTTTTGTTGTTGGAAAATCACAATTTACAACTGTAAATATTTGTTCTATTTATGAGCATGTCATGGAAATTGCAAGGGTATATTAATACAATCACTGGATTTTTGAGAAAGAGGAAACTGGAAGTACTGAACGGTATGTTGGAAGATAAATTGAAATTTGACTGTCCCTTATAGACATATATATAAAGCGTGTATGGATGATTAGCAAATGTGAGATGATTCTGCCTGTTGTGTGTGTTTTTTATGTAAATACATACAAGAGAATACAGATAGAAGGTGATAGTGATTCTGATGTTTCTTCTGTGGATTCTATAACGCTTACCATTCCATTGTTGGTATATGTGGAATTTATTATTTGATTTCAGAGAATTGACGATCATGGTGATAACGGTAAAAGAGAGTAAGTAGACCAATTCTGTGTTCCAAGGATTAGAGGTTAGACTAAATGGCCGATTACTTACAAGACAGACTGTTATTTTTTTATTTGTTATAAGTTTATATTTTAACGATGAATTAAATATTTAACTTAAGTATTCACATAGAAGATGAATTCAATTGTTATTCATGCTTGATATTACCATTATTGTATTGCATAATCATTGCGAATTAATTTTCCAAAGGTCAGCACATGGTCGAACATATTCAATTAACAATGCCGCCTTATTTATATTCACAATATTGTCTGTCTGGACAATTAGACCCGTTTTAGGGATCGTCCGACTGTCTTATAAATACAATAGGTATGTTTTATATACGAGTATATGCTAATGAAATATAATCCACTGCATACCTTCAAGTCTCAAGTCTAGAGACAGACAAAGGGTGATCTTGAGGGCAGAGCAATTCAATAAATACTAATAAACAAATGGTTTGAACGTTATTGAGTAAGTTTATTTCAGGATACTGAAAAAACCTTTTACGTATTTCACTTGGTCAACCTAAAATACTGAGATTTAAATATTTAATTCAGTTGCAAAAGCAAGCATAATAATTTCTTGTACATTTCTCTAATCGGAGCATATGGTCGTCACAAAAAGAGCTATTTCAGCCGCTATTTCCCTCACTTCGTTAATTATGTTATGTTTCAGTACCTCATGCAGCTATTTTTTATGTACGAGTATACTCGTATATTTAAATAAATTTCAATTTCAATTTAATTTTTCACTCACAGAAACATTACAAATTTTTAAAAATTCAAATCGTTGCTGAAGTACAATCAATAAAATTATACAAATATAGGTACTTATGATTAAGTACTAAGAACAAAGCAATAAATACAAGCAACAGAAGGTCCCAATGCTCATCAAACAGACGACGCCAACAAATTATTCCTGCAAAGAAACTCGTGGAGTTTAATCCTGAATCCCTTATGTGAAATATATCAACATCCGAGGCGATTTAGTTGAACAGTCTGATCCCTTTCCTAAGAGGCATAGTCTCAGCCAGGTAAGTGTTACTCTTTGGGAGAAAAAAAAACTGGAGAAGATTTCCAGTATTTAATGGATTTATTTAATCTGATTTAATCATTTGGGACTTACCATTTTTTAAGATTTTAACGCTCGAAGAGAACTGTTAATGCATTTACGTCACTAGAAAATAGCCCAGACTTCATATTTTCTCCGTTTAGTAAAGTAAATATTGAATATTAAAAGTGCTTTAATGCTAAAAACTTATTGATAAAATCCATATAATAACTTTATTTTTCAATTTCTTTTAAATGTTTTTTTTTAAATGCTCAGTTTGCTATTTCTATCAAAACACTGTCTGTAAAAAAATATTTAAAATTCTTTTATTTTTTTATTTTCTATTTCAATCATTTTTACATACATTTTTTTCCTAATCACTCACGCTGCTTACAGTCTATCTGTAGGGGGAGAATAGTGAAAAAAGAGGTGAAGAGAAATAAACCATTCCCGAGACTTCACGAGGCGTCTCAACGAAGTTTTATGTTGAGTATCAAAAAAAAGAGTTAATTTATTGTTTTTAGCAATTAAAATGGTTGGCGACCGCGTCGTAAAAAGTAACCACTATCTACTTTTTCGAGTATATGCCGTTTTATGGCTTTATTTAACCGAATCGTTTCGGTCACCATTTTATCGCCTTCATATTTTTTGATAATGACATCTGGTATGGTTCCCCAGACAGAGTTCAACAAACGCACTATTCGGCATTTTTTCTTCGTAAAATTGCCCGGTAAGGATATTTCAAAAACTATATAAAATATAGGATAATGCTAGAGATGTGTGCAGCATCAGTTTCGAGATCTTACAAATTCCAGCAATACGGTATACCTTTTGTGGTAATTCTTTGATATGAAAAATTTCGCGGTGACCATAAAAAATCTTTTGTGATTTAAATTTGCATCTCAAAGTTGGTTGAATCAGGCAAAACTTACTGATTTTATGATGAAAGATAATGAAATATTAAATTTTCAGTTTATTTAATCACATTAGCAAATGATCTCAAGAGTGAGACAAAGCGGTGTAAGTAACAAATAGCCAGCAACTGAACCTATGTACACATATACAGGTTTGTTCTTCGAATCCCTGCATCTGGTGTTTATTTTATTCCACTTAATTGACATGTAACATATAAGCAACTAATTGCTATAAATTCGTAAATACATATACCAGTTGTTCAATATATTAATTTTTAAACATTTGACAATTTTTTAGTTGTTTTAACAACGATCACACTTAGCACCTTTTTATTTGGAAATAATATAAATGATGACCGTAGACAGAAACATTGATAAATTACTCTTAAAAAATTTAATGGACTGAAGAAAATATCTTCTTTTTCGTAGTATCAATCCGGTGGATTGGTTTGCAACAACAGAATCTTGCATCTCGATCTCCATTCCTCTCGGTCCTCCGCAACCCTTTTCATCTCAGCATAAGCGCTACAATTCATGTCCTCGAATACTTGCTGCAAATACTCCCGTCTAGGGCGCCCTCTACAGTTTCTACCCTCAACCATCCCCTCCACAATATCGTGAAGAAGACCATCGTGGCGCATGATGTGACCAATCTAAGAAAATATCAGTGAGTGCGAAATTGCTGTATTCAATTCTGTTATGTTATCTATAATGCTTGACATGATCCATATTCAAACAAAGTTAACAACATATTTCTAATATAACTAATGGCTCTCAAATTAAATGCTTATTATATAAATAGCCTGTGAAAAAATAAATAGAAAAAAAAATTTTTTTTGTTAATTAATACTAATGTGTTTTATGGACACAAATTTATGTTATGCTTTTGATATTTTTTATTACAAATTTCAATTTAGTTTTAACTAACTCATACAACATTCTAGGTAGTTTTTTATGTACACATAATTAATTTAATTTAGTTTGGTACTTATCTTGCGTCTTACGTAATATACACCTAGTATCTTAAGACTACAATTCCTTTCTCCGTATTCTGGTTTATTAATTGAATACAGGTAGAGTCTCTAACGAGTTCATTTAATGATGGCGCCTTGAGCGAGATGATTTTTCATTGTTACCGATTCCAAATCCATCTTACACTGATATACCCTGGATTTAAGCACACAGGTAGGGTAACCAAAAGCAAAGCATTTTGATCAATATCAACTATTAAATACATTTAACATTGTTTCAATATGAATCCAAATTTATTATACTCGCATCCAAAAAACTAGGTGTATTATATAGATCACGTCGGTATATCAAGGACAAATAACTTCTTCTTCTATATAAAGGACAAATCCACCCTATCCTTGAATACGGCAGTCACCTTTATGTTGGAGCCCCAAAATACCTTCTCAATTTTATTGAGTCAGTTCAAAGAAGAGCAATTCGTTTGATAAACAATAACATTCTTACGCCTAACCTGCAATAAATATAACACAGACGGAAGATTGGTTCATTTAGTCTTTTCTACCGTTATTACCACGGTTGCTTCTTTTCAGAACTAATTCCTTCTGCTCCGACTAACTCGTCTTACACTTGCCGAATATCCATACATGGTTAATCTGTGTCGAGTAAATACTGGCAGTTTCCAAAGTTCCTTCCTAAACGCCACTGGTAAACTTTGGAATGCTCTTCTAGCGTCTGTGTTTATCCTTCCTACAATCTGGATCTCTTCAAGAAACAGATAAATGTACACTGGCAATCTTCCCAACTCACAGACAAACACGAAAACAACTCGCGTTTCCCACATGCAACGTCTAGCCTCCCTGGCTGAGTGTCATAGAGTGCACTGGTTTCGAACGGTTGTGCTCTCCTGCATTAGTCACAAAAAAAAAGTATTTTTTTACAACATTGATGAAGCCTTCATTTAAGGTGAATCTGTGATCTTGCAACAAGTAATTAAATAGTATTCAGCGTGATCCACGTTAAGGGTATGAAATATTGACCTTTTTAATGGTATTTCCTTATTTTACTCATTGAATATTATCAAAAATATTGAGAAATTTTCATAAACTTCAATGATGGTCACCCTTCTTATATCCAATAGATATAATTACGATCAGTTTCAGAGTTTCTAAGGTAGCTGCTCCTTTCCATCACAACTTGGAAGCATCAAAGATCAGACCGATATGACCACCGTAGTAGGCGGCGAATAAAAGATATTATAAATAATTACAACACAATTCTCACTACAAGTGGACTTCATTATAACATACGAGTATGTATGAACCTAGTAGTGAAGAGTAATTAGAGAAAAATATCGGTTGTTTTTATAGTGTGGGAGTAACCTAAGGGTAATCTAATTTCAATTATAGCTTACCAATTAAAATATTGAATCAGATATCTATGTTTGTTTTATTATCCGGATTCTCTGTACTTATATATATTATACAAGTATGTTATATTAATATCGTAATGTTATGAGTACCTTAATATAAATGAAATATCCACTTCTATGTAAATAACACTGTACAATATTATAAAACAAAATTATTGAAAGCTACCTGATTTAAAATGATTGGGTGATCGTATGAACACCGTTAATTGTTGATTAGGTAAGTTAAGGTAAGGTTTGGGACAAAAGATTCCATGTTTCAATGGCATAGGGCTAATTATTATTTCTATTATGCTTTTATAGTGGCAATTGGGTTTATCCGTTTATGATGAAATTTCTTGTGACTAATATTTCGACCGCCGTTTTAGGGGTCATCTTCAGAATTGACGAAAATCGTCGAAATATTGGTCAGAAGAAATTCGCCACAAACGACTAACCCCAAATATGGCCGTGAAAACCTGCGAAGTTATTTATTAAATGCTGCTTAACAATACATCCTTAAGCCTGTGAAAATTTACTGTACATAATGTTGTACAGTCAACCTTACGATAGCGTTTTCATAAGAATGGACAATTAGCCCGACGTCTAGATCATTTAGTCTTAAGAGTCATTTCAACAAAAAGTGTTCAACATAGGTGGGATCGTTTTATATAAATCGCCGCAAATTATATATATATATATAGAAATAGTTTCTGTTTCAAACTGAAAAATGTAAAAACACTACAAGATGGTTGACTGTAGTTTCATTACTCATATTGTCATATTGCAGATCGTCTGAAATACTACAATTCCCGAAATGCACTGTTTGCACTGCACTTCTGGCGCTCACCAAGAATGCAGTCTTCCCACAGTGCTTTACCGTCATTATCTTGTTTGCCGGAATATTTGCCCGGTTGATAATTCACGATGTGGGGTGATGTAAGACCGTGCTCTTCACCTTAGTCTTGCATCGTACCTACCTACATGAACTGGGCTAAGAGAATTGAAGAGAAGTAAACAGAGACAATAGGTACAATAACGTACACTTATAAAGAGTCGCAAATTACTTGTAATATCAGATTAATTAAATTCAATGTCGTATAAACAATGGCATCGCAACTTCTGATTTCTGATCTATGGAACACATACGATTTTATAAACATTTCCATCACAAAATTCACGGATAATGCTTATCAGAGCACTCTATGGAAACAACGTGCATTTTTATATCAATTTCAGACCCGTTGTTACCTTTTTAAACATCCTACATGGTTGATATTTTTCGAATCAGGATGACGAGAAATGAAAAGAGATATTCTACTTTAAAATAAAACTACAGGCATCGTATTTTTACTTTTTTTTACAATCTGAATGTTTTTATAAAGGGTATTAATAAACACTTGCGAAATCCTTCAAAAACAAATTTGGGATAACTTTATAAGACAAAACAAGGTTATAACTAAGCGAACTAGTGAAAAAACTGTCATTCATATGTTTCTAATCATAATAAATACTCTAAACAATTTATTTAAAAAAAATACAACTACTTATTGCTAACAACTAAGCAATGAAATACATAAATTATAAATAAACATATAATTTCTTGTCCAAAATTAAAAATTTAAAAAAATGTTTCTATATTATGTAATTGAATAGCGATTATGAAGAAACATATTACAAGGCGATGTAAGACCATCTTTGGTACCTTCTCATATTCAGTAGGCGGTGAAACACCTCAAAGAGATCCCGCCCATACAATGGGATTCATACCTTAAGTTCTAAGCCACACACTTTAACGAGTTACCATTATGATAATAGTAATCATTCATACAATGGTTGACGCTTATTTTGGCCTACAGAAGGTGACTTCATTATACCATTAGAGGGTATTTTTATGCAAATTTTCAACCGCATTGTCTGTCTTAGAAGTGACACACTTGTTTTTGAAGTGTGAGCTCCTGGGTTCACTACATACAATCAGAGATATGTTTTAATTTCATTGTTATATTTTAAATGTCACAAAAGTAATCCACTTATCTACTGTTTATATACTAATATACTGTCTTTCGTGTAAATCAATACTAAAAAAATGTTATACAAACATTTTTTCAACATATCGAATAAGTTGGGTACAACTAAACTTGTCATACATATTACTATAATATACTTATAAACTATGAACCGGGTTTTATTTTACCATATTGTCATACATAATGACATCCTACTATCTAAGTCAGTTATTGAATTGCGTGGTGGCAGGATGAGGAGCAGATTAACAACACAAAGACTTTTTGACATATTTTTACGATAAACTTTACAAACTTATGGCCCGGACCTTGTCACAGCATTCAGGCCGGGGCAAAATACAATATGCTCTCGCCGACGGTCGGCACATGACTGCCGCGGCCATGATAGGCTGTCGCACAGCCCCACAAGTGACGATCTCCGTAACTAGTCCAAAATGCCAATACACATGAATGTACAACAAGCGAACAGAAATAAGACACAATAGATTGTTTATCGAGGTTTCCGGTACCAGTCAGCAAGGGTTATATCATCCTGATGTCAATATCATGTGTCTAGCAAGTCATTAAGAGTACTTATACATTATATGAGACATTACATACCGCTTCATTATTTATTTCACAATAATTTATCTTCGTACAATAGAAATTCTCTTTTCTCTAGTAAAATGACGCCAGTCATCGAGTACTACTCTTAACGTACCGACAAACCTTTTCACTGCCGACGTATTTATTATAACTTAGATGCATCGCATCCATATACCGATGTCAAGAATATCCATCAACTGCATCAGCGATTCTCAAACACTGTTATCATTTTTCGTCTTCATATTTCTCTTCCTACATCATCTTTACACCATCTCTCTTTATCCTAGCCATTTCCCACCATCTGGAGTCGGCTCTCCTTGTGAACATTCGCCATGTCTGTCTGTCCTGCGTCAAACCCAGAGTTTTCAGATCCTTGTTTACAGTTGCAGTCCAGGTTGCCTGTGGTCTTCCAAGTCTTCTTCTCAGCGTGGGTATGTTGAGGGCTATCTTTACCATGTGGTCCTCGTCTCTCCGTGTCACATGCCCATACTATCTTAGGCGGTTTTCCCTTATCTTTTCAGGTATGGGAGCCACCCGAAATGAACCCCGAATATGCTCATTTCGAACTCTGTCCAAAGTTATCACCTTCACACCCATCAAACTAAATTATTAATATATATATTTTATTGTATAAAAATGCAAGTACTAAACCTGACCCAACATATCGAAAACGGGTTCGAACTAAGGAAAGTGACCGGAGTGGTATTCGTCGACCTAACCGCTGCATACGATACAGTGTCGCACAGCACACTCCTCAGTAAATTGTACAGAATGACAGGTGACTTCTCGCTAGTGCAGATGATCGCGGCTATGCTGCATAACAGGAGATTCGCTGTGGATTTTCAGGGGAAAACCAGCCGATGGCGTAACCAAAAGAACGGCTTACCACAAGGCAGTGTACTTGCTCCTATACTATTTAATATATATACAAACGACCAACCCACCCCTAAAGACACAAAATCTTTCATATATGCGGATGACTTAGGTTTGGCAGCACAAGCAGTAACGTTTGAAGAAGTTGAGGACATCCTAAGCCAGGGACTCAACGAGATGTCCCATTACTACGAAACCAACCATCTCAAACCTAACCCATCAAAGACACAAGTCTGCTGTTTCCACCTTAGAAACAGGGAAGCTAACAGAAAGCTTCGTGTCACGTGGGAAGGTAGAGTACTGGAACATAGCGACCATCCAAAATACCTCGGAGTCACTCTAGATCGCACCCTCACCTTCAGGCGTCATTGCAGCAACACCAAACAGAAAGTTGCAACAAGGAACAACCTCATCCGCAAACTGACCAACACTCACTGGGGAGCCCAACCACCCCTTCTTCGTACCTCAGCTTTAGCACTTTGTTTCTCAGCCGGAGAATATGCGGCACCAGTGTGGGGTCGATCAGCCCACTGTAATCAAGTGGATACTGCCCTGAATGATGCATGCAGAGTCGTCACAGGCTGCCTCAAACCAACACCCATTTCTAAACTATACCCCTTGGCTGGTATCGCACCACCGAACATAAGACGCAAAGTCATATGCGCCGAAGAAATGCGTAAGGCAATCAACCAACCGTCCCACTGCTTGTATAATCAGATACCCCCAATACCAAGATTGAAGTCTCGAAGCAGCTTTCTGAAATCCACACAACCTCTCACATCCGGCCCTGAAAATGAGAGACTCCAACTCTGGCAACAAATCGCACCAGAGGATTTCATTACTCCAAAGGAAGGCCTCCCAACTGGCAAGAGCCTTGACTGGCCGACCTGGAAATCCCTAAACAGATTAAGAACCGGAGTTGGTAGAACAAAGGACAACCTCGAGCGGTGGGGAATGCTTCGGCAGGGAGAGACACTATTGTGCGACTGTGGAGACCTGCAGACCGCCTCACACCTACGATGCTGCTCCATGTGCCCAACAAGTTGCACATCTCAGGACCTAATGCTGGGCAACACACGAGCTATCGATGTTGCCAGATATTGGGAAAAAATAATTTGACGTCGCTCACACGAAGGAGAAGATTGTATAAAATTCAGGTATCGTGTCTGAGCCGTATTTGAGGAATCGTTTATTAATTTGTTATTAAATATAAACAATAACCTATCTCTATCGAAGCCTAGACCATTTGGCTATTGAGGGTAGCTTAATGCAACCAACAACAAAAAATGGTCAAATATTTAAGTACGAATAAACATAATGTTTCTTAAGCACACTCATCATTAAAAAATAATGAAATACGTGATAATTCTAGCTTTCTTCTAATAAACTTAATTCATTAAACAAACTATCGTTAATCAGTCATATTTGGCATTAAAAACGCATATTTTACAGTTTTAAATCTTCTAACTATTGTACTGACTGATGTCGATAAGTATTTTGTAAAGGTTATTTGTCTTATTTGCTCCTATATATATCAATCGCCGGGTTAGATTAATTTTAAGGTAACCTTCAGTTCAAGAGAGTATTTCTTAAATTGATATTAACATACGTTCTTAATGACATTTAAAGATCGAATTATCTAACTTAGAAGAACAAACGAGTTGAAGTTTACGAAACAACTGGACATCTATATCCTAGAAACAAACTCTAAAAACTAGGAAAAAAAGTTAAAAATAAACGTTGTCCGAAGTAATTCAAAAGAAGAATAATACGAATGAAATATTTAATAAATTTATATTGGTTTATCTTACGTGTAAATGTAAAATAACGTATTTCATAAATGCATCCAACCTGTATCCACTTTACGCTTGGAAAGTTATATACGGTAGTATACAGAACGTAATATACAATTTATGGATAACAATTACAAAGCCAATTTAGTACACAAGTTATGTACTAAAACCGAGTTGACCCAAATGTTGACTGAGTCCACAAACAAATGAAGACGTAGTTCGTATCTACAAGAAACCGCAATAATTTATGCTCCATTAAAATATTTTCTATTTTTAAATTAACTATATTAATTTTTTTTGGTAACATTTAATAAAATAAATCTCTTAAAGGTTAACTATTACTTAAAAGTACAGTAAAACTACGATATAACGAGCATTTATTTAAAGAACTTCGGATATATCGGAAAAAAACTATAAAAAAAAAGTTAAATCATTATCTTAATATTATACGTACCGCATGTAAGCAATATTTAACAGAATGGCTACGTTGATATAATGAACATTAAGACACTACTATTTGAGAAACTTTTATCTGTATACATATAACAAGTAGAATAACTCTTTGTTCGGTATATATCCTTGTTGAATAGCAGCCAGTATACCTTTAATTAAGTCTCTTCACTTTATATTGAGCCTCTATTCTATGAAAATGATCGCTTTTATGGTGGCTATAAAATTTAATAATGTTATTGCTTTATATTCTCATAACCGGTAAAGATGCATATTACTTGTAATAAATTCAACAGCTCGTCGTATAACTTTTTAACTGGAAATGCTACCATTACCCAAATATGCATACAGTATTTACGTTTGCCTAACGTAACCACTTAAATCATTTTTGTTCTTTAAACAAAACCAGCTTCATTCATTTGCATTTCTAAAAGCTGCTACATTTTTTCATTCCTATATGTGTTCCACATCTGGAACATGTCCACTTGGGGATATATATCATTCCCGATGACCTCAAGGGCAGAATCCCGAGAATTTTAAGAGGCATAAACTGTAGAATCGGAAGCATTTGAAGGTCCACTTGGAAACAAATATGATTCCCGTAGACGTCCGGAACAGAAGTGCGAGAAGTAGAAGAGGTAACAACTATACATGACATATTTTTGGTTCATTTATAAATCGAATTTTTTTGGATATCAGATGATTCGCCCGACGCTCCCGAGGCCTGTATCATTAAGTTCTAAAGAGCGGCTCAACTCGACCAGCGACACGCGGTTAGCAACAGTGAACTATTAATGTTTTGATCCACGTCCAATGAGTTTTTATTGTTATAAAAAGAAGAAAATATAAAGAAATAAGAAAAATATATAAAAAATTGCACATAACTGGTGACATTCCCTGCTTCTTGAATCTAGCTAGTGTATTCATGTAATTTACATTAAATTTAAATTCAATAATAAATGATAAAAAAATAAATATATGACTGTGTCACTTTAACTTCAATATGTTTATTGTTAAAATGATTAATGTACGTAGTCAATGCTAATGACCTTGTCAACCACATTATTTGAATTTACGTTTCATACACAAATATTAAAGGAACGGTTTTCGTTCATGCGTTCCTTCATTTAAGTCAAACCCGTATTTTTATAGCAAGGAATAAAAATAGATTGGGCCGGATATTTCCTCGTAATTGTGTGCCATAAGCCTTTGAAAGGATCTGAAAAAACCCTCTCAGAATCAATTATACAGGACCTCTTTACGGACTGACAAGAATTTTCAAGAAACTTCAAAATCGCAAAAAAATCTTTTTATCTTTTTAAAATTATGCCAATAAATATATAAAACGATAAAAAACTAAAAGCATTTATTTAATGCGTAGTAGATAATTATATTAAACTCATATTCATGATCTTTGGAATTTTACTTTAACTAAATCGAATGAGATTTACTTGGAATTTTTGGAATTTCACATAAAGCTGGTCAAAGAAAATATCATTTATCACACTGCACACGTGCCATGATATAATCATATTTTCTCCGAAACATTAAGTCATTGATCAATTTCACCTTGGATTTTATCATTTATCACATTTAATAATTTCGATAATGGGAAGTATGAATTTATATCAGAATTTGCTTTAAATAATTTTGATTCTATAGTTTAAAAAAATAGAGTTAAACATACGTAACTTAAGTTTTTTTCATTTAATATAAACTCGTCGTGAACAAGCGTATTATAATGATGGATTTTGAATATGTGGGAAATGTTCTTCAAGAACATGATAAATATCAAAATATGATATAATGACCTTTTTGCTTACATTGTATTTAATTTATAAACAGAGTTATTTTACTATAAGACGTAAATCACCTTTATGAGTCACAAAATCGTCAACCCTGAGGATGACTCTAACAATGGCGGTCGAAATATTGGTTAGAAGAAATACATCACTAGCGACTCAAAACAAAAGCCCACGGTGCCACTCTAAAGGTGAAAACCTTTAAGAGGTTCCGCTCTCCACCCTACAACTTTCTCCTGAAATTAACTTGTTATATTTATTCAATATAGCAAACAGTAACTTATACCAAAAATATAATACATATTAATATGTGCAATTCAAAACAACTTTCATACTTATCGTTAGTCATCTCTTCTATTTTTCCATCATCATCATCATCATCATCACCATCGTTATCATTAGCATGTTTTAGTCCATACCTTAACAAAAAACTTCTCCATTCTTTGATCAAATAAATAAATATTATTTTTTAAAGCAGAATATATCACGGCACTTAAAATAGGAAGGCTTTTTTATTTCATGTTTGCGGCAATTTTAATAATTTTGTCAACAAAACTCATTTGAATCGCTATTTTTGCAATGCCATATAAAAACTTTTTCACTCTCTGCTAATAAAAAAAGGCAAATAAAAATATTCGGTAATGGAAATACATACTAAACTTTTGTGATGATCAGAAAATAAATTGACATCCATTAGCAAATGTGAAGCATAAAATACACCGCACCACAGTCATTACGTATAAAATATTTAGGTGAAAGATATTCAAAGTTTACTGCTCACAAGGCTCTCTCGCCGTGAACGTAAATCTTTATTCATCTGAATGCCAAGTGGATATAATCAATCCAAGGATGTGATGCGAACCCTACTGAGGCAAGCATATAATAAGGAATATATACGTTCATATTATATAGAGTACCAGTTTCGGGTGTATGATACCTAACCTACCTCAAATACGAGTAGCTAACACTTATACCAGCTATGAATGGATCGCCATAAAGAAGATTGTTTTTAGACACGTTGGATTGAAATACAGTACGCAGAACAGAACATAAGTTTAATTTGCTATGCCGTAGAAAAAAGTTTAAATACTCATCGTCATAATATATTAGCACTTCTAACTGGAGCATATTATAGTCACAAACTGCTGCCTCAAAAGTCTGTTAGCCAAAGTCATCATTTTACAAGTACCATATGACAACACATTCACAGAGTAGGTTTTTAAATAGGTATCTGCCTAGAATACTGGAAGTACGATAATTTTTTCGAGGGCTTTGTTTTTTTCACATACAGGAGAATACCGACAGATGGTGATAGTAGTTCTGAAGTCTCATCTGTGGAATTCTATGACGCTTATTATGATGCATATGGCTAAGCGCTGAATGTGTAATGTTGATCCGCTAGCGTCATAGAATACAGCCCGAGATTCACGCATCATTCTTATTATGGCAGGAATTTACTATGAATGGGTGGTCTTCACGGGACGATTTTCATCTACCACCAATTTTAATTGATAGGCTATGACTGGCATTTTACGGATCAGGGATTAAATACACACTACCAGGGGTATTTTAGAGCTCAAAAAACTTTTTTTTTATCTTTGTTGGGGATCGAACCCATGACCTATGGCTTGCAAAGTAAACGCTTTGAACATTGAACTATACCTGCCGGCAATGGGTAAGGGACAAGGTGAAGAAGCAAACAAGGCGGTCTTATATACTACAGTCGGTTAAGAGACGAATGTGGACATGACTAGGACATGTATTTTAGATGCCGCTGGAAAGCATAAACTACAGGGAAGATACGTAGAAGACGTTGACCTGTTTGCCATCCAATATATTCCACCCAATCAGTTTGGCATCTAGCACATGCCAATAAACCTTCACAGAACAACAATCGGTCCTTTCCGACGTGATATTCGTGGATGTACGCTTCCAAGAGACATATCATCTCTTCTTCGTAGTAGTATCAATCCGGTGGATTGGTTTGCAGCAACAGAATCTCGCATCTCGATCTCCATTCCTCTCGGTCATCCGCAACCCTTTTCAGCTCAGCATAAGCCCTACAGTTCATGTCCTCGAATACTTGCTGCAAATACTCCCGTCTAGGGCGCCGTTCTGCAGTAATGTTCGAACATTCCAGGTGGCATATCTTGTTGGCTGAAGGTTTTTCTTATTTGTCTTGGTTGTTTTGTCTCGAGCAGTCCCCACCCGGAGATCCGATTGGGGGACTATTTTATCTCCGGAAAATTTTACTTGAGATGCAATCATTTTTTTGCTGATACGTGGGATGTCTTTAAGACCTTTAATGTGGTATTTTCCCTTTTATTTCCACATCCTAATGCCGTTGACCATAAAGGTTCATCCGCCTTAGGAGGGCATTTACTACCTCCAGGACAATAGAGTGCCCTAACCAGCTTGACCTGATGAGGTTAGCTGGGTGTTAGCTTATTCCTGCCAACATTCGGTCCAAAAAATCTCATATAACGTTAAAAGAGCATCTGATAGCCAAACACTCTGAAGACGCCGTAATCAAGGAAAAAATGAGAAATTCGCCACACCCAAATGTCACAATACCGTTCAGTATGCTTTGGGTAGTGATATTCACGTGTATATGTTATAGCTTGAACTGTATTTGGCACCACAACTGAAGTAATGGATTCGCTTCGTGCGAGTTTGTTACTCTCCAGTTATTTAGTACGGAGAACCGGCGTCGTTAACGCCGCCTGCGAATCTCCTGCGAAAAGTCACGTTTAACCGTGGCAGTGTTTAAGAAAAAACACTGACAACTTTCTGATGAACTGGCACTTACATGTAGTATATATTATTATGTAGAAAACAAAACACTAAAATGTTCTCAGTTGCTAACTATAATTATCTGATTGACGTATCATGAAGAGATGAGATGCAAAGCCAATCCACAGTATGATTCTTGCCAAGATCACATGGACAGGCATCATCAGAATATACGCTAAATTCTTTGAGATACTCTCTAAATATTATCTGAACTTGTTTTTGACTAAAAAAGTGGACTCTATGAAGAGAAGCTGGGTTGTTTTGGCGCAGTTTATGAGGATAATATGCTGCTGTTTTGTACGTTTGGTCAGTAAACCAAAGTATTCCAATGGCTTCCGGAAACCTATCAACAACGAAAAATTATCGGAAACCTGTTGCATGGAATCGTACTAGATAATTTAAATATTTTTATTCTATTGTCAACATTTTATAACACATACACATTGTAATTCTACAATTATTACTCAAAGTGTGATAATTTTTGTAACATATTTAGATTTTTAAAAATATGGGGTGTAAATAATTGGGATAAAAGCACTGCATGTGCTAAATGGCAATTTATAAATAAAATTTCACCATCGTCAGTTGTTTTTGTGATCCTCCAACATTGCTATTAGGAGGACTAAGACTGTTCCCGAAATCACAGCTCGGCATTTCAATTTCGACGCCAAAGTGAAAAAGGATATTGCGCCGTAATTAAAAAGTGCACAGGGGCGGCCCTTTTAAGGGGTCGCCGCTTTGCCTTTTGTGGGATGGCGATTGAAAGCGTCAAAGAAAAGAGTGTGCAATTAACGTGCGATTTAGGCAGTCAAAGTTTTTTCTCCTACCGTATCCTTACGTTTTTTTTCATTCATTTCCAAACGCAACTGTTTGATAATAGATTGCGGGATTGTTAATATTAAGACTGACAGCAAATACTATGTGCGATTCTCGTATAATATATAATCTAAAAAGTGATATATGAATCAAAAAAAGGTTTTGTCAACGTTAACTAAGCCAATATTGTTCAACCATATTGCCTCAAATATCGATATATTCCACTTGAGAGAAGCCCAGTTTCGACATGAGCTCCACGAGTTTATTTATCAAAGTAATTTCGTGGAGTCTTCTGTTTAGCGAGCTTCGGGACTATTTAATAATTGTTGTTGACTTTCTTCTTTTCTATAAGTTTAGTACTTAATCATAAGTGCATACTTATATTTTATGCATTGTTTCTTGTAGTTTAGCACTTATTTTTTGTGTTTGTTGTTTGTTTTGATTTATATTGATTATTTCATTAATTATGAACGCAATAAACTAATGTTTGTAATGTTTGTGTAAATTTTATTTTTAAAAAGATGGAGCGTGAAAAACACGTTTTTATAATTCAACAGAATAGTTTTAAAATAACGATGCCAAAGATTCTTGTTTTGTAATAAATAACAAAAAAATATTTTGAGTCTCTAGATTGAATTAAAAGTAAATGTTTTTAAATCAGCAGTATTTTCATAGAATTGTATTTAATATTGTGTTTAATTAAATTGAAATTACTTTGTAAGATTCTTAAAATTACAATGACTTTTTGTCGCATTTTTAATTGAATTGTATGAGATTCGTACTGAACCTCGTATTCCATGTTAAAGTTAGAGGCAGTAACCTATAACATGTCAGGACATCCAAAACCAACTACAGTTTCTGTTCTCCTATGTTGAAAATACGTAGACTGGTCAACTCCTTTAGTGACTTGAACGTTTTCGGGCAGGACTTTCCGGCATTTCGCAGATCCCTCTACTGATGTGCGAGATGTCTGTTTTATTTACTCATGTTCATGTTTGTCCAAATTTATTATCTTTAAATAACGCTTATAAAAATGTAACTATTCATTTTTATTCGAACTAAAAAAAACGACAACCACTTCCAATATATGGTACATTAATTACTAGTAATAAGTACAGTTTATGCTTGTTTGCACTTTAATAATGTTGATTAAATATTCTCTATGTAATACTCCGATAAATTGCGAACCATGTGCATTAAGTACTTAACCATTTTGCATACTAGGGTTGGCTTTGAAGAGGCTCCACTACTCGGTAAAGCAATTTACCAGCTGTTTGATCCGCTGCAATTTTTTCGTTCTAATGTCATAATACGCCAATCATGCGGCTCACTGGCTCCTGTAATACAAAAACCTTTGCAGTATATGAAAAATCAGACCTTCAGACTCATATATGAACTTAATAATAATCCAGGTATACAATGAACTTAACAAATACAAATTTAACAAATAATTTACTACAGCAAGTAATACTTAAAAAAAAAGATTCATTTAATATTTTGCAACCATTCATTAACGACCAATGAGTAACTTGAGATATTTATTTTAACTTTGATGGATATTTTAAGTACTAATTCGTATTTTAAGTGATGCTCTTATGATTTTACATCATTATGGTTTGTTTTCATAATCTCAAACCTTTTTTGGGATAGTGAAAGATAATAGTTTTTAAATATACTAACATCCTCCTCTCTCTCTCAAAAAGGGCCGTATTACGTCGCGTGAGGGCAGGATGAGGAGCAGGTCAGCAAACAAACATTTTCTTTTAGAAGCACATTGATTATATTTACTTAAAACGTTACAAGCTTTCGGCCAAGCGGAAACATACCGCTGGCGACAACGCGGACCTTGTCTCGCTAAAGGGTGGGGACCAACTGACGATCTCCGCGCTGTCTCAGCTTTCGCTCGCGCCACGAGCGGTGGTATTTTTAACTAACACACCCGTTAGCGCGAACCGTCCAAAATGACAACACGGCGCACCTAAATGCACGACAAGCGACCAGACATAAGAGACGAAAGATCGTATATCGAGGTCTTCGGTAACAGTAAAGACTACATCATGCTGATGTCGATACATATAGCACTAGACTTTTTGTAATCTATGAAAGCAGAATTTTGCTAACGATTTGTTTAAATTCATTTATATAATGACAATAATATCAATGTCATAGGTTTACTAAGCTGTAAACGAAATTATCTGGCCATAAAATATCATGTTGTATGTATTTACTCGTAAATGTGAATTAAGGTTATTTTTTTATGCAATAAATTTGTATACAAGAATAACCAATTTCGTCACTTATATAATTAATCATTATTTTTGTTTGAAATTTATAATAAATATAGTTTTTTTTAATTTATAAATACATTTAGCTATATTCTGTGCCGCCTCGTATAAAGTGCGTCCTTGAACGACCCAATAAAAACGCTGGGTTCATAACTATGAAATTTCATTTTAACAACGTCATCACTGCGTTCTGAAGGAGAAATGACTTTCTTAGAGTGTTTATTTATAGTTAAAATACTTTTAAAAAAAAATATGGGACGAAGAGTTGTAAGATCGCTAATTTGTATATAGAGTCCAGTTAGAACACTTTCTGAGAAGAATTAAAATAAATTTCTTATACGTTATATGTTTTCATATATGTAGACACTTTTAATATTTTTTATGCTTTCCCAGTTTCTGTCTGACTCGTGTTCTTCACTCAATACAAAAGTTCATTGAGGAAAACGTTGAGCTGAAAGATAATAACAGTTTTCTATGTGTTCTTCTGCTTTTGATGGGCGATCTCTTTGGAACAAAAGTTGAGCCTGGCACTGCAACGGCGTATCTTTCAAGAACTTCAGGTGTAGTACCAGACTAAGGCTTAAGAGGATGACTGTAGACGCTGATGAACGCATTGAAAATAGACCTGAAGAAAAAAGTAACTATACCTGTAGTTAATGATACATATATTTTTATTGATACATTTAAAATATTTATATTTATTATCATTTGTATAAAATTATATTTAAGTTACATTTTGAACAAACCATGTGATTATATTACGTTGTAATGTTAGATCATAAATTAATGTAATTTATTTTAGAAAAATTATCTTAATTTTAATTATATATCATTGACTTATTGCTGCAATCCACGATACAAATAATATCATACACGATTTAATAATTAGAGATTTGTAGATCTAAATGTCATATGAGCATATGATAATGATAAGATTCTGCAAATTTATCGTTTCACAGTTCTGTAAGCTCAGATTGTTAATGCCTTGTCCCAGAACACCTGTATCACCGGAGGTCCACATGGGAACATAGATGGTTCCCGTGAGCCAGTCCAGAGCAAGAGCCTGCGAGCTTCCATAGCCTGAGACAGTAGTATCAGAGAAATATTCGGGTGATCAATGATCAGGTTTTTTTAAAGAGATCGGCTGATCAGCCCGAAGCTCTCGAGGCCTAGACAATTTTTATTTTGTCCTTAAGAGGTAACTCGACCCGACTAAAGAGCTTAGATTTCATTAAATCGATTTGAAAAAATCATGTTACACAATTCAAAATGATTATAAAAAGCTAGGTGGCCTTAGTTTTGTCAAATACTATACCAGAAACATTTTACATACTGATTTAAACATGTTTATAATATATTTGTATTTGTAGAAAGTTAATTTCATATTTTAATTATGTTTTATTATTTATAATCACATTTGTAATGCTTGTCAAACGAGCATAAAATTAAATCCACTTCTATGATAGTATTTTTTTAAAGAATAAATTTTTCACACACGGCTCAGCTCAAAAGTCATGGAATCCTTTATTCATTGAATAATTTTGAATCATTGAAATCAACCTTAATTTTTTTAAATAATTCCTAATTTTTTTAGTTTTGACGACATTAATATGATGCTTGAGAATTGCTCATCGAAAAAGCTGCAACATTTCATCAAAATAATGTAAAATTTATAAAAATACTAATTATTATGGATTTACAACTAAATAAATCAAAATATATATTCACTTTGTTCATTTTAAATCTGTTTTCCCGCCTTTTAAAGGTTCCATTTTAGCTCTAAACTTGTTATTATTCGAACAGCGACTGAAGTAAGGTTTGATAATATTGAGCTGTAAACCTATTTCAGGGCACAATATTGAAAGCCCAACCTATTTTAAGGCATGTCCCAAATACGTCCTCCAATTAACCAATATCCGTTTTACTGGAACAATGTTATTAGAGAGCTTTCCAAGGTGGATCAACCTTGACTCCAATTAACTTCGTGCGGAAATCGCTTTTGTAACATCAATACTTCGGCTGACCCAAACAGCAAAATGTTAACTTTTGTAAATCTCGTGAACGTAAAAGATTTATATTTCGTAATAATTTTTTTTGGACTTATTATTATTCAATTAAATTTATTTCTACTTTATACTTATGTATAATAATATATTTAATCGTGTCGGAAACGTCAGATCCTGTCTGCCCAGAAGTAGGACCAACATCGGCGGTGTTACTCCCGGCCATCATCAGGTCTTCCTGGGTGCAGCTACTCGGACACAGCGCACACTCTAGTAGGTGGGACAAGGTCTGCTCCACGCCGCAGTCACATTCAGTTGGTCCATTGTAATAATAATACATTATTTGCAATGGTTATCGATAAAGGATAATTTTGAAGAGCATAACTCTCTCAAAAAATAATAAGAAAACGTGTGTTCAGAATATGTTAAATTATTTTAAAACATAATCTAAAACAACTAATGAATTTTCAAATTCAATATATTCAATTATAATTTAAAAGTACAGCAACGAATATAATCATATTAATTATAATTATGAATATTATGACAGTCAAATTTCTTTAATTTATCTCTATATTACAAGAATATAAGATATTTTGTTGTATCTTCAAGTTTTAAAAAAGAAGTAAACACGAGTATAAGACAAAAAAGGATTTCGATACATACAAAGGATCTTGTAAAGAGCTTTATAGTTGACATAAAAAAAGTCTGTTATCATGGTTGCTAAAAAACTTACGACTAAGCACTTTTTTTGTTATGCAAATACATTTTTTTTCTCTTTACATATCCGTTTTATACTTCGAACAAATCGTTACAGAAAATTTCCGCCACTCAGTTCTGTCAGTTGCCACTGTCCATAGCTCCTCCTACATCACTGCACCCGAAGATCCACTTGGGAACATATTAGGTACCCGATGTTCTCCAGAGCAGAAATCTTAGTACTTGAAATGACTAAGAAGTTTAGTTTTCTAATTCTTTTTTTTATTTTAATTATTTTTTTTCCTTAAATTTTATTGATATACCATGCATTCTTGCGCTAGTTTAGTTTCCACACTAAATATTAACGAATTTTACTTATTCTAGGAAGCTTATTCTAGCTTTAAAGTTAGGACGAGCAATTCAATCTCGCATAGGATATCTCTATGAAATCTAAAGTGGTCTTCTGGAAATAGAATATGGACAATGGTGTGAAGAGGGAAACGTTTTATCTCAACCCAAATCAGATCCTTTATCTAACATTGAAATATCGAACCCGTGGCCTTAGAATTATTTAAGTGCTTAGATCCTTGAGAATGTTTTGACATGATACGCGTCTTGATATTTTCTACCTGAATAAGTTTTAAACGATCAATTTAAATCAAATATACCTTATACATAACAAACAGTACCGGCAACTTCAAACCATAACATTTTTTATCATCTCGGTATTGTAGTAAAATATAAATAATGTAATATCATCATCGTTATACAGGTACCATATGTGCTCCCCTAACTGGAGCATATGGCATTTACGAACTACCACCACAAAGCTCTGTCAGCCGCCATAATCTTTGCCTCGTCCCAAGTCAGCTCCACCGAGTATATTGAGATCAACAAGACTGCCTTGCTGACTGGTACCGAAGACCTCGATACACAATCTTTCGTCTCTTATTTTCGTTCGCTCATCGGACAAGCATGTGTTGTCATTTTGTAATGCCGTTAGGAAGACTCGTTATATAGATCGCCACTTGCGGCGCTGGTTGTCACCGACCGCGACGACCGGCGCCCAGTCAGTTGTGTGCCGACGGCGGCGAAATCATATTGTGGTTGGCCCGGCCTGAATGCTATGACTAGGTCCGGGCCAGAAGATTGTAAAGTTATCGAAATATGTCAATGTGCTTCAGACAAAGTCTTTGTGTTGTTAATCTGCTCCTCATCCTACCACCACGCAATTCAATAACTAACTTAGAGAGAAGGGTGTCACTATGTATTGTTCCTGATGGCCTTCCAGGGCCGCGCGAGCCCAAGGACTTTAAGAAAATGCAGCTATAGTTTATGCTCTCTTGCGGCATCCTTAATAAATATCACAGCTAGATCCACCTTCGCCTAGGTGGTGACAGTCAGTTAAGAGGCGAAGGCGAGAAGTAATATCATATGTATAAAAATAATTATCGGTCAGTATTTATTTTACTTGAGATGCAATCATTTTTGCTGATACATAGGATGTCTTATAGACCTTTAATTTGGTATTTTCCCCTTTAATTGCACATCCTAATGCCGTTGACCATAAAGGTTCATCCGCCTTTGGAGAGCATTTACTACCTCCAAGACAAAAGAGTGCCCTAACCAGCTTGACCTGATCTTAAAATCTTGCATCGAGATGCAAGATTTTATTGCTGCAAACCAATCCACCGGATTGATACTACGAAGAAGATTAATTTTAATTACTGGATTAGTAAAAATTTACGTTAAATAATTTTATATTTATAATCTAATAACCCTGCAATGTTAAAGATTCTAAACATCTTTTTAAGTACTTTTACATTCGAGAAACTTCATAGAATTCTCTATATATTTTATATATACTTATAATGAAACACATAGAATGGAAAATCATGAAACTGTATAGATAACACTCACCATTAGTTTATACGTTCTTCGCATAGGTTTGAAGCATTGGTGCCTGTTTATTTTTATGTTTGTCATTCTAAACGTGAACACAATGAAATATGTAAAAATATGTGTGATAGACCCCAAATAATGGCATTATTCTGCCACGTTCAGTGCTGTTGACATTGTGGCGTACCGCTCTTTTACAACGCAGATAGTATTGTTTAATACATGGAAATATTATTAAGCATCATGAAAATATATTGCGGAGAAAAAATACACCTGTAATATTGTATTATAAACCACTTTTAAGAACCAAAAAGGTCTTTTAAAATAAAAAATTTCAAACATCTTTTCGTCTTATAGCAGCATCTATTTATTTATATGTTTATATTGTCTCGTCTATTTTAAGAGATATTTTTTGAATTTAATATTTATAACATTTTTCAGACGCATTATCTCCAGTATATAAATGTTTATTCGTTGAATATTACGAAAAGTCAAATGTGGAATTCGAATGGACATATCTATTAAAAGAGGATGGTTGAAGGAAAGAAAAGTGTTGGAGTGGCGTCGATGAACTGGCTAACGGAACGTTGGACGACGTCCTGCAAGATGGACTGACGATATTAGAAGACCAGCGGAAGCATCCTGTATGTGGAGGGTAGAGGATCGAAAAGGATGGAGACTCATGCGAGTATACGCTCAACAGTGGACAGACACATGCTGATGATGATAATAGTATGAATATAACAGGAATAACAAAGTAGGTATAGTCGCTCAAAAGATATAGACGTGTTTAAGACATGTTTTCTAGATAACGCATATTAAGTCCCTGGTCTCTCGTTATTCTGATAGCTTGTCAAACACTTCATATAAAATATGCTTCGATTTTTAAGAAGCAAAACTGAAACGAGGCAAGTCGAAGACCATGACGGCTGATATAACCTTTACTTCTTTACGTGGGTCACTTGGGATATGAAAGTAAATTGAATTTATTATTCTAATAAAGCTAGATTAATAATTAAATGTTAACTAACTAAAAACTAAAAAAAGGTTTCAGTTCGTAAATAAAAAAACGCCAAAATATACTCGAGGGTCCGGTCAGAGGTAACAGGCTGTGTAAAAGCTCGACTGAAGAACTTGTCTAATCTATTTATGTGTTCTCCCCACAACTAAATGAGTGTGCTCAAACTAAAACTGAAACTCACGAGCAATTAGACATTCACTTATACGTGACCGTTGGCCAAAAATGTTTTTAAATTTCTGTAATATGATAAACCATACATTTTTAAATAAATACAAAACTGTTGTTTGTGTCATTTTAAGTAAATATTGTGTAAAGTGGATGCATATGCAATTATTTGAATGTAAGGATTAACTACGTCAGTTGAAATAGTAAAGACTATTAAAGCCTTCGTCTTTATTACTTGAATAGAAGGAAAAACGTCAGTGAAATATTTTATATTATTACTTAAATATACATATACTAAACATAAAATTCTTTTTTCAACGCGTCAATCCAAGCACAAAAATAACGGCAGAAGCGGGATGCGAACCGCGGACCTTGGAAACCAACTATGCCCAGGTATTCATACCGCTCGGCGAATCGCGCCATTGCTAATATTAAAATAATATTCTAATAAAAATTAAAAAATTAATTAAATATTTTATAATATAAATAATATAAGGTAATTCGGCTCAAAACGCAATAAGAAAGTATTACAAATATTAGAGTAATAATTTATGATTTTTTTTTTATGATTTTTAACTTGTTTGAATTTTATTTATGAATCATTAAATGTTTGAAGTTTGTAGTAGTTCAAACAGATTTACTTATTGATAATAATATTGTACATTAAATATTACTGAATATAAGAAAATCTTATTCTTACTCGTACCTCTCATTTAAAATAGATTCCAATGTTGTTTACCAACAAAAATTACTGCTTTTAAATATTCTCAATCAAATAGATATCGCATATAAAAAAAGCTCTAGATGAGGGTGCGTACTTAAGCGGACGTAAACATATAAAATAGTAGTGGGTACTGCTCGTATTGTATTACCTTCCTTCTCTCTAGTTTGTCTATTCAAGGCATTTACTAAAGATACGAAATATCTACGAGCCTGATCCTGAAATAATCAAAGCTTTGTAGAAATACCAAGTACCACACGTGGAAGGAAGCGGGAGAGGCTTTTTATTTTCAATTTAGCGCAGGTACGACGGTGAAATTTCTATCACAAAAGATAAAACCGCGTGTGTGTGAGAAAACACAATATGTACTGACAATAGTGCTGCTCCGTCACTTGGGGAGGATGTGGAATACTGTACATTTTTTTGTGTAATAAAACATTGTTGCTTTGTATATTTATAATAATTGTTTGGTCATGGCATACTAATCAAAACGATTTTATTATTTGTTATTACCAACAGTTTCAATAGAATAACTGAATTTAAAAGATGCATTTTATGTGTTTTGCGTATAAAATATTTATATTTAATAATATTACTTAAATATACATATACTATACATAAAATTCTTTTTTCAACGCGTCAATCCAAGCACAAAAATAACGGCAGAAGCGGGATGCGAACCGCGGACCTTGGAAACCAACTATGCCCAGGTATTCATACCGCTCGGCGAACTGAGCCATTGCTATGCCTAGACCGACTCGCGTTGAAACTAGTATTTATATCATTGTTATCATCGTACGATAGATGTCGCTATAGTATATATTCAAAGTATGTATATTTTTATTATTATTCCATCAGTCTTAATTTATTCACAAGCTTAATATTATTACTTTCCGACAGTATGTATATTTAAGTAATAATAATATTGAAATAATAAAATAATATTCTAATAAAAATTAAAAAAATTCATATATATTTAATAATGTTGTCCATAAACATAATTTTATCGTCTCTAAAAAACATTACTAAATACAACATATACTTTTATTTTCTAACCTTAGCGCTTTATATTCATAAAATGTCATTTTTTTATTCCGCTTAAAATAAGTTGGTTACAAAAATCTTTATCAAATAAAGTTTGTAATAGAATGTTAATAATAATAAATTAAATCGAGTATAATTCAATCTCTTGTACTTTGTTAACTCATTTCAAAGGGCAATAATTAAAGTAAATAACGAACAATAAGATTCCAATTAGAATCCATAAAAAATCAATTAAATTAGGTGGAAGAATGATCAAAATATCACTCAAAATGAATCATTAAATATAATTTTCACATTTGATTCAGTAAATTATTTTTAATTTTTAATTATAATGCCAAACTGAATCAATTTTTTTGAGTACAATCAAAGTTTTTTGGCTGTTTAAAGAACATATTGTGTTAAGCTGAGTTCACTAGACTTTCTACTTAAATGAAATGTGAGTAATGGATGTGTAGATTGAGACTTTATTAGTTGTTATTTGAACGCTTTTTAAGGACATTCAAATACTATTTGGCAGGAAATCTAAATGCAATGAGATAATTACAAAGCCTACCTGTGTTCTAGAAAAAGGAAATTGAAGAAACCGTTTTTTTTCTCCAGGCATCAAGTACCTGCATTTCTTTTGTGGTCCAAATCTACAGCACACAAAAAATCTCTGATCTGGAATGAGATGTAGGAACTCAGCAGCATGCGCCACATTAATTGGATCTCTGCACGACTGTCAAGAAGTGCTGCATCATCGAAGACCAATTACGGTAATGACAACATATTCGTACAGATCGGACACATCTTAGCAATCCTCAGTTGCATCTACGAATAGAATCACAATCTGCGCGTCCGCCCTAATGTATTTTTTTCTCTGCAGCTTACATTGAATTTCCTATAGCAGGTATCAGGGCCGGTAAAAGATTAATGAAGACGAAAAATGTTATGTCAACATTTAAAGTAATTGTAAAACTTCGGGACAGTTTGAGTAATAGATATCTATTTTCTATTAACTAGCCTTAATGAATAGTGCACGAGAACACTTTTTACAATAATAATTAGTTACTAAAACAGGCTAGTAATCAAAGAGGTATAAAGAATTTGTTGCAATATAGTATGTGTATATTTAATTACTTATAATATTGTAATATAGTCAATGATCTATAAAAGTAGATTAGAATATTGAAATAATAAAATAATATTCTAATTAAATATTTTAAAAATCCATATTTATTAAATTGATGATTTATTATTTGCCGAAATACGGTATTTAAGTAAACCAAGACAAACTACATTACCAAGTTTAAAACGTGGTCTTGTTTGAAAGCTGTAGTGAAGCAACATTAAATGTGGATCAAAATGTGGATGAATCTCTTACGTTAAGCAACATCGATATTCCTAGATTTAAGACTGAATCTATTTGACGTCACTGCCACCAAGAAGAAAAAAAACAACAGCATCAATATAACCATTCCTCGTGTACTACAGAAAACTGTTTCGTAGTCTCTGAGTTCTCGATCTAGAGGCCGTCGTGAACCACAAATTACGTTTTTTCCAGTACAGACAATTCCTAAGGCGAAGCATGGATATGTTAGTGACAGAACTTTGGAACGGCAGTTTCTAACGACTATATATGCTTATAATCTGATCAGAAATCGGTTAAAGTATATAATATTTTTAGGGTTCTTATTCTGTATTGAACCGATAAGTACTCTTCTAGATCGGCCCTGGTTCAGGCCCTTTAGGGCGACCGCCGCAGCTGGCCTCAAAGTCACGCCTCAGCGCGCACTTCGTTCCGCGTTTACTCACCGCCAACATCGAACCTGGCATAATACCCAAAATTACAATCCAACAGACTACCGAGCAATAAAATATATCACAATACCGAGACGCAGAGGTAAAATATTGTATATAATTTCATACATTTCTACAATCGATAATTTTACTTGAATTCCAAAATTTCTATGAAATAAATGAAAGACAATCATCACTAGTAGGGCGCCGCTTTCTTGATTGCAGTGCCATTAATTTTATGTTTGAAACATACATATATAAATATATATATTATTCATCACTTGGTATTTATTTATTGTATTATAAATACCCTAGAAATTACCGATTCTTGAATAATTATTTAATTAATCGTAAAAATTTTCACAATATAAAATTATTTCCGATCTACGAGTGTAATTGATTCCTAAATAATGCGTATAAAATCAGATTTTTAGACAGTTATTTAAACAAAATACAAGTTAACTCTCACTTTCTCATTCCTTTGCTATACTATAGTCTTGTAGATGTCTAAAAATTATATACTTGAGAATTTCTTCTCGTCGTAACTGAAATACGTCACTAAAAAAAACGTTATTTGTCCTTTATGACTGAAATGTTTTTTTTTTATAATATTGAATCAATTTTAGTTTTAAAGATTTGAAGAATAAAAATACATGCTTAGCGATTTTTTTGGTTTTAATCCATCAAAATGTGCACTTTCTAATAAAACTGTAACAATAAATTTATAGACTTATTTTTTATATTTAAAAAAAAAATACATTTTTGAACTAAACTCAGTGTCAGTGAATGAAAAAAATTAACGTTAATTTCAAACGCAGTGACGTTTGAAGAATATGTACAAAATAATACTATACCATTGAGAATGGTCAAGTTTTGTTTGTTTTAGCAAGTACTTTAATCAATCAGATACTGTTTTGGTATATATATTAAAAGCATTTTTCATTTATAGGCCTCCAAAAATTTTCAGAAGGTAACGGAATTCCAAATAAAATCTAGTATTAAAAGTTGCGCATAAATTTTGTTTGATGTCCGTCAAGACTTAATATTTTCAAGTTAACTCTCTTTATCTTTCATGAATAAATTATTCTCTCCGATTACGAAGTGCATTGTATTTTACAACCATATTGCACTATTGTTGCTGGATACTTTTTATTATGTAAAAATGCTTCTCTTTAATGTTCTTTATGCGTGCTTTAATAACGAATGTAATATAAAAAAGGACAATTACCCACTAACATACCTGCTGGTGTTGAAATTGAGGATACAATTTCATTTTGATTAAACCATGTTGTGTAATGATAGCCCTAGTTTTATTGCTACAAATAATGGTAACTAATTACGGTAATGAGTAACCGATTTCACTGTTTTTAACAATAATGAGATTATAATAGATAAAATACTTGTATAATTCAATATGCTTACATTACATGCTTACACATATATATACATTGGTTGCTTGTTTAAAAAGGGACAAATATCATATCTTAAAACAATGATGCTTCTATTTATAAATGTTTTTTTTTAATTCGTAAGTAACACACATACAGGTATATCGATAATAAATTTTAAGGTATCGCCTAAATGTGTTGAGCTGCCCTTAGGACCAAATAGTCAGAAAGGACAAGCTAATCAACCGTTCTTTTTCAATCTTCGTAATAAAAAAACACTTAAAATGTGCCTCGGATACTACAGTTTATATTTCTTCATGCCCACGGGATTCTGTCCTTGAGGTCATCGGGAACTATATATGTATATCCACAAGTGGACATTCGACTAAAGAGTTGATATTTTAAGACAATAGGAACTGACAACTGAGTGGTGGTAATTTGTGGTGATCATATGTTTTAAATATGAAACGGATATGGAAAGAAAAAAAACGGCAAAATGGTTGTCAACAGTCTTCTAGTTAGATGTACAGACGATATTAGACAAATTTTAGAAGGAATATGGATACTTAAATTCTCATTTTTAGTTTTTTCACAGGTAATAATTTCATCTTTAATAAACAGTTAATATTTACTCAACTGCTCTAGGATGAAAGCTTTAAGATAATATATATTGTTAATATTATGCTGTCTTACGGTTTAAAGACGTGACAGAAAATAACGTTGATTGGAACGTATTTAAAATACCATTTGCAGCTGACAAAAAAAAACTTTTAAATACTCACGAATTTCCAATATGCGTTAAATAAAATACGCCTCATCACCGTGTGAAACCAAATCAATACATGCAGGGGTTTTAAAGGCAATTGAAAGAAATGGTCAGTCGAAATAGTATATTTATTAGTTTTTTGAAAGGTATTTACAATCATTCAAATACTTGATAACAAAATATTGATGCAAGAATAGTCATTATAAAATGAACCATCAGTGCCATTCAATCTTTGACTTCAAAGTGAAATAAGATTTACAAAAATAAACTGTTATTGTAATTGATTTAATTGACTTTTTATAGTTTTTCTTCTTCGTAGTAGTAGTAGTAGTAGTATCAATCCGGTGGATTGGTTTGCTGCAATTGCTGATGTCTTTTGGACCTTGTGGTCTTTTCACTTTTATTTCCACATCCTAATGCCGCTGACCATAAAGGTTCATCCGCCTTGAGCGCCCTAACCAGCTTGACCTGATGAGGCTAGCTGGGTGTTGGCTTATGCCGGCCAACATTCGGTCCCTGTCTATATTGGCCGACTGATGTTGTCGCTTGCCCCCCACCTCGAGAAGGAGATAGATCAGAATTTCTTTTCTTCGAGCCTGTGACCATAAGGCATTTCGCAGAGTCCTCCAGTACTTTTATGGGGCTTATATATCTACTTTTTATAGTTATGTTACTATAATCCAAAAATATATGTATGCAAATATAAAAAAGATACATTTCTATAGTAGCATATTGATTATTTGTGTATATCTCTTTTACTTAAAAGAAACATGGTCCTTAAATACTGTAAAAAGAATCGGCTGAATATCTGCTCTATACTCCGGTTATGTTGTAAGTGAGTATATTGTTGCCCATGAACTGTGTGCGAATATAAATAGCAAAACTGTTAATATTAAAAAATATAACTAAACTGCTTAGCTTGTAAGTCAAACATGATGAATAGTATTCAAAATAAACTCAGTATGAGAAATATAAATAAATAATCTAGAAAACCATTCATTAGATACAGCCAAAGAAATTAGTTTTCATCATAAATGACCAACAAAAGTAGTAAACATAAACTTGTTTGATCTAATAAACTGACTTAAATAAATATAGATAATTGTCTTTTTTATAACATTGTAACTCATTTAAACTAAAGCGAAATTGGTCCCTGGTGGTATTTATGATGAATACATTTTGCATTCTGGCATTAGTTTTTTTAAGTCATATTATAATATAAGTCTAGAAACACCTGGAAATCTTCAGACCTGAGATTAAGAGTCGCTGTTCTGGGGCCCAGTTGTTACTCAAATAGAATTCTCCACGGACCCATCGACAATGAAAATCAAATTCGAAATACCTTTACAGAGCCCCCCTTTGTGCTCAACGCTGCTTCTCAACACAGACCCTCATTGATTGCAGACCAACTGGAAGAGGAGAAGACCTTCCAGGTTTCTACGACTTCTTTGTTTGAAGAAGGAGCAAGGTGCAACTTCGACGTGACAATGCAAAAATATACAGTATTTGGATAGACCAAGTTCATGGTTATACTATAAAAGTCATCACTAGTTTTTTGGCTTTGAATGTTCTTCCTGTGTAAAATTGTTTTATCTGCAACTTTAACTACTAACGGTATGCCTAAATGAAAGCTTTAAAATCTGAAAAAAAATTAAAACTTAAAGATTTCGCCAATTATTTTTAAACATTTTGTAAGCGAAACCAAGACAGCAAGAAAATGCATTTTTTTAGACGGTTAATTCCGATATTCTTGGACGTCAATAATAAAAAAATCGATCATTTCCAATGAATTATTTGTCAAGAAAATTATTCAATGATGTGAAATTATTAAATTTATTAAATACGTATTTTTTGTGTATTTTAAATTCTACGACAATTAAAAAAACTCCAAAAAGGTTGACACACAATAAAAATAAAAATAAATTGCTATTAGGAAAATTTACAGGTATTGAATATTTGTCTTCTTAATTAACTTGGCAGTTTACATTTAGGATTTTCCACTAATTAAAAATTAGCACACATATGTCATACCTTGTTGGGCACTTCGTTACTTTATCGAATGTCATTCATATGACATAAATTTATTAAATTCACGCTTTTTATTTTATGTTTTTCATGCAAAATTTGTGTTTTATTAATGTTTTGAGGTTTTAAATCAGTTGTAGACTGCATACAAAATTACACGTAATTCATAAATCGCGATTACGCCAATTTAAGAGCAATAATAAACTTATTTAGTTAAATCTTTTCAACCCAGACGTATTTATTAATGTAATAAAATATTAAAGTAATACTGGAACATACCTGGAAAATTAGGCATACTTTATATGCTAAGTGCTTCTATTGAAAGTAATAAAAGTATTATAATGAATACAATCTTAACTAACTACTTATCACATTAGTTACAAAGAATTTCCATGAACTGACGACATCGGACTAAAATCATAAGGTGGCTAATAGCAGAAAATTTAGTACTAAGGAGTAAGGAGTAGGCATAGTACCTACTTGGTAGGTACTCAATTTGTTCGAGGCAACTCTAAAATAATCCTATGTATTAGATATATAATATAAAGTAAATAAAAACATTTTAAAAATAAATATTTACCCAAAATAAGAAGTTAAGTGCAATTGATGAATATAATTTACATTAAATGAAAAAAACATTACAATATTATATTTTGCCAAAAATACTTCCCCGTAGTTATATTATGTTTTCAGAGATCGAGTATTGAACAATGCTATGTTCATTTTACGTTTAAAATGGCAAAACTTTTAATTTATCAATACGCGAACATGTCAATCAATATTTACTATGAATGGACCTAAGAAATATAACAACATAATAAAAATATCAAATAGAATAGTTGCCATTGATATCTCTTTAAGCGACCACCAGGTATGCAAGGTGACGAGTACAGTGTCGGTACTAAGTGATTATTTAATATAACTTTATTTATTTCTTGATAATTAATTTCTAAAAATTATAAAGATCCATGACAAAGAGATTATTTCTTTCAATTTAATTTCCCAATTCATTTACAATTTTTTTTTATTCATCATGTAATTCTTTCTCAACGACTGTGTTTTTTAATGTGTTGTTTCTAGTTTCATATAAATGCCTCAGTGTTTTTTTATGTAAAATCAAATGTTGTTTATTTATCATAAATATATAATATTTATAATTATCAACTATTACACAATTTTTCGGATAGCATTTAAAACGTAATATTAGCAAATTGATTTTATTTATTTAAAAATATAACATATAAAATATTTTTTTTATTTAAACATATTTAGTAAGAAAATAATGTATGAAAACAATAATATTTATTTTTTTACGTAAACACATACAGCCGAATACGGACAGATGGTGATAGTGATTCTGATGTCTCATCTGTGGAATTCTATGACGCTTACCATGTTGCATATGGTTAAGCGCTACATGTTGAGTGTTGATCCGCCAACGTCATAGACTAAAGCCCGGCATTCACGCATCATCCTTATTATTTCAGGAATTTACTATAAATGGGTGGTCTTCACGGAATTTTAATTAATAGACTATGACTGGCATTTTACGGGTGAGGGATCAAATTCACACCAACCGGGGGAGAGAGAGAGAGATTTAGAGCTCAAAAATCGATATTTCTTTAATCTATATCGGGGATCGAACACATGACCTTTGGCTTGTTAAGCAAACGCTTTGGCCATTGAGCTATACCCGCTGACGATTTGTATTTCACATTATTGATAACATGCATGTTATCAATCATGTATAATACAAATGCTTATAAGAGATGATGTGGACACAAATACATGATAGCTAAAGAAAAGACACCAAAAGACGCATAAAATTAAAAAAATATTTATTCATTATTATTGAATCAATTTGGCTTCCGAGTAATAATTACACTCACCTCACTCGCATATGCCGCAAACAAGCTCGCGGCTTGCGGTATATTTAACCCCATTTTAAGCTTTTGCGGTCGGAGAGCTCAGGTAAACGCATAACTGAAAGCTCGAAATGCAACAGCCGCGGCCGGGAGGGGCAGCGAGCTTTTGTGTGCCGGGCACAATGGACCCCGGAGTATGGACTGCCAGGCCCATGAAGCAGGCCTACGGGCCGTATCATTGTTGCACTGTCAAAATTTAAAAGCTCCCATAGCAATATTCTTGCGAGCGAGATGAATAAAAATTGCAAAGTAAAATATTAAGTCTCGAACAGAGATCCTCAATCTAAATTTTCAAACTCTTTAAAACAAAAGTATTTTTTTTTACCTGTCCTTTGAGATGCGAGCTGAGATTGCGTGATACGCAAAGCAACTGTTAACCACATAAATATTCAGCTTTAATTCTAAAATACTTTTGTGCAATCTAAGGACTTGTGAATCTTTCATTGTGCTTCTAAGTGCGAATCTACAGTCTTCATTTTTTTTATTAATGTACGTCATTCATGTTGAAACAAAAAAAAATATTTTGAATAAGCCGCAAAAAAATATCAAATTTTTCTGCTCCTATATTCCTTTATTTTTGCTATATCCAATCCCATTTTGGATTTTTGTAGCTACCGCTATGAATAATTCTTCTCCATATTAACCTTATACAGTTACAATGATTCGATTCACAATCAGCAGTATGCTTTTATGTACATATCTTCCTTCTTATTACATTTATAATCCGTGAATTCAATCACGATTTTACTGATTCTTACTTTTTGACAATTATTTTACACCAATTGTTCATATTTTTTTATATAGTCTTACATTTTTCAAATCAAACCGTTATATCTGATAACACATATTTTTTTAATTGTTTCAGTTGCGAACACTGCAATGATGCTCTTCTTACACTAAATATATATTTCCAAGTCTCCAGAAAGACAGAGAGTGGTATATATTATATACGTACATCAAAACAATTAGTTCAAAACGTTCTGAAATAACATTGTTATTATAACCTTCAATTACATTCAAAATTTGCCACTTTAAGCTGAAATATAATCTGTTTACACATTTCAGAATTATTTTAATGTATTCTTCCAGCCGTTTGACACATTGCTACTTTAGAGCAAAATATCTACTTATAGCTAGGGGCTAATATGCTAAGCTTTAAAAAATTAAAAGTAGAGTGATATAATTAATTAAGGAATTTCGATATTTAAAAAGATTGAGCATCTATGGTCCAAAGTGTGTATATCCAGGAATTTTAAAGGTTGCTGCTTCAAAGGACTTTCTGGATCAAGACTTCATTTTTAATTCAACTCCCGAAATTCACAAAGCCTTTGAAAGTTTGTTTGACTTGCGTATAATAGATTTCTTTTGTTGAAGCCTGATTGTTTTCGAGAAAAATCGCGTATTACTGAATTCATATAAACAAACGTAATTTTAGATATTTTTGAAATTCGCAATCAATATCTAAAATTTCGTGCTACTTTCCAGCAACGTAAAAATTTTAAGATTTAGAATTTCGTGTGTAATGTTAAATATCAATTTTAATCCGCTAAAGGTACTTGGAACAAGATTATTAGTTAAGTGTTTTTGGTAATGAATATAATCCAAAGTATGCTCGTATACCAAAAAATACCAATATGTTTCGTCTTAATTTAAAATTGAATGGATTTTTCGCATTTTAAAAACAATATAAAACTTTTGATAACTGACGATTAAAAAATATTTAATACTTAAATAAACTCATTTTGTGGGCAAATCGTAAGCAAATTTTTGGTTTATTTTTTTATGTTAAAACAGATTTAATTGGGAATGTTTAGATAAAGTAAGGTTTTGGATAGATTAAGTTGTATTCATATAAATACGTTCAAATGTTCAATAAAACAAACAAATAAACAAGAGACTAATTAAGGAAAGACTTTTCATTTAAAAAAAATAACACAGTAATATTTTGTATACGAAAAAGAACTATGTTATAATTTTTCTAAGACTTATAATATCACGGACATCAAGACTGGTTGATGGTTTATCTTTACACTGATATACTTTTAAACTTCTCGTCTATGTCTTTGGGGAATAACCTTTTTTTACCCGAGCAACATTTGTACAAGTAACTTTTTCCCAACAACAAAGACATTAAGTTTTTTTTTTCAAGTTTTGTATTATGAAAGCTGTATGGTGCGTCCGCGACAGTGGAGCTTTCATACATTTCGTTTTTCGCTGGTATTATACTGTTGTTAGGTTGTATTTTGGCTCTGAATCAATCAGAGCAGGAACAAGATTAATTATATGTCTTTTTTTTTGAGCCAAGAAACTACAATATATCTTTCTATTGTGTATTTAATTTGTATATTTTTTTTCAATTTGTTTTGTTTGATATTACTTTTTGAACAAATAATACTTTTGTTCTTCAATAATAATATTTGTACCATACAAATTATTAGGCTTAATAAATACTGGTTATTCGTTCTTTGGTATATATTATCACAATTTTATATAAAGCGAAAATTAAAAGAAATAAATAATTCAAAATATCAATGTTATACACTTGACGCAAACATATAAATGTATTTTGAATACTATCAATAATAAAATTAATATTTTGTATTTTGTTATGATTCAAATTTCAAAAAATATTATATCTATATATTTTATCTGTAGGTATATTTTATCGCAAACACAGTGACATCAGCACGATGTAGCCCTTGCTGACTGGTACCGAAAACCTCGATATAAAATCTTTCGTCTCTTTTTTTCTCTTCGCTTGTCCGCTCACGTGTGTGTTAGATATAGACATCACCACTTGAGCGCTGGGCGACAGCCTAAGCGCCGACGAACGAGTCAGTTAAGTGTTGACGACCGGGAAGGTCGCATTACGGCCAGTGGCATGTCATTACGTCTGGCTGGAAGCTTGTAAAGTTTTAACGTTAATATAATCAATGTGCTTCTAAAAGATAGTCTGTGTTATCAATCTGCTCCTAATCCTGCCCTCTCGCGACGGAGTAACACCTTTTTGAAAGAGAGGAGGATGTTAACAGATACAACACTTGATATCAGTAATACGTACAAATTTATATCGATAAACTCGCTCTCATTAATCACGAACTTACTCTTATTCTTAATTACGTAAGTATATGTGAAAAAATAATTAATATTTTACAACTTAATTGACAAACGTCATTTTTTATATTACATCGGTAATGTAATTTCTTTAAACACTATTTATTAATGATTTTTAACAACTAGATTATAAAATATTTAAATTAATTGTAATGAAATATGTTAAATGAATTCAAACGAAACTATGATTAAAAAACACTTTTAATGCAATAACAAACTTTTAAACTCAGTTTGCTTTATGCAATTCTTAATGCATTCTAAATTTTTCTTACAGCAATTTTTCTAAGAATTAACGATAAAAAACATAAAATATTATTAATAAGACGCTTTTGTTGACATTCTAAGATATTGGGCGCCAAAATATCTCATTCCAACTCTGCCACCGGTGCTATTATATAGTTGTTAAGGTGTCCTTTGCTCTATCGTCCCGTCTATTGTTGCCAATCATATATATTCTCAAACAATAACGCCTCGTTTCATTCCAGAAACTCATAGCAAAGAAGACTCTCGTGCCGTTCATTCCTTTCAATTCCAGTCTTATTGCACTCCGCTCTGACGTTTTCGCATTACCAGAGCCACGGGAGGGAACGGAGATATCCATTGATAATAATATATTGTATCGGATTCTGGAACCCAAGCCTGGAGATAAAAAATAAATCCGGCGGCCTTTGTGGAAGACCCCTAAGCCACCCCAAAACACCTCTATTATCGGCGGACAATACCTGTATAATATATGTATAATATAATACGGTATGCGAAACTTTTTATGACAAACTATGGCTCATGTGGATCGTTGTCGCCGTTCGCTTCATTGTTTGGTTCTGTCACAGATATACTTCTTGAAGCGACTTTGATAGGCTTCTCGTTAAAAGAACATCAATGTGTAACTTGAATTGTAGATGTTTTTTTTTAGAAATATATTTTGTAACATGATTCTTTTTTATTCGGAATATTTTAATATTTCTCTTTTTCTACAGTGTAATATATGAACAAGTTTTTTTTTTATCGTATAAGTATTCACTAAATATTTTCTTCCTTTCAATAACATTAAATTGTTGTAAGTATTTTATTTTTATTTGTGCAACTTAGAATGTATGTCTAGTAAAATATTATTGTTTTTATTTAAGTTACTTAAAGCAATACCCACACGATTGATACGATTAGCGAAATTACTAATCTCTTAAAGAAGAACAATGTCATTCTAATAATCGACTCAGAAGCTCAATTTCATTTGAATGAGCACTGTAGTAAAAAAAAGAGCATCTTTTTGTTGTCATGGTAACGGTGTACAGGGAGCGGCAAAAAAGCTGATGGTTTGATTACTTGAGATTTCAGAAAACTGTCAGATATTTTCTAAAAAAGATCGGTTTGATGTAATCTCAAGTAATCAAACCGTCACCTTTTTCTTCCGCTACTTGGATTGGAAAAATATAATCATATATCTATTATAAAATGTTTTTATTGCTTTGAGTCGCTTTAAAAATTTATAATTTAGCATTTAATAAACATTCAGATTATATATCCATTCGTGAATATTATTATGAATATTTAGAACAAAAAAATATTATTTTATCTCATATTTATTTCACGAACGAAATAATAAATTATCGCATGTCAAATGTTGTTTATGTGTCAGTAAACTTTTCCAGCTCAACTGCCTCATGGTTTTCCAAGAAAGCAACAAACATCCATTATATTCAAACCATTCTGTATACAACAATAACTTTTTTCTTTCAATTATATACAGGACGGGCGAATAAAGACATCATGAAGTGAACCGTTTATTCACACAACAGTTCACTTAAACCAGGTGCAGAACTGTCCCAACAGAATTGTTCAGGAAATTTTGGTAGGAGTCCAGAATTTCAGATAAATACTTTCTAACAATCTGGTATAACGATGAAATATCCAAAGCATTGAGTTTGGCAAAATACCGTGCTATAGAGATGGGCTCTTAATACTTCAATTATCAAAATAAATGAATATTTGTCAATTTTTATAAACGTGTTTTACAGCATTCATTTAAATACTTTTTTATGTAAGCACATACAGGAGAATACCGACAAATGGTGATAGTAATTCTAAAGTCTCATCTGTGGAATTCTATGACGCTTACCATGATGCATATGGCTAAGCGCTGCATGTGGAGTGTTGATCCGCCGACGTAATAGGCTACTGCATAAAATTCACGCATCATCCTTATTATTACAGGAATTTACTATGTACGGGTGGTCTTCACGGGACGACTTTCGTCTACCACCAATTTTAATTAATAGTCTATGACTAGCATTTTACGGGTGAGGGATCAAATTCACACCAACAGGCAATATTTAAGAGCTCAGAAATCTATTAAAAGTCCTTTTTTTTAATCTCCGTTGGGGATCGAACCCATGACCTTTGGCTAGCAAAGGAAACGCTTTGAACATTGAGCTATACCCCCCGGCTATACACGTTTTCAAGTTTTGTAAACGTTGACGATAATTGAAAACACATCCAGGCGTCATTATTTGTTAAGATTTTATAAATTAAAATGGTAAATAAGAATTGTACATTTATATGTAAAATGACAAAAATCTAAAACGTTTCGGTCGTTTCGGTAGCAAATGACGATACGCGAAGTGGAACTTGAACATGCAACGCCATGCCGGCTGTACCGCTAAAAATAAAACGACGACAACGTATTATAATGATTTATTTTAATAGGTTTACTTAAAATCATGAGAGCCTTCATCGAGAACCATGATTCATGCGTTACACCGCTATAATGATGTATTTTCAGTATTTTTCATGATGTTATCATCCCGCGACTATATGAAAATAAACGTCTACTTATATTGGCGTCAGATTATGATTTATAAGTATAACATGCTCAACACTTAAGTGTACTAATTCAATGGATTGAAGACAAAATACTGCACAAATATACATTTCTACTCATATAAAAATACCTGTAAATCAGTATTGCTTATAGCATAAACGAAATTATTTTTAACTTTTCTTTAATACGACAGATTGACTTTATAGCTTTTTTTGCTGAATAACAAAAGTATCCTAATCGTTCAACATAAAGAAAAGCTTTGTGGATTTTCATCTTCAAAATGCATATTTTTTTATTCATTCATTTTCATATTACTTATACATTTTACATGTTCGTATGACTGAATATTTAGATTTCAGACAGTCAAAAGGTTTGACCTCTCTTCTTACGACGCCTGTCTTTATGCAAACAGCAGACAGTGAGATATTCTCTGATGGAGTGCATCATCCACAAAAACAGGAAACGCTCTCTGTTGTCGCCTACGAGTCTTTGCCATTTTTTGAGAGACCTTCCTAAACTACTGCTTGGTTCTAACGGTCTTTTGCTGTTCAACTTTATCAAAAATAACGTAGAAATGATGCGTTCCGTTAACGTGGCTGATATAAAAATATTTATTTTTTGTCTTATCGTAAAAATTATGTGTAATTTGCAGTAAACCACAAACAGAAATTTCTTAATGTAAGAATAAAACTAAAATATTTTTCACTTTAATATCTAATCGTCCTAGTTACATTACATAAAATCCACAAAAAATGTCATTAATCTTGATAACTTTTTTACTTTGACGTTATTTCGCTATTTCAATAGCATTATTTTTGTATGCATAAATTTATATGCTTATATTTTTAATACCCTTACCTTATAAATTAAAAAATACACCAAAGGGTTAGGGATTATGTGTTTTTGTACTTGTATATTTAAAATTTACTGCATTCATTCATTCGGATAAAGAAACAATAATTAACTATCTGAAATGTGCATATCAAAATTTATTCACAAAGTCAAATGCATAAAAACATCATTAGTAATGATTAACGACGAATCAAAATGCGTTTTTAATCACTTATTTTTTATACAACACAAATAACCTTTTACGGTAGAGATGATAAAACATTGATAGCAATAACATATTATGCCTCATAGTGGGGGTCCCAACCCGTCAGACCTTAGAATACATTAATACATATGTACAAGAATACAGTATGAATTTTACTTGCTGTATTCTTACTAGATAAAAAAGCGGTCATTGCGACTGAACTATCACTCACTAAAATATATATAGTGACTTACACGTCAACATACTGGAATGATGATTGTTAAATTATACTGTATGTCGATGGGCGAGTTAATTATATTTTATCTAAATAATGGTCCAGACCTCGAATACGACGGATTAATAGTCCTTTATTCTTAAAAATACTTATTACCATGTGTAATATCTTACACAGTATCCTATATATTTTTCTTATAGCTCTCGCTATAGAAGCCGTGGGAAACTATGTGAAACTTTGAGTGCAGAAACATAGGACAAGGCAAGAATGATGGCAGCTGACAGAAATGTGTGACACCAGTTGTGGGAATACATCTAAAGAATACAACCATCGTGATTTTTTTTGCTTTGTCTAGGACTGCATTCTGTTTATACTCGGAGCTTGTTCCTGCGACATGGATGCCCAGCAATTGCACCATCTCTTATGAAATCTTCCTGGAAGTCAAATATCCAAAAAATCTTAATATTAGTAAATATATATATTTACATTTTTTTAATTCCTGAACAAATTAATAAAATAATCTAAAATAATAAAGCTTGAACTATCAACAATATCATGCGATGGGAAAAAGAAAGAAATTAAGTAAGAATGTGTTATAAAAGAGTGGTAAACATAGCAGTTGACAAGTTACCATTGAATATTCGACTTCTAGAAGACAATATAAAATATGGCGTGATAGCTGATTTCATGATGAATTCCATGCGCAATATCTGCGATTTGCAGCTAAACTAAATCAAACTATATTGCATTAAGGCGAGTAGACATGGAAATTATAGTGATAATATTCCTTAGCATGACAAAAAACAGGCAAAGCAACAGAACACAGTCCTAAAATAAGTAAAATATGAAGAAGAAGTATGACTTCTATTGCATCAAAGCATATGGAAAAAGTTTCTGCGACTCTGTATACAATCCAATCTCACTTTTCCCCCGCTAATCTGACGTATGATAGAAAAATTCCCCGACCGGTATTTGAATGGCTTTCGACGCCGCGATGCGTGCACAGCTCGCAATGTGACAGGGCCAAATACCCGGGCCAAATACCTGGGCCTTTTAATTAGGAAGAGTATCAGGGCCGCATGAGTCCAGCAGGTAACTGAAACGAACTCTGCGCGTGAGCCTCATTGCTTTTGACAGACGGACAGACCGACAGACAGTCGGCGGAAACGGAATTTTTTCGTTCCGATGCGCGTGTCGGGACTTCGTTTGCTTTTTCGACTAATTAACCCCTTTGAATATTTTCATCGTGACTCACGAGAATGCTTTAATTTATTTACTAAATGGACGATGCTGTTTTAGATAAATGCGTCAAAAAAGATAACCTTAATATGTTTACAGGAAACACTTGTAATGAGGTAGAAGTTTTTTTTTCAGTTGTTTCATTATAATGAAATTGCACAGTGAAACAATAATTTTGTTTTCATTTGTATTGCTTATTTTATTACATGCACACCTATTTGATCGTTGTTCTAAGTGTTTATATAGTTCATGTACATTTTTTTTAATGTTATGAGATGGAACGTTTTTAATATATACGAGTATCTAAGGTTAATAACACATTAACTACATAAACATGTACGTGATTCTTATTATCAAAAAATATGACTAAGTAGTAATAGGATTATGATTCAATATGATGTGGAACAACTCACTATTTGAGTTTTTTATCGTGGAACCTGTTACAGAAACAAGATATTAAACCATTTTTTATAAGCGTTGTATACAATGATACCTTGAAGATTAAAATTAAATAAAGTTATATATTTAATGCATAATGTAACTACGTCAAACAGCATAAATTGGTTATACTACGTTTATGACTTTTTTTTCTATAATCTTCTGTTTGACAAGTAGTTTGAAATCAGTTCACAAACTCTAACATACATTAAATGCATAGATTCTTATTTCGTTAATTTGCATGTTTATGTTTTAAATTATAAATAATTAAATATTTCTTAATATTATATACAAAATCAAAAATGCTGAAAAACATCACCTAAATATAACTCGGATATTACCGCTTTCAGAATCCTTATTCCCTATTTAAGCACTGGCTCAAAACTGACTAAGAATTGCCTTAATTTTTTTTTAAAATGACTCAGATCATTAAAGTACACCTCATCAGATCTTATCAACACCAAAGTAAATAAATATGAAATCCAATTACAACCGTTGATTGTTTAGTTGAACAAAAAGGACCGTTGAGTCTTAGAAGAGCTTCAGAGAACGCTCTCATCTCGTCATCTTCGTTTCATTGTGTGAATGAGCATACCTCTACATAATCATTACGTGTTTGAATGATTGCAGATTATTATAATTAGGTTGTTTCATAAAATGTAGTATGACCCACTTCAACACTTCACCTTATCAAAAGTATAATGGTTGAGAATAAAATATTAATTTATTTTTTACCGCATGACATATCACAATACCAGTCATCGCGTATTAAAACTTCAACAGTGAAATCTGTGTGTTATTAATCTAAAGTTCAGCACAAAGCATTCCTCAGTGATGATCTTACTGTAGACTGTTGTTATGTTTCATCCATTTGTAGAGGGGTACAAGAAGCTGAAATGGCAAACTGTCATGCAATAGGTTGCTCGTTCAATCCCAAATAAAACATAAAATTATAATTATTTTTAATGAATTTAACAAGTTTTTATTTTGAAATTTCATGGCTTAGTTGGAAATTCGTGGCTTCTGGGTGCACATTTTGAATACCGTTGTCTTCAAATAAAGTTTTTTTTTAATCTAATGCAGGAGAGCACAACTGGTCGAGATTTGTAGGCTGTATGGCACTCATTCAGGGCGACTAGACGCTGCATGCAGTAAACGTGAGTTGTGTTTTTACTTGTGTGTGGATTAGAAAGATTGCAAGTGTTAATTGATTATATCTTAAAGAAACCCAGATTTATTGAAGGAGGATATAAATGTATGTACTAGAAAAGCAATCCAGAGGCTACCGGTAGCATTTAAGAAATAATTTCGGAATCTGACAGTTTCGGCCAAGAAACATTAACCGCGTGCAAGAGTGGTGTATGTGTGGAAATATATATTATATTTAGTTATTAGTTTAGCAACTAAGAGTTAAAGTATTTTGTTTCTTACTTGGTTTGCGTTTGATATGAAAACTTTAAGAAAGATACGATTCTTACTCACTGCTAACACACTTTTTTTCACACTTTTTTGCCACTTTAAAAAGCAATGCAAGCTTTATACTCAACCATAATGATCAAGATTTCTTCATCACCGTCTGGCTGTATAATCTGCGTTTGTTTACATATGAAAAACGTTTTTTCAGAACACAAAGCACAATAAGAAGTTATGCATTGTTTAATGCCGCTATTACTCTGGCCGTAATATAAAGCGTTTGTTCCCGGACTGGTTCAGCGATATGCCGACATTTGAAATGCGATACACATTTTGTTTACATACCCAGATCGACAAACTCGAGCGACCAACACTGAAATCACAGACCTAGAAGTAAAACTTCAAAACTGACATTCTCTTATAATAATATGTCTTGAATATACCACATGGCTACTGCAAACTACTTACACCTCTACAACTTCAATCCATCTTGTTTTTCCTTGTTTCAATCCTTTGAACCCAATGGCTGGTCATTTTGTAACTGCTTTTCTTCATAGAAGTAAAACATTGCTTAGAGAGCACTCTATTTTATGTTGTTATGCAAGTAACGGGCTTCTTGTTATCAGATTTGAAAGTAAATACTCTTTGCACTAAATTTCCGACGTAACTTTTGTATTCCACTTTCATATCGGAGTTCCTATTGAAGAACCCATTTAAACAAATTGATGCAATGAGACCACTTTAATAATAACTTAAGTGACATTCAGAGATCAAAAAATAAGGTTTACTCCGGAAATCTTCCATTTTAGAGAAAATCACAGGTTCTTGAGATACGTTTATCGTATTTCAAATTGTTGTTGCATGCCGTTTTTGATACCGAGTTTTAAGACGTTTCGTGACATAAAAATGCATCTATTGCACCTAATCAACTTTTTATATATTGAAGCTATGTATTATATTCGTATATAGCACATTTCCTCTGAGAGTCTAAAGTGTGTAATATTTTAGACGGATTTCATAATAATATAACAGCGGTGTTGGCGTTCGAAAACAATGGCTCATTACATCAATGCATTCAAGAATGTTAACCGCATGGAGTTTGCTGTGTAGAGTGTATTTTACTGTCCGGTATTTGGCTGCAAGATCATAAAACACACTACATATTTGTCAAATTTCACTTCCAATGCGGCCACCGCAAGCAACCATCAGATCCTTCAACTTGTTCAGAGTTGGCTTCACATCCCAAAATTATTTGCTTCTCATCGGCTGTGCAACAAGAAAGGTTTCTAATTAAGCCCGATATATTTCAATTGATTCATCTTTTTTGCTTACATATATAATTTTATCTAGGTTTTGTAGAAGCAATGTATAATAAATATTATGTCAAAATAGTTACATTTAACACTACGGCCATGTCAAATAGATACGAGTACAGGGCAATCTGTCAACCTCGAAAACCTTTTTGTCACTTTTTTTATTTAAGCGCATACAGGAGAATACCGACAGATGCTAATAGTAATCCTGAAGTCTCATCTGTGGAATTCTATGACGCTTACCATAGTGCATATGGCTAAACGCTGCATGAGGAGTATTGATCCGCCAACGTCATAGACTACAGCCCGAAATTCACGCATCATCCTTATTATTACAGGAATTTACTATAAATAGGTGGTCTTCACGGGACGACTTTCGTCTACGACCAATTTTAATTGATAGGCTATGAATGGCATTTTACAGGTGATGGATCAAATTCACACCAACCGGGGGTATTTTAGAGCTCATAAATCGATTAAAAATCCTTTTTTCTTAATCGCTGTCGGGGATCACACCCAAGACCTTTGGCTTGCAAAGCAAACGCTTTGACCATTGAGCTATGACCGCCGGCAACATTGGTCTTATGAAAAACAGCTAAAAAAAGGCACATGCAACAAGATTTACGGTTTGATGCAATTTAGTGCTTCCTGATGCTGCACTTTCTTCAGATTATCTTCAGAGTTCTTCCAAATGCAATCGTCAGTCTGTTCAATGATTGAGTTTGACACGTCATGTTTTTTTATAGTAAAGAGGCTCGTTTAATGCCCATAAATTCTAACGTATTATTTTCTCCCAGAGCTACTAGACTTATTTATGATCAAACTAGTAAATACTCGTTTTAATTTTCACTATTACAAACCGAATTAATTATAAATAGATGATCAAATTTTGGATAAAATAAGACTACAAAGACAGTGTTTTCTTTTGATAAATAGTCTTCAGACCCTAATAGCTCATTCGACTTCACATTCAAAGCAATCGATCCGCAGAAGACTGATATTAAAGAAGGATTCCGTTTGCCGAGTCCCGCGCATTGAATGCCAGTATCATTACAATACTTCCCAGTCCTGGTGGCTATCTATCACCTGCCTTTAATCAGAAAGCCGACCGGTCAATTATTACTCACGCCCTCTGGGCCATGGCTCCCTGATACTTACCCTCGCCTTGCTCGCGCCCACAAAAGGGTATCCATAACTCATAATTTTTTATATATATAAGACCGATAGCTTATCTACGGTTGCTACAATCTCTACACCGGAGCTTCGACTAGTACACTATCTGCATAATTCCATATTACTTTTTATGCTAAATCCTGAATTTCAAAGAAGGCTTTATAGTATCCAGAATTTGCACGACCCTTTCTAAGTTCCATAACTCATCAGCGTATACTTTGAAACCCAGTTCCAATTGTTATAATTTCTATTCTATACATTTAAAGGAAAGTGCATTGGTTCTAGTGGGCACATAGGCTGCGTGACTATTTTTTAAAAATCCGCTCTTTTTCAGCTTTTGCTCATGTTTTCAGTAAGAAAAACTATCCTTATTCTACAATCTTTTACAGATCATTTCTTTTTATCACTTTTATATAGTAGCCGAGATTGTTTAAATGTGACTCCTAGCAGTTAAATAATCATAATTTCATTGAGCGCATCGTTCAGGATACTTCATTATCTTTCAATATGATGCAGGTATGAGGCTGCAAAAGTAAGCGATTGTGTATGTTTATATCATGTGATCAATCTGTAATTTTTAAGATTTATTTACCTTGACCGGATCCATTTAAAATTCAGAAATAAATGAACCATGAAAAAAATATGAGTGATACGCTGCAATTAAAATACATTATATTCTGTAAAAGTAAATATTTTTATTAATTCATATAATATCTAAGTGCTCGGAAATGTGGTCACCTCTGTTAGGTCCAAGGTGGTTGGACTCAACATTTTGTATGTTATTAAAGTCGATACCTTGAATGTTGTTATTCTATTCATTTCAGAACCCACCACTCCGTGAATAACTACATTTTTCATGTTATTAAGTGTGGTCAGAATTCATAACACAATGACGTACCAAACCTCAATGATGAGAATTAATTAATCATTTATTTTACCACTAATAAAATGACGTTTATTTACTCGTTCTTAGATAGCATTGATTACGACTCAGCTGTTATTTATACTTATTAAATATTATTTTTAATTACATTTTATATCTTCGGAATACACTCGTACAAGTATATAACCAATATCAGCTTTCATCTACTTCTTCCAAAACCAATCCCGAATTAGCGCTAACGGACGCCACGAATTTTTATAAATGAGGTTCTGTCAACTGCCATAGTTACCTTTTGATCACAAATCAGCTTTGTATTCTGAAATTATATTCTATGAATAGTTCAATTTCAATTTCATTTTTTTCCTTGCAGAAACATTACAAATTTTATCAACTCAATTAATTTCTGAACTACAATAATAATAAAATAAAAAATACAATATTTTCAAACATAGATACTTATGATTAAGTACTAAAAACAATGCAATAAAGACAAGCAACAGAAGGTCCTAATGCTCATCAAACAGACGACGCCAACCAATTATTCCTTCAAAGAAACTCTTGGAGTTCATGTCTGAATTGGGTCTCTCTTACATGAAATATATCAACAATAGTTCTTGACTACCTTCAAGAAATGAAGATATTTGAGAGGTTGAAAAAAAAGAATACTTTATTTTAATGTGACGATATAAGAAGAATAGCGGGAGTGACCTGGATGCGGAAGGCGGAGGATCGAAGAGGATGGAGACTCATGCGGGAGGCCTACGTTCAACAGTGGACGGACACAGGCTGATGATGATGAATGTAGAATTTGTCTGGAGTATTTGAATTAAGTCGTGGGTTCGATCCCCGACAGAGATTAAAAAATATATTTTTAATCGATTTCTGATCTCTAAGTTGGTGTGAATTTGATCCCTCAATCGTAAAACACCAGTCATAGCCTATTAATTAAAATTGGTGGTAGACGAAAGTCGACTCGTGAAGACCACCCATTCATAGTGAGTTCCGGTAATAATAAGGATGATGCGTGAAAGTCGGGCTGTAGTCTATGACGTTGGCGGGTCAACACTCCACATGCAGCGCTTAGCCATATGTATCATGGTAAGCGTCATAGAATCCACAGATGAGTCTTCAGCATCACTATCACCATCTTTCGGTATTCTCCTGTATGTGTTTACATAAAAAGAACGGGCTAAGACTTGTACTAGGTGAGGCATCGGTACGCAAACCTGAGACTAATTGAGAAATGAGACAAGCAATAGATTTATATGATATTCTAGTGACCATAAGCAACAGATACATAGCGAAAATTAAAAAATCTAATTTCTAGAAAATATTTTCTTTTGAGACGAGAAAAAAACTGTTCTGTAATAAATTTCTAAGCCCTACAAATACTCCATAGCTTATTATTTAAAATTGGTGGTAGACAAAAGGTGTCCTGTAAGCACTACCTATTCGTTATACCTATTATGATAGTGTTTAAAAACAATAATTACACTTATTTTTACTTGTAATCACGCTTAAGAGCACTATAAAATAAAAGATTTATTTTTTACTATTAAATAACAAATTTAATTAAACCTTATTCGAAAACAACAAGTTTTCTTTGCCCAGAAAAAAACACATCCCTTCCTAATAGTAGTAAGCACGGCCCAAAAATATCGGGATCTCATTATTATTACTATCACGGATAAAAATAATACCGGAAAAATAAAAGTGTAAGTTACCTAACTAGTAATAGTACCCGTCCGATATATTTTCATGTAAGCACATACAAGAGAATACCGATGGAGAGATTTCATATCTGGATTATATGATGCTTGCTATTTTAAAGTCAACAAGCCACTGTATGTAGAATAATGCATATGTTTGCATACAGTAACCATAAAATACAGCTTAGCTTGAACGCAATGTACGTTTCAAAAGACTAATAATGCGAAACTTTGATTAATGTTCATCTTGACACTATTTCGTCAACCGTTTATTTTCATTTAATAGACTATGACAGCTTAACGTGTATTTGATCAGACACCAATTGAAGGACAACATAAGATTCAGAAACAGATATTTCTTTCAACTGTCTTCTACACTCAACCTTCTAGAATCTAGATTATTACGAATAATTCATTGCGCATGTCGTTTGTTCTCGAGCGCCGCTCTATATAATTTCATCAATATCAAACGCTGTCTCTTTAGTAGATGTACAATTGGCCTACAGAGAATTGGCCGAAGAAAATGGCAGAGCGAGGCTGAATGAATACTAGGCAGAATGGTTTTTTGATTATTATAAAATATTTAAAAATGTTTTCCAATAAACAGACTTATTGAACAGTGCACACACACCTTGAGTTAAAGTTAAAACTACTGCTGATAATATTTCAAGAATATTTAAATGTGCTGAATGTCCGTTCACCATAATGTATGAAGGCTTAAAAGTCCAGTCGGCCAAATGTCCACCGTTTCGCACATTTTCATTTAAACTTACCAATTAGATGTAGTAAATATATTTTTATTTTTTTTATAATTTTTAGCGGGGATTGAACCCGTAACCTCTCGCGTAACGGTCAAACACTATTGGCAATAACCCTTCAGGAAACTACCTGTACGATATAATATTATATATTTGATACGAATGGAAGGCACGGCGCGCCCGGAGCGATGCTATCATCAGGGATCCCACCGCACTACTCCTCACTATTTTGGTCGGTCTTTTGTATGGAAGCTATATATATTTTTTGTTTTAATTTGAATAATGGGCAGTGGTCAATTGCCTGCCCTTCCCTAGCTCAGGCGTGTTGTTAGTAATTTTTTGGAAACACCTACAAGAGAATACACTCAAAGCATGATAATTTTACATATAGATCATAAAAAGTTGTATTTTTAATTATGATATTATAGTGGTTTTGAGTTCACAACGTCTTAATTCACACACAATAGTGTACTAAAGAGAGTTTCGTTCGTTGCAGAATATGAATCTCAAGCATGTCGACTAGACGCGGTATGTTGAAATAATATATTTCTGTATTATCTGGTTAGTACGCATTTTAAAAGAATGATGAGTGACATCCAGGAACATACACCTGAACATCCATGTAACCAAGAACAGACTCTTAGAGACCAAGTAGTCTAAAGAAAACAGAAGTACGAGTATTAAGAAGGTATAACAGTTAATTATGTAATCACTGTTCTACTTGTAACTGTTAATAGCCGACAGGTATGTCTTAAAATTTAACACTTTAGATACCATACAAATTATATAAGGTTTGATGCTCGTAGAAAATAATATGAAAAAGATTTTGCTGCACATTTGATAACCCAGTTTAGAATAACAGTCAATTAATTAAAACTGATGCTAGGCAAAATTTATCTCGTCAACATAATTTATTCACAATGAGTTTTGTAAAAATTTATGTTACATGAAAACCAGGATGTAGTCTAAAAACGTTTACGAATCAACGCTTCACATACAGCGCATAGCTATACTAAACAAATGACATAAGGCATAGTATCTAAAGATGATATTTCTCATTTACAGTGTGTCAGTATTCTCCTACATTTAAAAAATAGTCAAAGGTAATTGAACCACTGATGACTTGCGTGAAATACAAGCGCCTTTACTCTCATACATTTATGAAACTCGCCCTCTTATTTTTCTAACGTGTCCCGTAATTATTTCGATACTTTAATACGATGGTTATTTTATATTCTGACCGGTACATTGCGTGGAGTTATGAGTCGTGACGACTCTTTTAAAATTTATTTTTAAATTCAAATATATATTGAACAAATCATTTAAATAAAGCAAGCCCTTAAATATGACGATAAACGATAAGCATCATAATTAAATGGGTTATTTTATTTTTCAGCTTTCTTTTAACTACTGTAGTTGGATACAAATAATCGTTGCCGGGCATAATCTAGTGGTAAGAGCGTTTATTGATCATTCAGACGCTGTCGGTCCGAAACCCGACCGAGTGCTTTTTTTTTTCAATTTATTTAATTAAATCTAAGCTCTATACATGTCCCCAATGGGTTGAGCCACTCCTTGAAGACAAAAACAAAATCCAGGCCTCGGGAGCGTCAGGCTGATCAATCAATATTTTTTTTTTAAAACATGAGCATTGAACACCCAAATATTTCTCTGGTACTACAGCCACAGTCTATGCAACTTCGCTCGTGCCCTGGAGGCTTCGAAAAACCATCTATATTCCCATGTCTCAGAGTAAGCATGTGTTCTGGGACATGGTATGGAGTATAGACAATCTGATCTAATTGAACTGTAAAAAAAAATCGATGCAGTTCGAGGGAATCGCCTCGGCCCTATCGGGTATGTAGACTTTGTGACCACTAAAAAAATCCATGCATTTACAGACTTTGCTCGTATTTTCGGTGAGAGAATCTATCTTCCATCTCCATCTCTTTACAACCCATGAATGCGATTCTAATCTCTTTCACGGGGTCTTTCTTTAAGAACTTCTGTGCAGTGGCCACAGGTGTTCAGAGGGGACTTCCACTGGACTTATCAGTTGCTAACTGATCATAATCTGAATGAGCGCGTCATCAAGGAGACTTAACTGTCCTCCGGTGTGATGCAGTTGTGAGGAGGGTAAAGTCCAGTCGAGAACTGTAAAAATGGCGGTGTCTTTATATGGGAGCGGATATGCTAAAAAAAATCGTGACTTAAAAAGTGTGGAAATATAGTATTCAAATATATTAGTCTACAGTTACAAGTTCGATCATAAATAGGAACGGAAATATCAAATAAAACCATCAAGATTATAAATTCTTTGCTAAATAGACATGTTCTGTACACGTGTTTCTTCACGGAATTAAAATATAAGAAAACTACATTTAATTTTTTTTAGAATCCATTTAAGGAGAGTAGTCCGGATACATAGAATGACACATAATTCTAGAAATGTATTTATATTTTTCATCATTTTTAATGTCAAGTCAACAAAAATCATCTGTATAAATTTAATCGAGATACATATTCGTCGCAGATACATAGGTATGTGCGACACGTGCCATGTTTTTTGCTTTGAAAATACGTTCATTTAAAACGCCATACTATACCGTTTTAGTAATAGCTTATTAGAATAAAATTATACAATACATAAGTAGGTAGAAATAATATCCGAAAATACATTTATCAACAGGATTTAAAGTTACAAATATTATCATAGATTTTTTTCAACAATTCATTAAATATGCCATTTTCCGCAATCAATTAAATGCTAAATTGTTGCATTAACTCAAAGTAAGTAGAAATTTACCTTTTTAATGCTATGGAACAATCAAATTGAACAGCTTTTTATAAGGCTCCTTCTAGATAAATGAAAAAACCTCGTAAAAGCATAATATTAAGCTTTTTATTCCAGCAGGATTGGGTGGGTTGTGCAATACCCAATCTGCCATATTTTTAGATACATATATATTTATATAGTACATACAAAATAATAAATATAATAATTCATTCATGGTGGTCGCTGTAACATCTCCATCCAGCGATGGCTCAGGGAGGAGTTGAGCCATTCAGAAACAGCCAGGATGATGGTGTTGTTGGACCTCCTTATCCTGCTCCAGAAGCCGGCAACACGGTGTCGTAATAATGCTGCGAATGAATGGACTCCGCCCTCCGCAAACATGTCAGATGCGCTATAAAATCTAGGGAGTTGCATAAGTTGGCGATATGAATTATTATACGCAACTTTGAGCTTCTCCCACTCTCGTTTAGGATAGAGTTCTGATGTATATAATGCCATACAGTGTGCTTTGAAAAGCACTTTCCTGACAGCATTACTACAATGGTAGAACCTCCGAGAAAGCATACCGCTCCGAATGCCTATTGCTCTTCTTTGCCGCTCAATGTCTTCAATGTCACGTAGGTCATCTGTGAGGATATAACCCAAGTATTTTACTGAAGACACTGTCGCTAGATCCCTATCCCAGATAATAAAAAGTAATGAATTATCGATTCTAGAAATATTCTTAAATGTAAACATATCTACTTATTTCAAAATGTAAAATCACTGCTCTTCATCTAATTTTGAAATTATGCAAACTTGAACGAAGATCGTAATTCGGTTAGAAAATATATTAATGAAAAACTTATATATACGTAACAATACGATTGTATATTCATAATATCTTTTTAAGGTTGCAGTGCTTTGTAACATTGTATTTGTAGGCAGCAACTCCTACACGAAACAAAGCCATTTGCCATCCTGTAATGTTTCTTTCCAGATCCTCGATAATTAAGTCTTGCCACTTCAGGATGAGAATAGAATCTTTAACTGGAAACAATCTAGACGGACAAAGTCGAATCTCTTCTGGGAGGAAATTCCTTCCATCCGCCGGCTGAGACGCTACATTCAGGAACACCAAGCATTCAGATACTATCGGAGCTGTCTTTATAAAATATTGTAGCATACTACAGTTAGAAAAACATCAATTGAACGACATATCATTATAAAGTTTGTATAAAGCAACCAAAAATATGATTAAAAAAAAAAACCTAAATGAAGTGCTTTTTTTTAAAGTGTGTTTTTGTAAATTTTGATGAAATAACTGAATGCTTAAATTAAAACCAAGTGTGTATAATGCTTTTTACACTATCACCTAAGCAATGAATATCTAACATACTAGCGATTTTTACGAAATATTATTTGATTTGAATTACTAGTATGAATTATTTTTCTAATGTCTATTTTTTCAATATGATTCGTATAAATGAATCCAGGTTATGTAATTTATTAAAGTGTTTTTTTAAATAAGATGGTTATGTAGGGTTTTTTTTACCTTTTTATAAATTTAATGTGTATGTTTTTATAATAATTAACCAACAAAATTATCAAATATTACATAACAATATTAATGTTACTTCACAATATGACACTTAAATGGTTAATACAATTTACAATATAATTATTATAAAGTGATATGTATTTGTATAATTATAACATTTCATGATCTGCTAATGTATATTACTTTGTTTTTTTTCTAGAATTAAATTTACAATAAATCATACAGGGAAAACAAAATAAACCATACCTATTGCTATTACTGTTGTATTACATAAAGACATACTTTGTGTTTATTATACACAAAAAATATGAATTAATAACACATATATAGACATACAAATATTTCAAAGCTTACATACATTAAATATAAATGACATACTATCTCCGCATCTCTCGTAAGTGCGAATAAAAAAATATTTTTAGTGTTAATGTCCCAGGTTAATCTCAAAAGTCATAGTGAAGTTAATCGTAACGCGATTACAAAGCGTAAGAATCAGAGGAAGAGCAATAAATGAAAAAACTTTTTCAGGAATGCAACAGAAATGCCGGTCTGACTTCGCGGAGGCCCAGGAATTGCTCTTTCTTTAGCGAAATTAGCACCAGACGTACGACTCAAACAAAGCTAAAAAAAATTGCGACGCTTCAAAATAAGCTTTGGGTGAAGTGTCGTCACTCGTCACAGTCAATTCGTGTGAGTGCAATGTAAAGTTGAAAGATGCATTTAAAAACGCATTCCTTATACTTGTCCGCTTAAAACGTCATAAATTAATTTTCATAATAAAAGTATGTATTGTATATGAAGCAAGATTTGTGAATATTTACGCCTGAAACATATTTATATAAGATCATAATATTTTGAAGAACATTATAATGTGACGAGTAAGAAATCGTATTAAACCTTTCATTACGGCTCGGTTTGAATACAAATTATACTGTCAATTATGAAACTAGTATTTGAAGCATAAATGTACTTATCTGGTCTTTTTTCATCACATTGGTTCTTGTATCCTTGAGCTATCAGATGATGCATAAAAAACTATTCTAAGAAAGTACCAAAACGATATATCACGTCAACCGATGTCAACGGTCGGGGAATCTTATGACGGTGGTCATAGCTCAATGGTAAAGCGTTTGCTTTGCAAGCCAAAGGTCGTGGGTTCGATCCCCGACGGAGATTAAAAAAAAAAGGATTTTTAATCGATTTCTGAGCTCTAAGATACCCCGATCCATCACCCGTAAAATATCAGTCATAGCCTATTAATTAAAATTGGTGGTAGACGAAAGTCGTCCCGTGAAGACCACCCATTCATAGTAAATTCCTGTAATAATAAAGGATGATGCGTGAATCTCGGGCTCTAGTCTATGAAGTTGGCGTATCAACACTCCACATGCAGCGTTTAGTCATATACACCATGGTAAGCGTCATAGAATTCCACAGATGAGACTTCAGAATTATGTTATATTTTAAATATATATGTAAATGTCGATTAATTATTCGTCACTTTACTTCCACCTTCACTGCGAGAACCCAGGGGTTTGAAAATACGGCATATTTGTCATTTGTTAATCGCTATTTTTAAAGAGATCAAATTACTTCCCTGACGCTCTCAAAGACTGGACTATTAAATTCTACGAAAGACTTAACCCAACCGACGACACACGGTGTACATAAAAGTTCATCATTCATGAGCTTACCTCGGTAATAGAATTAAAGCTAGTAATTTCAACGTGTTATGATTGTCAATTTGGTTATTCAACGGGTTGGAATTACAAAATAAAATTTAATATTCTAAATTATTTAACATTCGTTTTCATGACTTACTTACAAGGGACATTCCGCTATTGTGACTAATATGGCATGTGTCAGTTCGCGTGTCTAATTTTAATTTTTAGTGAGAAGAAATAGACACGAGCTAACTATGACGGCATAATTTACCAAATTGCCACCATCTTTTAGTTAGTCAGAACAAAATATTATTTATTCTACTTCCTTTTTGCATTCTTTCTTAAAACAAATTTAAAATTATTTAAACGAAGGGCTTGGCCTAGTGTAAGTCACCTAATTGTCATGATAGCGATAGCGAGTTTGATTCTAAAAGTGGTTTAAATATTTTTTATTTTTGTTTATATTTTTTCTGTGTACAGTCATGTAATGAGTTTTAAAAACATGTAGTTTCTAAAAATATTAAGGTACGATTATTGACTTGTGCGGACCTTTACCTATTTGGGTTATGTTCTCCGGATGTTGCAGATAAGAGCAACATAAACAAATGACTTAGAAACTCAGAGGGCGCCCTAGACGGGAGTATTTGCAGCAAGTGTTCGAGGACATGAGTTGTAGCTCTTATGCTGAGCTAAAGAGGATTGCAGAGGTTCGAGAAGAGTGGAGATCGAGATGAAAAATTTTGTTGTTGCCAACCAATCCACAGGATTGATACTACGAAGAAGAAAACAAATGTTGTATTTTTTTCAAGCCCCGGGTCTCTTTCCATCCTATACAGCCATTAAGAACAATACATCCGAGAATAATCTACTTGACGGAGTTTCTAATAGCGAATAATGTCTGACATAAATTTATAACTGCAATTTTCAACAATCTCTTGCTACTTCTAGGAAGAGTAGCGTAGTAGTAGAGAAGTTAAGGTTATACGATAACCATTGGTAGTTTGAAAATACGGTGCATATGCAGATTAATAGTCTTTTTATAAAATAAAAAATACACATTCTATGTGCATGATATTTTAATCAGCAGTCTAAAGAAGTTTTAATTAAAATAATTAACCACTCTGAAAATAGCAATCTTCATTAAATTCATGAATTATATTCTCTCGTCATCACTTTATTCTCCTGTATCATTTGATACTAGTTATAGTAATAATAAATAAAAACGTCTAACTTTGTTTATTAACTGTCTGTTTGATAGAAGGCTGCAGGGCCCGTTCACTAACTTCATCATTTCACTTAATCCAAGCCGCCATACGTTTAATTTACTTACTCATATTTGCTTACGTAAAAACAGACCACCTACGCAGTTAATTAGTATTTTAAATTTCAAACATGATTTTTGCATTCTTATTGGGTAGTCGTTATTTAAAGCGTGGCAACCAATGATTACAAAGGATCTAATTTTTTTAGCTAATAATAGCAAAATATGCTTCACCCTGCGGCTATCTCTCATAAAAGGGTTCAACAATAAACTTAACAAATATAATTGCGGAGCATTCAGACATGTCTAAAGTCAGTCTGCCCAAAACGAAGTGGCCCTGATTATTTCCTCGCTTGTTTTTCTCTACAGCTGTGAGAATGATGTATCCAGTCTCTGAGTTCTGAACACACAATTTTAAACTATTAATCACACCCATAAGGTGGGGTATCATTATTTATTATATAATAGCATTCTGGTTCATACCTTTTCATTGGAACTGAATGACGAATCGTCTGGATTTCGTATTTGTTAAAAATGAACCGATTTTTTGTTGATTGTAAATACATACTGAAGAATACTGCCTGACGATAATGAGCGTCAATAAATTATAAGACGTTCACTTTTTATAATTACAGTAAAGCGTGATATTGTAAATTTTGATCCGCCTACGTTATTAAACTATTATTATAAAAACATATTGAACTGTTACATAAGGTAATTGTATTATCTTTTCTCATCAACAAGACATCGAGCAAATATTAGCAACCAAATATTCAATATTTTTCACATTTTAGGGACTCAATAGAGTGCTTACAGAATGACTTGATTTATGATTTTTTTAAATTAGTATTATCGCTTATTACTGAGCGTCGTGGCACTAATTATTTAGTGAGACTATCATCTTCTCATAATCATATTAATTAATACGAGGATGTACTCTATTTAAATCATTGTTGTGGCTTTTCTAATGACTACACACCGCAGTAGTCCATCAACTTATTCATCTTCCTCGTGTCAGCGACGTCAAATTATTTTTTCTCAGTATCTGGCAACATCGATAGCTCGTGTGTTGCCCAGCATTAGGTCCTGAGATGTGCAGCTTGTTGGGCACATGGAGCAGCATCTTAGGTGTGAGGCAGTCTGCAGGTCTCCACAGTCGCACAATAGTGTCTCTCCCTGCCGAAGCATTCCCCACCGCTCGAGGTTGTCCTTTGTTCTACAAACTCCGGTTCTTAATCTGTTCAGGGATTTCCAGGTCCGCCAGTCTAGGTTCTTGCCAGTTAGGAGGCCTTCCTTTGGAGTAACTTATTCAATCGCACAGTTTCTACACTTACTCGTATTATGTTATTACGGTTTCTTTAAAACTGTTAATTTGTGTTGCAAATCTGTTAAGTGAGATGGATTTTGAACTCGGAACTGCTTGCATGACAGTCCTGAGATTAGTTAATGCTCGTCTTTTCCCCTAGCAACGACGAACCGTCTGGGATATCTTTAAAATATGGATTAGCGCTGTATTTATTTCATCCTTTTGAATTTCGCGTTCGTATTTGATTCATTCCGTGCTGGATGTAACCAACAATTACTGGCTGCTCAAAAATATAGGTTTGGTCGAAGGTTGTTTGTTGGTGCCATAAATTACTCGGTGGAGTTAAAAGGATATTTATAAATGGATTACTTATCATACCATTTTTTTTTTTCAAAACTATATTTTATTATTCTTAACCTCTATTATTAAACATTAGTTGGAAGCTGTGCCTCGAACGCACCTTTGTTCTATTTTTTGTGTAAAAATAAAATATCTATGATGAAGCATGCAAATCGTTTGTTTGAGCAAATAAATGTTTTAACCTTGTTCAAGATTTTTACAATACTTTCATTGTCTTAAATTAATGAAACCAATGTCGTTTAACTATTATGCATAGAAATAAGTATGATTATGTACCGACTTCATCCTTAAGATTATGACTGTGATCATGGGACTCTTAAATGCTGTAACTTCTACGTTCCAGATAAGTACACCCGTGCTCGTAGCCATCCATTGTTTTTATACCAGTTGATATATGTTTCGTATTCATTATTATTATTCTATGTACCTTGGAACTGCGGTTGTTAAATAAATAAATTAAAAAAAAAAAAAAAACTATAATATTTCTGATTAGTTTACAATTTTTATTTAATTTTTATGCAAGCAACTTATGCATTTTACGCCATCATTATTATTTGTCAGGCAAGTGTACGTCATAAATAGCAAATTTATTCAATTAAATCATTACATAGATGTAAATGAATTGTGATAACAAAAATCATATTTATAACATAAACATGAGTGTATAAAACGACATCTCGCACATCAGTAGAGGGACATGCGAAATATCGCATATGCATTGTATTTGTACTTTGGCATGTCAGATATTTCAGTGCGTCATTTTCCATATTTTCGCATATTGTTTTGGCCATCTTACCTTTCTTAGACATCACATCTTGTTTCATAATATATTATGTTAGAAACCGCCTCGGAAATGCACAAGTGCTGAAATTTTGCTGACAAGATGACATATAGCATCTGATGATTAATAGCAGCATCTTCTGCGCAACGGAAATACAATAGTCTAAACTTTTAGCATTTTCTCATAAAGTAGAGTACAATGATAAAGTTTTGGCCATCCAGTAAGCTTTCAACTTGGTTGGCTAAATACTGAGACACTTAATAAATGTATTATCATTGCATGTATAGAGAAGATTGTATGTGCTACAAATTTTTTTTTTGTTTTCATCTTATATAAGGTTGGTAACACATATTCTTAAAGTATATTCTAAAGCATACCTGTAGTTTTAAGAAAAAGTTTCTCGTAAAAAACAGCATTTATAATAATAACTAGGCCAACCGACTGAGCTATATATGAATCATGTTTTATATATGATAAATAACACTCTAAAGAATCGTTCTTCTTCGTAGTATCAATCCGGTGAATTGGCTTGCAGCAACAAAATCTTGTATCTCGATCTCCATTCCTCTCGGTCCCCCGCAACCCTTTTCAGCTCAGCAAAAGCGCCACAATTCATGTCCTCGAATACTTGCTGCAAATACTTCCGTCTAGGGCACCCTCTACAGTTTCTACCCTCAACCATCTCCTCCACAATATCGTGAAGAAGACCATCGTGGCGTATGATGTGACCAATCCAACGGGCTCGCCTCTCTGAGATGGTTCTTATTAGGTGCCTATCTTCCTTCCTTATCCTGAGAACCTCATTGTTCGTGACGTGGTCTCTCCAGGAAATTCCGATAATTCTTCTGTACGACCACATCTCAAAGGTCTCTAGTCTTTTTTTATCACTTTCAGATAATCACCATGTCCCACAGCCGTACATTAAGATGCTCCAAACAAGTGTTATTTATCATATAAAACGCTCTTTTACAACGCTCTTTTACAACACAACTATTCAATATTCATTTTGTGTTTGTGATTTCATAATTATGTTCAATTTTTTTTATATTATCAATAAAAAATGAACATATTTTCTATTTATGTAATAATTATCATTGATGACCTTATTGCGTTCTAAATTTATGATCGTATATTAATGTCAATAAACAGACTGAATGAAAGCGGAACATTTGTTAGGCTTTCAGTGTTTCAGGCCTGATGCCGGAAAGTGAAAAAGATTGACGAGACTCGATTCATTAAATTTCCGGGCGCTTAAAATCAGCCTTAAAAAAGACGTCCGGCGCTTTTTTCAGAACTTCCGGCGGACAGCCCGCTGAAAATTTATCATTTGATAAGCCCGGAAACAAAATGGAAGCGATTTCACAGAATGGCTGTGATTGATGGATAAACTATCTGTTGTCCAATCTTTTCGGTGTGCTTGCGTTTAATTTATGCCAGCAATAACGTAACAGCCTTATCTTTGTTATCAATATGCATCAAAGTTGCGATCAATGTTAATAAAAAAACATAAATTAAAGATTTTGAAAGTGATTTTAATTAAGGGCTGTGGCTTTCCTTGGTGTCAGATAAAACTAAGTGGGTGGAATTTTTCTTTAAGACAAATGCTTCAGGACTTGAGAAAGTTGGGTTAATTATCCGATTCCCTTGAAAAAAATCGGGTGCTTAAAAAACGTATCAACAAATATATGTCTCGTATATTACAGATACTCTCGATTTCTCTTGTATCTCTAAGTATTCAGACTTGTGCTCTGTAGGTTGTTGGATCTTCAGGTGCAGATATGTCCTAGAATGAGAAATGGACAGTGGCAGCTACACAAAAGTGGTGGTAATTTTTGGTAACGATGTATTTCAGATATGGAATGGATATGGGAAGAAAAAACTAAGCAAGAAATTTCAAAACAGAATCAATCTTGGTATCTAGTTTATATGCCAATACAGTCGTATAGAATCTTATACAGAACATTACACGTACTTTATTTTGATTTTGTGACAAATTAAGAGAAATAAAAATTGTATAGAAAACATCCCATCTTACAATAGTTTAAGATGTAAAAGTTGATCTAACTGCAATATTCTATAGCGCCACAGAAAACTTAAAAGAGTTAGAACTATTTCTTCTAGACTTTGGGTTCTAGTCGTCGTTTATAGGCATAAGAAACAAATCAAATATTGTATTTGGCGGAGCATTAGAATGCAAAATTGGTCAATATCGAAACGATAAATACGATATTTTACAGTTGACATTAACAAACGGAATCACGCTGCTTTTGAGCGCTTTTGCGCGTCCGTCTGCAAAATTGCAGACGCAAGTAATGACTCCTAACTGATGTCTGCCATTCTGCAGAATCCATTTATCAACCTTACCATTTCCTTATATATTCCCACGTATTTCGTGGTTAGCAACGTGCTACCAAAGAAAACAATTCGAGACTCGCTGTAGTATACTAACTTCGCAGCCTTAGACTGAGGTCTATTTGACATCAAACTGATGCACCTAGAATCACGGGAATGCCTTCAGCCACTCACTAACAAGTAGATTTTGCGTGCGTCCAGTAACAGGTCTCCCCCCAACCCCATCTGGGTCTCCAAAAACAGGAGATTTTCCACCAAGCGAGTTGTAATGAGTAAATCGCAGATATTTTTGGCGATCATATTCTTGGATATAAAATATGAATATTATTTTTGTCAAATATATCATTTTCTTTTTTTTGTTCTTCTGAAGTACATGTATAATATTATATCATAATTTCTTAGACAATGTAACGAGATATGTAATGTTTTGTTTTCAATCTAATGAGCTAGAATGTTACAATGGTAATTACTCTGTACTAGGATTCCAGGAATATCAATTGTTATTATTATACATGTAGCATTGCTACAAAAATACTTTTGCTTCACGTTCTATAGTAAGAACATCGGTAATGATTTATGAAAACCATTTGCGATAGTATATATTTGCACAAAGCTATACTTAAGTAATTATTATGAGGATATAACTATATACAAACAGAAAATATTCACAACTTAATCCACTTGCTGTAATGCTCATTTAATTTGATTATTGTACCTGTAATTTTTTGTACGTCTGTAAAACGCCCACATATTTATAATTTATACTAACATAATAATTCATGACTGAGCATAATATAATTTCCATTAGATTTTATTGAAATCCATATATGTAATAATACTTACAAATTTTAAGTTTAAAGAGCGATAGGTACTGCTTTTTGACAATGTACCAACGCTCAAAACCATAATTCTTTTGGTAATTTATGGACAGATTCGAATATATAGGAAACTCAAATACACTGATATCAGCTCGATATAACACTTGCAGGCTGGTTCCGAAAAGCCTCGGTATACGATATTTCGTCTATCATTTTTGTTCGCTCGCTAGACAGGCATATACAAAAATGTTAGTATCATAAGATATGGCGCTTGCGTCGCCATTTTGTTTGTTATGACAGATCGTTACCCATCGCGGGGGAGCTACCTTTCACGCCATTAGTTCCATAAATAGCCACTGTATTAATATCTTAACTGATGGTAGAGTCAGTCGTCATCCGTCCGGGACCTGTGAGGATTACAGAAAGTTCTATCTCAGGCATTATTATTATATTTTATCTTAAGTATATTTCTATGTGCTTCTCGAAAAATTCATTATTTCGTGACTTGCTCGTCATTCAAATGTCTTATTTTTGTACCTGTTATCGCTGTGCACAGAAAAAAAAGTACAGAACATTTTTTTCATTATATATATGTTATATCATTATATATTTTAGGCTGAGCTATTTAAAAAATATATATTTATCAACAGCAAAATACGCTTCGTATATTAGCCCAGTCTTTTGTTTTTGCTATTAGGAACTTCATAGGCTCCAGTTAATGTGTGGTTGTGAAAAAAGACAACATTTTTTTTTTCAAAAAACCCCATTTAAAAATATAAAAAAATGGTCTGCTTATTATCACAAACAAATAATTATCAGGTAGCATTCGATTAATTTAATAAACAATTTTATTCTTCCCATAATATATTGATCATTAATTCAATACATATAGGTCAGTCAAATTTTATTCTATAGCCTGCGATAAAATTCGTAAATCAATCAATATTTAAAGAGAATATTTTTTCAATCAATTATACTCTCAACGTCTTGTTAATATCTAATTATTTCATGTGTTCTAGTTCTAGTAGACATCAGAGTAGGAGGCTTACCAATTTTACATCGCATGTGGTGATCTTTCATTTGTATGTTGTGAGATGTTTCACGAGTCTTATCTTTAAGAACACGGAAACTGTTTTAGTAAACATTGATAAGCTACCTGTTACTCGTTAGCCACAAGAAATCTTAGCAACAGGGCAGGAAACCTGATTAAATTAAAACCTTTTTTTTATATTATAAATGAGTTGCAAAAAAGTTTTTCTAACAAATACGTTAATGAAGTTTATTAATTTATAGCACTTTGTTTAACATATAAGCACAGTCCGTAAAATGCAAATTACTAAAATACGAAATTTTAGGGTGGTACCTTTTTTTTTCTTTTTTTTTTATCAACATCGCAGGTTCAGTCCAACCTTCAAGAAAAGCAAGTTCTAGATTAAGTCTTGAAAACCTATGAAATGAAATTACACAAATCACTGCTTTACAGCACTTATAGGATGAATATTTTTTTCACATATCCAATCATCAAATCTCTTGATGGAGCATATGGTGACCACAATGTAACAGTAAAATTAAGTTTTTTTTTCAATATAAATTTTAAGATTGAAATTATTCGTTTTTAATTATTTTTTACTCAAATAAAAATGACGCAGAATAAACAGATAGAAATTTACCAAAACAAATTTCAGGTAGGTCATAAGTTAATATTTTCAATTGTAAGAATTAAATTCTAGTATATTGAATTTCTATTAAAATTATTTGTATCAAAATGATTACTTATTGTTTTAAACATTTTATTACCCTGATACGGTCCTGTCTGAATGTGAGTATTGTGACAGCTTTACACCTGGCCCATCGCTCATACAAACGATTGTTATATTATTACATAATTAGTCACCTGCAGGTGTGTTGTGAAGCAGAACTGTACTAGGAATACTTGTACATAACCCAACCATGTATAAATAGCCCAACCTACATTATCTAAGTATTATGATTGATCTGTTAAGAACAATTAAATATATTTTTACGTATTTTTGTTTATAAAAAATACATGGTTGATTGAATAGGTGTAAACAACTTGATATATGTTATTCATAAATGTATTTATTATAAAGTATTAGAAACATTTTTTCTTACAAATATATTACTTTATGGAATCCGTTTCTACGTCTTATGCTCTAGTAATGTAAATATGTATTATTCATGTTGTATAATGAATGTCATTCACTGAGTATTTATTATACTGTAGGTATAAATGTGTAAAACTATTATTTTACAGAAAACTTTAACTATTGCACTTCTATGGGCTTTATTCTTTACGATAAAAGATACTCCTATAAATCATCACTTGTCACATGCTACCTTGTCAGCAAAACTCGGCGCTTCTGCATTTCTGAAACGTTTTCTGGTATAAAAATATATAAGACTAGAGTTAGCCAGGAGTGGTAAGAAGACCAAAATAATATAGAACCATTGAATACGATGACGCACAGTAACAAAGCAAATGCAATATATATTTGATAAAGGTTAAAAAAAATATGCTTTATATATAATGTCCATTTTACTCAATTGAAGAAAGATCTAGATTAAGATAGTAAGTATTTTAAAATACGTACAAGGTTTATTATTGTTTTTGCTTTCTAGTTAGAAGACTAACCTTTAAACGCCCAGTAGTCCCATACGGGACCGCAAATATGCGTCGTTCAATGCCCTAGCAGGCCAATGTTTGTAATGTTTCGTCGCACAAAAGATTCTTCCATGAACTTACTTTAATACTATTATTACAAATTAATGTAATACGATTATAAAATGAATCATGAGCACTCCTGTATGGGACCCGTAGGGCATTGAACTACGCAAATCTGCGGTCCCGTAAGGAAACCACTGGGCGCTTTAAAGCTAATCTACACCTTGAAGACGAGATTTTCGAGTCTTGAAGAACCATTCGCTATGCTGACTTTGGATGGAAAGCTTACTAATCAACTCTGAATTCCTTTTCTAGCACCTATTTTTCATCTTTCATACAATCTGGATGTCTCCAAAAACCAAGTCAATACATTGATACACTTGCATCCATTCCATCTGCATACAGCGCTTACCAATCATTTTTAGGAGACATATAACTCACTGGTTTAAGACAGTGGTGCTCTTCTGCATACGATATTTATACATAAAAGATAATTTTTGTATCATATTGAGATAAAAATTCCCATTATAAGAGAAATTATATAACACTTTGTACATAAAATGAACAACTTTTCAGGGAAAAATAACCGAGTATTATATTATACACATGTATACTTGTATGAAAAGTATGTATACAGAGCTTATATCTATTTATAATGGTAATAAATTTACGATTGTCGTGTATTTTCAAATTATTACGTATTTAATTTCTTATTACCTAATCTTATTAAAACTCATAATTACAAACATCTTAATAAGTAACACCATTGTGTAAACACGAGAAATAGAAACATGCATTAACAAACAATTATTACGTAATTTCATGCAGCTTAAATTAAAGCGTGTAAATATTATTAGAAAACAACGTCGGATGGAAATAATAAATCGAATGTCTGCGTGAGATATGTCGAAACTAATCATTCATCTCTTGGCCTAAGACAGAAGTGATTATCACCTGAATGCGCCGATCAATCTCACCTGTCTGATGTTAAATACTATGAATAATGGCGCCTCTTCCCTCGTGACTTGACCCCGGTTCCGTAATCACATTACGCATGCAACGTAAAACCTGCATACGTTTACGGTTGCATTGCCACACTACTTGTTATATGGCAACTAATCATGCATTCAATGTTAATACTACTTGTCTTTGAAATATACTCGTACAAATAACTTAATATTGTGTACAACTACTAAAAATATATTGATTAATTGATACGCATTTTATACTGTAAGTCCTACAGCTGTTCTACCACCATACACATTTTATGGCAACTTATCATGCATTCAATTTTAGTACTACTTGTCTATGAAATAACTTATAACTGTGATAAGCGGCTAATAAATATTGATAAATGAATACGCATTCTTTAATAGAATAGTATTTTAAAAGTTACCATGAGTTTATGGCCACTATGCGGTATACAAAATTAAAATTATTTTTATAATTTTGTGAAGAATTACGTAATACATACCTACATGGCTTGATTTTTTATTGATATTAAAAAAAATGTTTGTATACCTGATAGGTACAGCTATCTAAGCTATGTTGTTCTGATATTGTCAGTAAGTAAAATCATAAGCGATTAGTAATTGACGTAAAATAACAATATAAGTACATCAAATGAATACGTTAATTTTTAAAATTAAAGTATTATATTATTTACAATGGGTTTAGGAAAGGCTTTAGTACAATTGATCATATCCACACGCTAAGACAAATCATTCAGAAAACCGAAGAATATAATCAGCCACTCTGCCTCGCCTTTGTAGACTATGAAAGGCATTTGACTCAATCGAGACTTGGGCAGTGCTAGATTCACTACAACGCTGCAAAATAGACTATCGGTATATAGAGATAATAAAATCTCTTTACAAATCTGCAACAATGATGGTCCAGCTCCATGATAGCACTAACAATATTTCTATAAACAAAGGTGTTAGACAAGGAGATGTTATATCTCCAAAACTCTTCACAAACGCCCTAGAAGATATTTTTAAACTGCTATCCTGGACAAAATGTGGAATAAATATTAACGGAGAGTACATTTCTCACCTCCGATTTGCAGATGACATAGTGCTAATAGCCGAATCACCTAACAAGGTCCCAAGACATGCTCTACGACCTCAATGAAGCGTCGAACAAAATTGGTCTGAAAATGAACATGGATAAAACAAAAGCCATGATTAATAGTCATATTTCACAGACCTTTGATCCTATTTCCATTGGAGGAACAGAAATAGAGGTTGTAAACGACTATACCTATCTGGGACAAGTAATACAACTAGGGCGAAATAACTTCTCAAAAGAAATCGACAGGCGCATACAACTGGGATGGGCAGCATTTGGAAAACTAAAGTACATTTTTAAAGCGAAAATTCCGCAATGCCTTAAAACTAAGGCGTTTAACCAATGCGTCCTCCCTGTATTAACTTATGGCGCAGAGACGTGGAATCTGACAGCAAGTCTTACCCATAAAATAAAAGTCACCCAGCGTGCTATGGAGAGATCCATGCTCGGAGTGTCGCTAAAAGATAGAATCCGAAACGAGGAAATACGCAGAAGAACTCAAGTAGTGGATGCTACCCAACGAATAGGCACACTCAAGTGGCAATGGGCAGGTCATATCTGTCGAAGAGACGACGGTCGATGGGGAAGAAAAGTATTGGAATGGCGTCCAAGAACTGGCAAACGAAGCATTGGCCGACCCCCTACAAGATGGACTGACGATATAAGAAGAATAGCGGGAGTGACCTGGATGCGGAAGGCGGAGGATCGAAGAGGATGGAGACTCATGCGGGAGGCCTACGTTCAACAGTGGACGGACACAGGCTGATGATGATGATTATTTACAATATTTTTAGCCATATCGTATATTATGGCACAATTTATATGTTAACTAAACGATGATTTTTTTATGTAAACACATACAGGAGAATTCTATGACGCTTTTCATGCTGTGTATGGTTAAGCACTGCATGTGGAATGTTGATCCGCCAACGTCATTCACTACAGCCCGAGATTCACGCATCATCTTTATTCTTTACAGGAATTTACTATGAACGGGTGGTCTTCACGGGACGACTTTTGTCTACCACCAATAATAATTAATAGGCTTTGACTGGCATTTTACGGGTGAGGAATCAAATTCAAACCAACCGGAGTATTTTAGTGCTCAGAAATCGATTACAAATCTGTTTTTTTCTCTCTCCCTCGGGGATCAAACCCATGACCTTTGACTTGCAAAGCAAACGCTTTGACAATTGAGCTTTACCCACCGGATGAAAAGTAGAACACTTTATTTTATTTATTTTTTTATAGTAGATTTGACGCGTTTTTATTATTGTAATTGCATTTTTACACTAAATTGAATGTATGAAATAATATGGCGTACGATGATTCCACAACAATAAATACGAATTATATCACATTTAATTTAAAACGAAGAAGAATTTTTCAATTTTTATTTAACATGTATTTGTATTATGTGACTCATAAAAACATCAGTAGTTCCTTAAGCTAATTCTCTGCGTGATTTCATCAAGCTTCAAATATGAATGAGTTTGTAAATATACTAAGCTTAATTCTCAGGGTACTCTTTCACCACTAGGCAATACTGTTCGCAGTGACAGTGTCTTCAGTCCCTCGAGGAGTTGGTTAGCATACTATCTGAACAGTACTTGGGTCCGTCAACCGTTGAGGGTAGCAACTGCTGGTGGTTGAGGGGTGGTCGCCCCGTCAGACCAGATATAAATCACCCGGTCGGCCATTTATCATCGGCGCGACGTAATCTGCAGAGAGGTCGCGGCCTGGACGTCCCCCATGCGGCTGCGCCCCTGACGTCCCCCTAGAGCCTGAAGGCTATTGAGACACCTCCTCAGAAGTCTCTTACTGTAAATAAGACCACTTGCAATGCGACATGTTTATACTCGTACGGTGACGTATTCATAAATCTATCATAATTTTTGATAGATTTATGTTTAGAAAGTGCATCTCATCACAAACTTTTAAATGTATTTAATAAGTTCATTCATTTCATTTGTCTATGTCCGCTCCTTCAACTGGAGCTAATGGATATCCTTAGCCGCCGCCATAAAGCTTTTTCAGTCATGTTCGAACTCGCCTCATTCCATGTCAGCTCTGCCTCCCGTAATTTTGCTGAGTACATTATACATATATTTGCCAACGGCATTTCAGGAGGGGGGCTTGAAAAAAATTAAGCCGTTCTTAAGACTCTCCTGCGGCACCGTAAAACATATCTCAGCCAGGCCACCTTCGTCTCTTGAGAGACTGTAGTATGGAAAGCTGCCTTGTTCTCTCTTTCATCTCGTCATTCTTCACTAAGTCAAAAATCATTTATCTGCAAATATACAATACGATACAAAACATAAATGTTTTAGCATCAACTGCTTTCATTTATAAAAAAATATAGAAAAAACTTTTCCATTAATAAAGTAAAAGTTTTACAGTAAACATAATTTATTTCGGTGAGTAGTGCAAATAGTAAACTCATCGACCTAAAATAAATTCGTTCATTAAATTTCTAATACAGAAATAGAATAAGGTTAACCATATTTTACGACCGATGAAAGCTTTTTAGATTCATCCAGACCCGAAATATTAATAATATAACACAGTCCCAGCTTTCATTGATTCTTTAAGTTCTAGGTACTGAATTTTCGCGACCCACTAACTTAATGCCTCAGGTCAAATCAAAGGTTTACGCTCTTTTGGTAGGTACAGTTAATGTGTATGATGAATGTGTGATGTAAATGTGCTATCTTTTAATATGGCAAGTAATAATTTTATTTTATTTCAAATGATACACCATCTTTAGTTTAGGGAAATTAAAAAAACTACTCGAACACTGGTTGCTTTTCGATCCAACTCCGGGTTAGCGCTTTACAAGTGATCACATCACACACGGACATAAACACAGTTATACAAAAAAAAAACCTATTTATATTGAGAACTAATGTTACTAGTTTCCTTCAAAATAAATTATAAATTTCCTTTTAATCATCATAAAATCCGATTGGGATGCCAAATATAATTAATTTCAATGAGACCAGAATAGTCCGATAAAAATGAATGGTTCAGAAGTCGTAAAAATATGTATTTAAAAAAATACTCGATTTATGTAAACTTTATGTTAACCTAAAATTATGTTACATAAATATTTACAATTCATTATTTTAATAAAATGTATAAATTATTGAACGATCCGAAGAAATCACATTCGACTTTTTTATTATTATAATACGAGTATATTTGATTCAAATTATTATGTTACTTCTCTCTAAGCTCTGTCCACTGCATAAATAACCAAATTCTCCGCCATGTAAACTCCGTAATCTAAACACAATCGAATATGTCTGTATGTATTCGATAAAGTATTAACATCCTCCTCTCTCTCAAAAAGGTGTTATTCCGTCGCGTGAGGGAAAAATTGGGAGCAAATTGATAACACAGACTTTTTCAGAAGCACATTGACATATGTTAATGATAAAACTTTCCAATTTTAGGGTTCGGCCTCGTCCCAGCAGTAGGCCGAGCCACAATACAATATGCCCTCGCCGAAGGGCGGTAGGCAACTGATCTCCGCGCTCGGTATGGGTTCTCGCCCATGCCACGAGCGGAGGTGTTTATAACTAGTGCCAAATGACAATATGGCAGACACATTCATGTACGTCAAGCGACCAGAAATAAGAGACGAAAGATTTTATATCGTGGTTTTTCAGGTAACAGCCAGCAAGGGCTACATCATTCTGATGTCAGTATATATAGTTTATAATACTCTTGCAATATAATAACAAAAACATTCATCACTCCGAACTTTTTGTGAAAGGAATTAATTTGTATATTTATTTAATTTAAGGTCGGATGATTATTCCATTGCTTAATGCTGCAAGACGAAAATATTTAAAAGTTGGATGGAGGTAAATAAAATTTTACTTTTACAGAGTTCAAAAGCCTCATCAAGAATCCAAAGCGCAACCCAAGTTCGATATTAAAAAATACCTTTTATCTCAAATATGGAAAGTGCATAAAAATTCCACTGAAATCAGACCGTGAGCTTTTTCCCCTGAAGAAATCCGCGCAATACAAGTGTTTGCTTCGGGGAGAGAGACGGAGTCGGTCTCGCCCGCGAAAGTTTTTGCATTATACTTGTAAGTTAAATTACAACTTGAAACTTTTTCGAAATTAAAATTCGTCTGGCTGCGCCAAGTTTCGAGGATCTAAATGAATAATCTTCTTTATTTTCTTTGAAGTGGTCAAACGAAAACCGGAAGCCGTAAACGAAACACAGTGAAAAGTTTAGACAGTAAGTGTGCAGGTACTTACGTGTATCTTTCCGTGATTTTTTTTTTATGAAATTAATGATGAGATAAATAAGTTTTATTTTATATACGAATTCATATAACATTATCTGTATACATTATTTAAATGGTATAATATAAGGTTGATGAGCCCTTTGGAATTCTTTGATCCTTTTAAAAAAGCATGTTTTAATAAGTAATTAAATATACATATACTATATGTAAGATTCATTAAACGAGTCTATTCATTCAGAAAAAATATCGACAGAAGCGGGATGCGAACCGCGGACCTTTGGAACCAACCATTTTGCCCAGGTAATTATACCGCTCGGCCACCGTGGCCATTGCTTCCGCCTGAGCTGACTCGCTTGGAACCTCTATATATGTTATCATCGTATGATAGATGTCGCTATAGTATAGTATGTATATTTTTATTTTTTATTAATCAATCAGAATGCATTTATTCACAAGCTTAATATTATTACTTTCCGACAGTCTATGTATTAATAGCACTTATAAGCAAACATTCAATTACCTACTCTCTCATATGAATTTACACGAGATGTTATTTAAATGTTTTTTAATTTAATCTACTTTTCAATACCACATTTATAAAATCAGTTCCCAGATTCAATCAATAAATTTCATTGGAATTGGAATTACCGCTTTATTGATACAATCAAAAGTAATTTAAGTGTACTTACTTAAGTACATTAAATACTCTTTTATCAACATAAAAATGGTTATGCCTAAGTATCAAAGTAAAAAATATACTTATAACAAGTTATTAATAAATTGATACACACATATATATAAACATAAAATTTAATATTGTATGATATTTCTCTCATCAATTTCGGAAAAAAAGAAACGACAGAAGCCGTGCTAGAATTTATTTAAAATATTGGTAAAAGTAAATTATCTGGAATGTATTAGAAGATCGAAATATATTATTAAAAAATAATCTGAAAGTTAATTTATTATTAAATAGTAGGTTATTTTCTTACATTTTTAATAACTCACTAGTAATTGATTATTCTTCTATACGAATGTTGGTACATTTAAAGATAACAATTTTTATTTTAGTCGTATTATAATAAAAAAAAAAATTTTATTCTTCTTCGTAGTATCAATCCGGTGGATTGGTTTGCAGCAACAAAATCTTGCATCTCTGCAATCCTTTTTAGCTCAGCATAAGAGTTACAACTCATACGTCGAACAATTGCTGCAAATACTTCCGTCTAGGGCACCCTTTGCAGTTTCTACCCTCAACCATCCCTTACAAAATGACGTGAAGATTTTTTTTATATCCGTACATTTATTTGAGCATACAAAGTCACAAGATGATCAAGTTAATGTTCAATCGTTCAACAAGTTTTTTGCTTTATCCATATCAGCTCTGCCTCCAGGCCACATCTCTAGATCGTCGAACTTATCATCCGATTTTTTTAAAAACTATAACGAGCGCCCTACAATGCTTTGTAGGATACAGTTGCATTCTCATCTAACCCCGGGCTCTCATCATGGAGGCTTGGGATACTCAGTAATTATTCGGCAAGACTTCATTTTCTTGCAAGGAGATAATATAAATGACATTACTATGAGATGGCTCAATATGAAGACCATATACTTTAACTTTATTTGCCCATTGCTTAATTGAGGAACTTTGCTGTTCGGTAAGGAAAATAATGTGAAAGATAGTTTATTTATTGCAGAATTTGTTGGCTTAGTACTCCAAATTTTAACTAATATAAGGAAAAAATATGAAAAATTATTCTTATATGTGGATAGTTAAAATTGAAATCGGAATCTCTACATCATTTACAATAAATAAATGCGGAACGAAACTGCCTTATTTTTCAATTTGATAGTTTAAATTTGAAATTGTAAAACGAATCTCGTGTGCCGAGATTTGAATGGAGGGCCGTCGCACGATAAATCATTTGTTATCAATTTCGGTATGGAAAAAAATTAAAACAATTCCTCTCCCAGCGGGAACGAGAGTCGAAGCTGGGCCTCGTGATCAATCAACGCAAGAGTGGGGTAGGCAGTCTTGAGGCCCATAGTCCCAGGACAACCCATGGAGAAACAAGAAGGACTGTTTTTTATAATAACAAGCTTTAAAGTCCAACGAATCACGATCATCGTCCTTGTAAGTATCGTGTATTTTAGATTTATAACACATTATTCATCAAGTAGAACCGGTCACTAAAACTCACCGCATTTTTTATGAACTCGTTTCTAAATAAAAGTAAGCGAATACTAACTTGGGAAGAAAAAAAAAGTATACGAACAAAGAAATATTAGAATAGTTGTGCGTTTGCCACTGAGGAAAAAAACAATAAGCATTCACAGTTAACTTTACTTTTCACTTACGCACGGCTTCATGCTTGCGCATGTTCTATCAATGTTTGCTTTTACAATCAAAATATTTTTTTTTCAAAAATTAAATTAAATATTGATGCACTTCTAGAAATCAAAAAAAAAATTTTTATGCATATTTAATTAAATGTATTTTAATGCAATATATATTACCACGAAAATTATGCGTACATGGTCTCATTTTAGAGGATCGTTGACTATAAATGGATGCAGAACTGTGTTGGTTAGTTATGTTATACCTGACGACTGGCAACAATAGTATTATTATATTGAATAATATAATATTCAGATTGAGAGTGCATATATTTTATTATTATTGATAAAGTTAGTCATATCTGAAAGTATGCTTACATAATATTATCTAGGCTTAATGGTAATCTTTAGAAATATCAATTAAATCGAAATTTACGAGTCCAGTCCTACGCCTGAAAGGAATTCTAGAAGTTAGGCTTTGAGCTTTTGTTGAGGGGACTAGGAATGCTTCAGTCAGTAGAGAACCATTCTCATACATTCCGAATATACTAATTATGAAAAAAACGTGACTTTCAAAAATGCGCAGTCATATATTCAGCATTACAAAATAATAATACATCGGAGAATTTAAAAATGTTACGATCTCTATCTTTGAAAACTAATTTATCGTTTTTTGAAAAACGCATAATCATTGTTGTAATAAATTAGTATCAAGTCACAGAGTCCATTATTTGTTTTTTGCATTACCTTTTACATCTTGCCTTGTCTTGTTCACTTTAATAATATTGTGAAACACAATTGTAACCGTAATAAAAATACTATATACAAAATAAAAATAGTTTTAAATAACGTGATATTTAATAAATGTATGCTTTATTGCAAATGATCTAAGCAAAGAGCAGATATGGCATAAATATATCGTTATATAATATAAAAAAGAAGCCATTGCTTAGATAAACTGAAAGATCTATTTCGATACTACATAAATTTGCCTAAATTTTCTGACAAAAATTTCTACCTCTTGCCATGATCCTTGTCCCATCGCAACTAATTTACATTACATACTAAGTATAAATTCCCGCTCAAACAAAGAAATCATGAAAACTTGCAGATAATACGGCTGGAGTATCAAATGCATATTTGTGTTTGTGAGTCATTTTTTTAAAGAGGTCAAATGATCAATTCAACGTTCCTAAATCCAATTTTGTTCTAAAAATTTACTCAGTTAATTAAATAAACACATCTTATGCTTCAAGCAATTTAAATAAAATGGTCAATAGTTAAGTAAATGAATCGATTTTTTTACTAAATTGAATATAGAACTTTAATTCAGTTTCCTAATAATAACACAAGCCATCTAGTTATTTTAATAAAAAAATTAAAAAATCACGTATTTTCATAAAAGTAAACCTTAATAATTGCATTTGTCTGTCAACATATTTTCTGCAAATTTCAGCAATTTAATAAAGCTCTTAAGCCAATCTCTAATTTACAAAGCCTAGTTATATTTTATTCAAATTGGATGGACTAATATAATAAAGTCTCATTCACCGAAATACCTTTTTTTGTTTGAAAAATTCGTTCGTCTCTCTATGCAGCGCCGTGATTAAACACTACTAATAAATAAGGATTTCGAAAATACTTCGCAAAGCTTTTTTTCAGCGAGCAAAGCTTTAAGCTCCACGCGAATGTTGCGAATGACATATTAAGTTACCATATTTCAAGAACATTTTTAAGAAATATTGGATGTATTTTTTTCGTTTGATTAATTATGTTTATGATGAATGGCTTTAACGTGCCCCCCAAATGTCGACATATTTTAATGCTAGTTAATGTTTGATACGAAATATTAAAATGAAATAATATGTCTTACAATGTGTATTGTGGGTAGGTTAAATTTGTAAATATCAAGGGGAACTGCAAAATATCATTTCATTTTAACACTTACAAATCATTTATATTAATTAAAAAACTATTATTGTTTATTAAAAAACAACAATAATTTATCATTAAACAGAGGGTACTCGTACCTCTTGCTGAAGCTTTAAATGTATATAAAAAAAAAATATTATGCACTAAATTGTCGAATAAAAAACTATGTTCTTCTATTGGCATACCAGTCCGTATAAAGGTAATATAACAGGTATTAAACTGAAAAAAATGAACCAATAGTATGAATAAAGCGTCCTTATGCTATATTATCCTTTTTGTTCTTATATGTTTATCCTATATATGTTATTATAGCATCGTATATATGTTTAGTAAGTACTAACATAACGTATATTTTAAAAGATTAAATGTTAACCCATAACAAGAATAACTGACCATTAGATTTATATTAATATATGTGGACATAGATAAGAAATGTTCTTTCAAGAATTATTAACAATTAGTTTTCTTGTAACAAATCACAACAATGAAATTGTGTTATTAATTTCATACGTTTTTAAGTTGAATATTAATATGACATTAAACTATCCCTTCTTCGATGAGCAATCGAACTGTGGCATATGGCTGAGAGTTTAGAACACTCAACCATCATACAAGAGTTCACGAGTTTGATTCCCGTAGAAACCAATATTATATATATTATTTCAATCAATTTATGATTATTTGTTAACACGGAATAACATCAAAACATTTAAACTGTCGAAAGACAGTTCAACATGCTGAAATTCAACGGCATTATTTTATACTAATTTATATAAAAAAAAAAAAAATGTTTCATTTTGATTTCACATTAATTTAAAGTGATGTTGGTCTTGTCTTCAATAAGAATAAATTTTGTGGTTGACGATTCTCCAGTGAGATAAGAACTAAATGAGGGCTGCTATAAGCTATGCTCTATCGAGGTAACCGCTCTCCCGATTAACAAAACATTTGTCAAATTTATTTTTAAGGTACGTACTAACTAGGCTTTACTCGCTTAAAGGCATTCTCCTAGAACTCCTCCATAAAACCAACCGATAAAGTCTCTCTATCGTCATTTGGTGGTATTATCCTGATTGTGCTTACATAAAAAAATGTATATATCGCACTAACTAGAAACAAATTATCGTATTTTAAATTTCGTGGTATTATATCCCGTCGGGTTATTAATGTCTCTTACATACCACGATCATCCCCGGCCTATTACTTTATTCCTTCGTATCTGACCGCTAAGCCAAACGCTGAGTAAATTATCATCCTTAATATAGAATGTAAGCTATGATTAATTTGTTCACAACGAATATAGGTAATAAATCGACGCTGCCAAGTTACCACTGACTGTGTGTAATAAAATGAAAGGAAAAAAATATATAGTACGAAATACAAGTAATTAAATACATTATATATAAAATTATTTGTATTCTTTATTAAGTCAAAAAAAGCTTTTTAATGATATCACAAATCGTTTTTACATTGCTTACCGAAAGGCATTTATATTATTTTTCATAAGTCATTATTTAGTTTGAATTTAAAATGAAAAAATTTATCGTCATTAAAATATTTTTTTAAATATTTTATTGAAATATCAACTACTGTTGTAAGAAATCTCTTCATTTTCTCAACCTTGAATGTTTTTGGTTTCGTAAACAAATAAACAGGTATAATTTAAGATTTCCACGTAAATATAAGCTTAACATTATATTTCTTATATGTCATATTTAAATATACGTCAACTAGTTCACAATTTAATTTAAAACCTTAAAATAATATTGGTTCCAATATTATATATATATATGAAGCATTTATTGTTTGTACAATAAACAAAAAGCATTTTATAAAATAAAATAAAGTCTCTCTGTAATAATAAAAACAAGTAAATACTAGACAAAAATAATTATTTTTAATCAATTGAATTATTTGAGATTTCAATTTTGTTTAAGCTAGGCAAAAAAATAAATCAAATATACTTTGAATGTACACTGTCAGCATATTGCTTTATTTAAAAAAATTAGCTTAAAAAATAGATCAAAACAATGTTAAGTTAATAGAGACGTCCAAGAATATCAATTCGTATTATTTAAACAAATAAATTTGATGTCGTTTTTTTTAACTCAGTCAGCTTTTAAAATAGTTTCAATAAGATAAAAAAAACTGTAAATACCGAAATCGGCACGTTTTTTAAGTTTTCCAGTAGCTGCCACAAACCCCTCTATGGTGGTCCGACTTTTTCATGAAATGAAAACAGTGACGGGGCATTTTAATAAAAATTGTTCTTTAGTCTCCCAGTTGCGGTGCTGTTTTATTTGTGTCGGCAATCTCTTTATTATTAAATCGCGCGTGATTTATTGTCTACCGGAGAAGACCCCGCAACGAAGGAGCTTTTGGTATGAGCTTTGGTGTGAGCTTTCAGTACCTATAACAACGGTTACTCTCTAAGTTGATGTATTACCTTCTAAGTTTACATAGGTCCATGAGACTTTTTATGAAAGATTTCTTGCTTGTTATATTTTCTCATTAAATACATCGTACTATACTTCACATTATTATTATGAAATTGTAGTTCCGCCCATGGCCGCTCAACTTTTAAACTATTTTGAAAAGTTATTTTGTTTTAAAATACATGTTGTAATAATAACGATAAGGTTATTGGTAAAATTGCCATAAAATAATTTTATATTAATATTTTTTAAGAGATGAAAAAAATATGATGTTTTTATTTCACATTTATTTTTAAGGGATTACACGTTTTATCAATTTAATTATTGAATTTAATCTCCAATTAAAGTTGCTTTACTAAATATTTTGTAAAGAAATATAATGACAGCTGGATAAAGGATATATGAAAAATTTCACGACCGTAATAAAAGATATTAAACTTGAATAATTGCAGTTGTACGTTTGGGAAAAGTAATATTGTAGTGTCGCTTGAGAAGAGGTGGTAATTTGACAAAACCTCGCCAGTTGAAGCATCCAGACCGTGAAAAGCTCTCGCGACTGCATATTAAAAGGATTTTTTTATGTAGACGCATTCAGTACAATACCATCACACAGTAATGAAGAATCTTCTAAACCATCTTCTTATTCTTTGCGGTTCGTCAATATATCAAGATAACTTATTCATTAGATAAAGAAATCTTTGGATTATCATTAATATTGATATCAGCTTGATATTACTCCTCTAGGCTAATGCCGTAAAACCTCGAAAAACGATATTTTGCCTCTTATTTTGTTCGCTCGCCTGACATGCACATATAATGTTTTTAATCGTATAATGTTGCACGGCGCTTGCATGCGCCATCTTGTTTGTTATGACAGTTGATCCATTTCATGTCGGCCACTGTCATATTTACTTCGCGAGTCCGCCACTAGGATTTGGCGGCGCTATAGGTCATAGGCGCGCGGGCAGTCGTTATAGGAACGCCTAAGAGCGTCCCTATAACGGGCGACGTTATTGACGAATAAACGAGTAATATGTGAAACAGAAACAAATGTTTGTATTGTGAACCTAATCCTGCATCCTTCATCAAGTAAATCAATGTCCTAAATGGAAGAGGAGGATATCAATATGTACGCGGTTATTTTTTTTATTTGATATTTTGACCACCAACTCAGCATTAATTTTGTAATTCATTTTATGTAACTTTGTAAAAGATAGTACCTACTAATAAATAAATATACCTTAGTTTCAGCAATACTGAAATAATTTTATAACACATTTTACATATTTAGTTTATTTACATATAACTATTTACATATTCACATATCACATTTAGTTACAAATGAAAGTTTTTAATTTAATCATTATTGAAGATTCATGAAACATCTAATCGCTTAAAATAAATGTGAATCAAAACTAAATATTTTTAATTTGTTAATTTTTTAATTTAAATTAATTAAAAATTTGTATGTTGTCACATATTTTGTATACGTGTAAGAGATTACCACAAGACAATAATGCAGAAATCTTATTTGCCGATACTATGGTGAATGTTTTTTTGGGATTCTTGAACGCTGTATGCACTGTCGTAAAAACTGTATTTTATTGTAATTGAAAAGCACATTCACTGTAAATATGTGGTATACAAAACGACTCCTTGTCTTTCGTAAATGTTGGTTTTGAAATCTTAAGTCGGTAATCAAAATATGATAACATATTGGTAATAATAGAAATTTTAATTTTTATAGAACCACATTCAATTAAAGTAAAGTTAAATTTATATTTTATCATAAATTCTTTCGATGTTTTTTTTTTCATTTTCTATATTTGCTTTCTTTTACAAAAGAACTTAAGAAGCTTTCTAGCTAAAGCGTCTGGCTACCACGAATTTCCGTCAAAAATATATGTCAGCTGCAGTCTCATCTGACATTTTTTTTGTCCATGAAAGGCCACTGAATACTTTTGTGGAAAAGTTAAAGATTTATATTTTTTAGATCAAATATAAAAATATATATAATTTGAGTTCCAGGAGGATTGAAGCCGTTTTTCCTCACACGGCAGTCAAGTCCGCCAACTTTTCGACCATCTGACACTCTTGCAACTGCATATTAAAAAGTGCTCCGCTGTTTCTTTAACACAATGCATATTGCTTTTGCCGTTAAACGAAAGAGGAATGCATGAACGACTGTGACAAAACGACTAAAGCGAACACTGAGCAAATCGAGCAAGAACTTATAGAACGACCATTAAGACTTCTAATTCCATATTCTTTATTTATCTGAACCATGCAACCATCACAAATTTCTGTCACAAAGTTCTTCCTCCCGCAGCTATACAGTGAGTACATACATTCTACGTATAATTCCCGACGGCGTAAGCTCGGGGGTTCAAAGAAAAGACTACTGTAGTTCATGAGGCGTGCGAAGCAGTTAGCTAGTATCCAATCAGTTGCACCTTCGCCTTAACCACTCCCTTATTTTGTTATTTGAGTTATTTGACTGATATGAGTACGATACCAAATTTAAGTGCTCTTCAATTTGTAGTGTTTTTTGCATATTTTTTTTTAATATGTGAAGTTTTTCAAGCCCTCTATTTCCGTTTTTCCTGGGCGGCAGTTTGGCGGACACTTTTCTGTCTGAGCGGGGGCGGTGACAGCGCGAAATTAATCCGCTCGCAAAAAATCCTCCGCATAAAACATTCATCAGTAGTCGGTGAAGCGAAAAATCCCAAGCAGTAGACAAAGGGACAGTGGCGGAGCGGACTGAAGTTTCAGCGGCCGATACAAAACTTTCAGGATTTTGAAAAATAAATGTAAATAGTGCAAATCAGTAATAATCAAATATAGGGAGTATTATTATATTTCAATAAATTTTAACAAAATAACATTTATTTCTCTTACATAGTTTATTCATAGCTGAAACATATTCTTTCAACAAATTATTTAGCTACATAAAAGATTTTTCCAGTTATTTCTCTCTTACCTGAAATTTTTCAATGATTATATAATATATCAATTAAGACGAAGTGTTATATATTTCAAATTTAAATATAAAAAAAAATGACTTCAAATTTCAATTAAGAAAAGTAACTACTAACTCAAATTGTAGATGTAGAATCTTCAAATCAGGCAAAAATACAAATAGCAAAATGTTTGGATTAAAAAATGTTTATAAAACAAATCATACTTGTAATTTTAAATTATATTTAATTTTTAATACATTGGCGTAATACTTGCATTTTTATGATAAAGATTTTCTTCGGTGTATAAATATAACATAGATTTATATATTTATACCAAGTTTGTTTAAATTAAGACCATGTTTTGAATACATAAATTTAAAAATGGTTCTTCTTTTGAATACACAATTTTAAAAATGGTTGTACTTATAATATATGTATATATTTTTATAAGAAAATATTTTTTACACAAATAAGTCAAATCAAAATAATCTTACATTCAGTATATATAGGGTCCGCAAAACATCGAGTGTAGCTTCGGCTGTGTGGCACGTAGCGCCGTCCTGTTGAAACCAAATGTTGCCAATATCCTCCTCTTCAATTTTTGTGAACAAAAGTTCGTTCAACATGGCCGCGCCGCATGGAAGCGCCATTGATGGCGAATCCCGCACACATTCTGCCACAGCAGCAATATTCTCGGGTGTACGCATTGTTTTTGGCTTTTCACGCTTTGGTTTATCGATGAGGATGCCAGTTTCTTTCATTTTTCACAAGATAGCGAACATACGGAGCTGACGGTGATTCTCTTCTTCCAAAATCCGTACGCAATTTTCGCACACATTCACAGCATTACCATGATTTTCAAAGTAATGTCGCAATATTCTCCAGCGTTGTTCAAGCGTATACACAACCATATTCGCTTAGCGGAAAGATAAAACTAATTATCTGTCAAATCAGACATGTGCTAAGTGTTACCATTCACGAAATAAGCACTAGTTGAAAAAAAACGTTAGATAGGGGACCCTATACTTTTTAATCATGTTTCTTTTAATGAATTTCTTAACTAAAAAAAATGAATATATCTTAGTTCCTGTCTGTGTAATGCAGGTACTTTAAAATTATTAAAATCAGTGAAACCTCCTGAACTGATGGTTGGAAAACCCAAAAATATACTTGACAATGAACCAGTCTAAAGCTTTTGAGTACTATAGTCGCGAGCCTCGCAGTAAAATGAGATGGAAGAAAACCAGATTATATAAAAAAAAATATATTTAATAATTATATTAATATTATGGCCTATAACAAATATATTTTGCAACAAAAAAAACATCTGGAAAAAATACATCCCCATATATCAGTTCATATTTAAATCAAAGCAAAGTAGCCATAAGTTATAATTGATAACGTAATCATTGCAAAAAAAGTATTCTACATCTTTACTATATGCTATTACATAAAACTGTTTAAAAAAAGCATAAACTAATTGTGATTTTGATGGTGGTAATAATTTCGTTGAACAAAATGATTTCATTTGTCTTAAGAATGTTACATAGTATGTATCCTTTATCGCGAAGTGATTTTGTTGTGGGACGAAATGTTTCGGATATATTTTTATCTGACACATTTATTGCCAATTCTTGAACGCCACTATCTTCCTACGAATAAAGACCATTTTTTTATAATAAGATGTGCTCTGCTGATGATTTCTTGTATAATATATTTTTAATCTTCTGACAACAAAATATCAACGAAAATTTGGTACAACGACATAAGATTCCCTCCTCCTGTCGTCACCCGTAATCCCCTTCCATCCATCAAGCCATCAAACTGAATCGCTCACTTATGGACAATATGGACTCGGGTATTTTATGGCGATGCATTAGTTCCCTCGGAATGTAGGTCACACTCCAAGAATACATCAACTTCAACGCGACAATCTTTTTTGTTCTTTTCTTATTAGCTTTTGCACTTACCGACATTCATACTTCAGATATTTATTTTTTCTGTTATAAAAGATTTATTGGTCCGTTAACTACTATTCGTATATAATCAAAACGCTGATAATAAATTATTTATATATTTACCAAGTATTTATGAATTCAACTGTTTTCGTGTGACGATATTCCCATATTTGATCTATAATAAGGCTAAATGTTCGACACAAAACACCTTCATCAATCATGTTAAGTTTATGCCTCATCTCATGCCAGCTTCGCTTCCCGGACCTTCACCGAGTACATGTTATGTAGTTCCGGATGACTGCCCAAATACGAGGTCTGAAAGAAGGCTTACTATAGATTTCGGACTTCTACGTCAACCATCTAGGTCTACTATCGTCTCTTAACCGAAGACAAGATAGAACGCTACAGCTATCATTTCCTTCCCTTTTTATTTTTCAAAAGGCCAAATCATCATAACCCTAATATTTTGCTCAAGCACTTAATATCGGTACTAAAAATACGATTTCATTGATTTTTGTACGTTGATTTCAACACATATATTTAGATAAAAATATTATCTTAATGTCTAATATACGAGTATTTAGTAATTAACAATGGTACTCGTTGCATTTAATATATGTCTTTTTTGAAGATTGGAATAATATTTTTAATTTATTTTTAAGAAGCCTCACTAATGTACAGATTTGATAAGCCCAAGGTGTTAGAGATTTATCAAGGTGATTACTATCTTTTTCGGTTTGGAATATTGTTGTTAAATTATGTTTTTGCAGACGTCCCTTCACAAACTTTAAGCTACAAAAATTAGATGCTTACTTCAAAAGTTATAAGTCATGTTTTGTACAGCTAAATACTGCTTAGATTAATGGGTTAAATTTATCGCGTGAAGTTTGAGATGTCTGCAGTCTAATTTATGCTTAGCATATTTGATATTGAAAATTACAAACAATAAATCTTTATTAGCTTAACAATTGAAACAAGAAATAAATCACACAACTTATGAACACTGGAATCTACTCCATTATTAACAAACCAATTTAAATTACTATTATATTTACAATAAAGGCATACTTATGAATGTAATAGCATGTACACTCTCTTGGTGGAGCATAGCATGTTTGGTTACAGAACGTGATAATACTCGTAAATAATTGTACGTAAGAATCTGAGAATATTAAAAAAACTAGAAGTAAGATTGATGTTAGAGAAAAAGAAAATTTTAAGTATGTAAATATGGGGCTGGGCCACCTTTTAATATCAAATGACCTACCGTCTCTTCAAATCTCCAGCCACCTGTTTTAAGGGTCATCGGGAACTATAGATGTTTCTAAGTAGTTTCAAATATGGTTTTCGAAAAGGCATGGATAATGGCAATTGAAAGAGGTGAGTGGTGACAATTTATGAAAACATATGTACTAGATATGGAAAAATGGGTGAAGAAGAAGATTTACTTCAATAACTTGTGTTAAATTAAAATGTAAATAAAATATTTATTGTCACATTAAGAAACATTAAAAGCATGTTGCGATTACTCTTCAAGTTGACACTGCCATAAAAGGCGATCGTTGAACGGTCTCGTGGTATAAGACGTATCCGACGCCTATTTAGACGGGCCAATTTGACGAGTTTATCGTCTCGGATTTGGGAAACAAAAGGGGATGCTTCTCTCGCACTGGGAGGATCCGAATGGAGGCGCTCAGAACGTATTACGGCTCATTTCAAAACCACTCCTTTCTCCGATAGCCCATTGATGGATGCGCGCCATCGCCAAGCGCCACTCTTCCCGGTAATGGGCTCCCATCGGAAAAATCATATGTCTTTTCTTCTTCTTGCCGGTGATAGGAATGGCGTAGTTGCACAGACAGTTTGCCAGAGAATGGAGAAGAAACAGAAATCTTATTTACCAATATATATTTTTACATAAAATATGTTAACAATTCAAAAAGAAAGCGTTCAATAATCTTTAATAGATATCAATGATTACAAATATCTTGGAAGCCAATGGCAGAGACAACATAATATCAAACTGGATTAAGATATCACAAGTGTCACACTTGTTCACAACGGGCTCCCATTGCACTAATCAGTTGCTAAGTGATGCAATTGAATAAATATATTTGTAATTATATTAAAGTCAAAATATACATTATTATAAAAAATTACCGGGAAGTATACAAATCGATGAATTATCATTTCATCAGATCCTATAATATTCAGCCATTTTCGAAAGAAAATGCGAATCTCAAATGTTTGATAAGCAAAACAAACACTCCACAATATTTGGTCTTCAAAAATATCGTCACCGCTCATAAGCCATTTAAAATTAAAAAAAAAGCTCCGATTAAGAGTCACATAAAATTTAATTTTTTCAATAATTCACATACTTTTTAAATGTTTTCTGAAATTTTACTTTTCGAATCCACATGAAAACTCGCCGTTTTATGTATTCCGTTTAAAAATCTATTTATAAAAAATGTATGCCTATTTATGTCTGATTTCTTATTATGATAACTTGTATTTTTTCAATTACATTTTCAATACGATTTAATTTGTCAATAAAACTAATAGACTTACTTAATTAGCTGCCTGTGCAAGCTCGCCATAATGTGATACCACTAGAAAAATTGTGGGACTTTTTCTTCTTTCTCTGACTTAAGCCTCCTTCACCCGTGATGTATGCCAGGAACAGTAATCTTGATTTAATAACACTCATTGACGAGGAAATTTCGTTTGAATATTGTACCATTCATCTTATTTTTTGCGCTGAACTGAAGTTTCTCGTTAAAATTTTAAATCACATTGAGAAAGACTACGAGTTAGTCGAAACTGCAGTCTCCTAATAGAGAACTTTTGTTACGTGATCCATGTGAAAACAAGGTAAATAAATAAATAAATAAATATAAATCACATCATCTAAATTTTTAGCTTCTTGATAGTATAATAACATATTTATTAAAAAAAATATCCGCAAAATCAGATTGTAAAGAAATAAAGATCATTCGGCAGTCCTTACAAATGTAAATGAAAATGTACTGAAGTCATTATCAATCTTCTTATGGTTAATGAAATTTTCATTACTTCCTTTTGTGATTCTTCAGTCTTTCAGGCTTTCCAAATTTTGCTGTTGTATCGATAATGATAACAAGCCGTTTTTTTTAATATAAACCCAAGCAGTCGGTTGAAATCAATGTGCTTTTTAATTTATAATGCTCAATCAATTTAAATAGATGCTGCTGCTGAAAATATGTATGATCTTTGTGTAAATTTTGAAATGATTGCAAATTTAAATTGATCTATTGCATTTGAATATCCAAAAGATTATCAATGGCGTCTTGCAAGGTATTTCGAAAATTGGCTGTCCATAGTCGACATATATTAACAGTATATGGGTTCTGAAGACATGAGCAGAGAGTCTATCGAATGTCAGTGGATGTTAATAAATGAGTACTTGGGGTAGAAAATACTAAGTGATTGGTCCAATTGTCCAATCTTTCTTTTAAATAGAGACTAATAATTATTGTTCGATTATCCTTTATTTTATCTTTACTCTTATGTTTGGAGGTAATAACGTAATAATGGTGTGATTTCAATACTATTTCAAAGTGGGTCCCACAACGATCAAAACTCTCTTATTTCTAAATAATGCATTAATACTGAGCTACACTGAATAAGCTAACACCCAGCTAACCTCATCAGGTCCTGGTTAGGGCACTCTACTGTCCTGGAGGGAGTAAATGCTCTCCTAAGGCGGATGAACCTTTATGGTCATCGGCATTAGGATGTGGAAATAAAGGGGAAAATACCACATTAAAGGTCTAAAAGACATTCCATGTATCAGCAAAAAAATGATTGCTTGGAGATCGAGATGCAAGATTCTGTTGCTGCAAACCAATCCACCGGATTGATACTACGAAGAAGACTGAGCTACTCGTACAGGCAGACACCGTTGACAAATCAACACTAAAAATATAGAATCTAGTCATCCTTAAATGTGATAAGTGTCGTAGAATATAAGATATTTATCTTGTCTGGAAATATTTTCCAGTTAGTGTTGAATTTAAAAAAACTTATGCCAATACAGAAAAAATGTAAGATAGAGCGTCTTTTGATTTCACTAGCAGGTTCATTTATATGCATTTAAAGGTTTTATGTTACTCGTAAAAGAAGTGCATAAAATCGTTCATCAGCGTTCACAAATTAGTTGGAAGCGCAGTCATTTGATGAAAAGCAATCTTATCTACTAGCTTTACACTCATTATATAAATCAGAAGTTTTCAAATATTCCGCGAGCCAGGTAAGTTAGATAAAAGAACAATTTAAAATATCAATGTTGTAATTTTTTACTATATCCGCTCCATATTTGGAGCATATGGACACCGCAAATTAGCGCTTAAACATTTTTGTGAACTCAAATTGTCTGTACATTGTCCCAGAATACCTGTATACCCGGAGGTCCACATGGGGACATCGATGGTTCCCAGGAGCTTCCAGGACAATAACCCGTGAACCTGCATATACTACGACTGTAATAAAAGAGAAATGTTTTAGAAATAGAGGTGTCCAATGATTTTTAAGGAGACCGAATGATCAGCCTAAGGCTCCCGAGGCCTGGAAATTTTTTGTTTTGTCCTTAAGGGGTAGCTCAACCGTACCGGGACATGTTAAGAGTTTATATTTTATTAAATAAATTCGGCTTAGTCGGAATTTGAACCAACAGTCTCTGAATGACAAACAAACGCTCTAACCATTAGATTTTGCTACCCGGCAAAGTAGTTTAACGAAAAATTGAAAGTTTGTAAATATTTATTTGCAGGTTGAAATTTAAATCACTTTTTTAAATATAAAAAAAAACGTAAATGGCAAGCGTTGATCTGCTATATGCGTAAAATAATAGGTGTCCCCGTGATGTAACAGCTTTGAGCATTTATTGCGTTTTTCTTCACTTAAGCACAAAGTAAGTGTCGAAGTCTTTAGGAATGGCATCCCCTCCCCCCTCAAGACCCGACGAAAGTAATTTAAAAGACATAAAAGTTTAACAATGTTGCCCTCACCCCAACCACCCCTCTCCACCGCGAGCCGGAGCAGCCATTTTCAGAGGTGGATCGTCACTTTTTATCTGAAACTGTAAACTTTAAATAATTTATCAAATTATTGTCCTGGCTTAATGTGAAAGATTTTATAAAAAAAAAAAAAACTTTGAAATGCATGAAATTTAAGATTACCCATTGCATATAACGGCTTTACGTAATAGATTTTCAATTTCATATTATAAATTGAAAGTAATAGATTAGAGTTGGTGAGTCACAAATACGAATTTACAAATAAAAAGTGCCTAATAAAAGAAAACAATTATACGATTGCATTACATATTATGAATTGATTATTATAAAAATTTCACTTTATAAAAATAAATAATTGATTAAAAAAAGATACATAAGTTACATAAAAGTACATAAAATACAAAAAAAGAAAGACTTTTTACACGAAGTTATTTTTCCTTATAGTAACACGGATTACTTTGAATAATTATTTTAAAAAAAAACAAGTTTTGTGCATACTGTGTCACTCAATTCAAATTTTCAAATGAAAATATCAAAAATATCTTCATCAAAAAAATAATAATAATGTATCAACGTGATTAACCCTCGCCTTACTATGTTAAAAACTTCCGCGCGTTCCGATGGTGTGTACTCGTTACACATTCTGATTTAAAGTGAATAAAATGAGCAGAAATTCGAAAAAATGAAAATATTCAAAGATATCGCTTAATTTTATAATAGTTGATGTCAATAAGCAGTTATAATAGCCAAACAATTAAATCGATTGCAGTCGTTACAAAACGCAGCGGCACGACTAGTCTACAACGCGCCCAAATTCTGTCACATTACTCCAATACTACACCGACTGCACTGGTTGAGAGTTTCGGCTAGAATCCAGTTTAAATTATGCCTCTTAGCTTACAAGGCACTCAACGGAACTGCACCGGGCTATCTGACAGAACTTATCAAGCCTTCAGAAATAAGCGCGCTTGGAGAGACACTCCGATCGGCTAGAGCAAATAGAAGCACCCTGCAGCTGACGGGAGGTAGTCCTAGCACGGTCTTTGGCAATCGGGCTTTCAGCTACGCTGCACCAATGGCCTGGAACTCACTACCGGAAAGTATAAGAGAGCTTAAAGCGGAGGCATCCTTCAGAAGCAGACTCAAGACCCACCTTTTTACTCAGAGAGGCAAAGAAGCGCCTTTGGAATGATCATTCGGTCATAAAAGAGCGCTATACAAATACTAATATAATAATAATAATAATTGACATTTAATAGCTAAAAACATGAAAAACATCAGCCGAAGACCTCAAACGGCCAGACGCACCTTAGCGCGTGAACTTCCGAGAGCTACTAACATTACTTAGCCTGTCGACATATCGATGAGCCGACGTGCATCGATATCATTTCGAACTAGCCGACCAACTGAGGTTTCCCGTCTCGCTCACTCATATTAGTACGTCAGCGAGAGTGAGGAGTATAGATGCCGACGTATCTGGGTATTTTTTAATTTTATTTTTGCACACGCTTCCGACAGGTCGAATGAATACATGACAGTTGACGCGTCTTGATTGTAGTGGTGAATTTATTCCGGACTTTAGAAAAATATTTCCTGCTCCCGATGAGTCCTATTATTATAAATATATTTTTTTTCAATACGTTAATGTATTAAGGAGGAATACCTAAGATCTGAACCCTTTGTGTATTATATTTACAGAGATATTTAAGTTATTACAAGCAATATGTAGTCGATAGACATCACCGGGGAGGAGAGGTTAATACAATTTATTCAATAATAAAATTTGCATTTATTTTGATGGCTGATTTAGGGTGATCTTCTTCGTAGTATCAATCCGGTGGATAGGTTTGCAGCAGCAGAATCTTGCATCTTGATCTCCATTCCTCTCGGTCCTCCGCAACCCTTTTCTGCTCAGCATAAGCGCTACAGTTCATGTCCTCGAATACTTGCTGCAAATACTCCCGTCTAGGGCGCCCTCTACAGTTTCTACCCTCAACCATCCCCTCCACAATATCGTGAAGAAGACCATCGTGGCGCATGATGTGACCAAGTTTAGGGTGATAATAAGACAAAATAATAAGAAATATTTTTTATTTGACATAATATCTTAATTTTATGTCATATATTATTTTATATATTATACTTTTAATCTGTTAGATATTTCGTTGATAAGTCGAGGAGGATTTCAATAATAATAATGTGTAAATTAACTAAAAAAGTGTATTTACGATGAAGCCAACACATATTGCAAAACTGTTGAATTTAAAAATTAGTCGATTTACACATTTTAACTGTATTTTCATTAACATATTTTTTTTACTGATTTTCATGAGATAACCAGCTTACTAAAAATTAGGCTATCTCCTCCATCTATTCATCCTGAAACGGCTTACGTTCTTCTTGTGCTGAAATCTCCATCGGACACATCCTCGAATGCTATGAAGGCGCCTGCATCCTTCTTGAACGTCACAGCCTTTGATTGATCGGAGAACGAGCGATTTTATGAAGGTACTCCGGATGATTTACGTCCCGCTAAAAACACTCTCTTCCAGCAGGGAATGGCTGTAAAAGACAAATTAAAGTGTTTAGAACAAGTGATTTTCAGGAGTTTCAGGTTCTAGCGCACGCTTTAATTAAAATCGGAAAACGAAATTTAGAAAATTAAAAAACTAAAAGACTTTTTTTCATTGATTACACATGACTGTAATTAATCAAATATTTATATTTAGAAAAATACATTTATATTTATATAAAAAAAATATACTCTTTAACAGGTATTTTTATAAAGACCAACTGAACATAAAATATTTTTTATATGACTTTTCCTTAATAGAAATATGCGCATTATTATTTAGGTATTACTTTTATTGATTGACCTCTCACTACAGTAGCTATAATTGATTTCATATTTTTTTGTCTAAAATCTAAATTTTAGTGACTACATTTTACAGGTATGTCTTATGAGTCAATATTATAGGAAATCGTACAAAAAAAACAATTCGATTCAAGTGTTATTTCTAAAGGAGAACGTAGAAAATCAAATACATACAACATGATAAGTTTTAAAAAATCACAAAAACAATGTATTTTATAAATATTTATCGCTTAAAATTATTCAATGAAATTTTTTATGGTATAGGCACCCATCAGAAAATATTTTTATTAACATTATTTAATTATTATATTTTCTGTAATGCACGCAATAAACATATCAGCAAGTACAAAAAATCTTATATCAGTTTGCAACAATAAAAACAGCATCAACTTGATTGTTGACTACAAAATAAATTAAGCAGAACTTATAGATACTTGATGTTAGATTGTATTGGAAGATCTAGTAGCTGAGGTTCTTTCATTATTTATTTATATGGTGAATATTTACTTAACTTGAAAGCGGGTAATAAGAAAGTTTTTTATTTATTTATTTTATTTAGTTTTAAGCTTATTGTACACAGTCGATTACACTTACTATATACGTTCAAACAGTGTACAATAAAGAATGTAATAATTTGATTAAAAAGTATGAAAAAATGTTAGTTTATTTAAAAAGTACACTTTTGTATTATTTGGGATGATAAGTACTTACTTCCAAAATTACCAATTTTTACAATAAAAATATTTACCATCACTAATAATATTTATAGTTAAGTAGTTGTATTGCGAAAAAAAATTACTATTTATAGATGACTAGATTTTTATGCAAAGCTAATATTCTTATAGTGTAACGGACTCTTCGCAAGTAGGTAACTTTATTTATATACAGTAGACTGGTACTTACCAACACTTTCCGATTTATATATGATACGAAAATATAACCAAAGCCTAGGTATTTGGAACAAACGAAATGATATTTTAGGGAAAACTTGATCTATTTGAATAAACTATTAATTTGATAGCGGCAATTTGTTAAGCTTAAAAAAATTAACAGCCTTCCTATTTATACTTATACTTCATCCTTTAAATTATGCCAATACAGTACAGTACAAATATAAGCTAATACGACCACAAGTTAGCAAGCCACTTTGACCATCGAAATCGATTGTACTGAGTCCCATTGTATTGATCAAACATTTTCTTAGTTTGATGCTGTTTTTTTACGAAAAAAATAATACCTTATCGGCACATGTAATTCAAATTTATACGTATTTGTTGAAATTCGTTAGATTGACTGCTTTCAATGACTGTCAAACACAAATTCAATGGTGCAGCGTATTCAAATTATTCATGTTATCTATATAAATAAATGGACTCTGATATAGATACAAAATGAAGCATATATAATCAGTGTTGGTTATAGAACTACGGTGCGGTATATTAAAAAAAGTCACTAAGTTATCAGGCAACCTTCGTATTAACTTGCATTTTATAATTTTTGCTGGAATGCAAGCATTACTATTTAGTGAAGATAGACCATTTCATTAGATCACCGAAGTTAAGGGATATTAAACGCAGGCCGATATTTGGATGGATCACCAGCTGTTGCTAAAAGCGTGTTGTCGTACAAGTGGAGCCAATCTTTACGACCAAATGCTCTTGGCTTCGAAGAGTAAGCATTCTATCTCCTTGAAAAATTCGAATAACTAATAACCCAAAATATTCCTCCGATATCATCAAAGCTATCGATAAAATAAAAAACCTGGGTATATTTATTGACAGTAACTTAAAATGGATGACACACACAGTTGAATTAGTAAAACGTATACGCAAATGCATCTATATATTCATTAGACTCAGAAACATCTTAACTAAAGCAGATCTATAAATGGTATACTACTCCATTGTCCAATCTCAACTGCAATATGGCATTGTTGGTTGGGGAGAAACAAACCTTAATACTACCAACCCCATTAGAACTGTACAAAAACTGAAATCAAAGTGATTTTGAAAAGGCCTCCCACCTACCCAACAGAAAGCCTATACAATAAATTCAAAGTGCCAACGGTTGATACACTATACCAAAAATACACTATATTACAGACCATTAAAGAAAGGGGAATTGAAAACTGGCACACTTGTCATTCTGCTAGGTATATGTTCAACTTATTAATACCAAAATTTAACTCACAACATGCAAAAAATGGTTACAAATATAACGGAATAGTTAATTTCAACAATCCTCGGGAAATAAAAGCGATCAATGATATGAAAATATTGATTGAAAAGGTAAAACAGTACTTTAAAAGATTAACAAACAGAACCGACGTAACTGCATAACAAATTGAAATAATGAAATGTACTAAAAATGTATTATTAATTATATATACTTTCGATTAATTTTATATATTGTGTCTTATATTTTTATTTTTATTTTAGTATTATATCAAAATCATGTAAATGTATAAATGTGTATATGTAAAATTCTGTATAAATAAATAAAATTGTGAAATAACATGGATGAATCCCACGCCACACACAAGATCTTATCTTTAAGTGGTGTGGTAAGTGAATCTAAAAAAAAAAAAGAAAAAAAAACATTGGAATGTAAATTACTGTGTAAAAAGTACATTTTTATATTTTTTTTAAATAAAAAAAATATATACATATACTATAGCCGCCGTCTCTTCAAGTTTTTTCGTTTCTGTCTTAGAGGTTGTTGGGAAAAGTATATTTTCCTAAGTGGAACTTTGGGTGCAGATATGTGTTTCGACTATCCATAGACAGTGTCAACTGAAATAACTAAGTAGTGGATAATTGTGGTGATATGGAATGTTCCAGATATGGGACGGATACGAAAAGAAGAATAAACGACGGTCATACCAAGTACAGATCACGCTGTACTCGCAGACGACAATGTGCTTCCTTCTCTGCCTACAAACATGTTATGAATCGTGATGACCGGCCATAATACATTCCGAAGGGCGAGCATTTTATGCACGTCGAGGAAACAATAAAACGGCTCGTCGTAAAGTCAATTTTATTTCTGACCGACATAAATCACAGCGACCTCCTGGGAGAGGAGAAGAATGTTTTCGTAATATCTCCATGCGTCAGCTATCAAGAAAAAAATACCATTCTCATCAAGATAATGCGCAGTTTCTGTTATGTGTAATCAAATTTTCGAAAACACACAGATTACTCGTGGTATCATTCAATCCCCTTAATCTTACAAAAAAAAATATTTAATACTCATTGTTGAAACGATGCAGATGTCATATTTCGAGTTAAAAGTTTTACGTGGTTTTCGATCCAATTTGAATTGTAATTTTTATAACCATTTTAACTTGGACGTTTCATATACATACAAACGACTTTATTCGATAAATTTAATCTCTCTGCAATTTTACGAGTTTTAATTAGGAGGTATGCATCAATCAATCCTTTGATCATGTCACGGTAAACTTTCACTTACCTTCCAAAACGTGGTATCTTAAAATTTGAATTATATAATTTATAATTCAAATTTCAGGATGGAAATTATGCAAACTAGTTTTGACGCTGGCGGTTTTCTCCATACAAATCGAATATTTAATCCTTTTTTTCACATTCCATATATGATTACATTTCAACAAAAAACAAATGATCAGAATAATTTTTTAAGCAGGCCATACTGTTTCCGCTATCAAACAACATTGTTATTAAAATATTAATAATATATTTATACATTATAATATTATAAACAAAATTGATTATAAATTTAACTATGAAAAAGGACATTTATTTACTATGTTGGAAAAAAACGACATTAAGTCACAAACGAGAGCACGTAAACCTAAAAGAAAAAAGTTGACTGTACTCGTAGTAATTGGAGCATAGCTTAACGTGTGTAATTTAGCATTTTCACGATATTACTTAAAGTGACGTTTGTGACGTTGGATCCAAAGGGGCGGTCAAACCTAACCCTACGGCAGATACAACAACGAAATATTACAGAGCAACCCAAATCAAACATTTTCAATTTGAATCGGCAGTGGTGGGCCGGGTTGTCTCAATGCGGCGCTCTACCCTTCTCCAGCCAGACCTCTACTTGTTTATCTCGCTGATCCAATTCCTGAAAAGTTCATTTTCCTGAAAACCTCCGGGCGTTCTGACCCTGGCCGGCAGATTCAATCCTGCGTTAGGTCATCAGGCCAGTGATCGTCTAAGAAATGATTGTATACTCCCAGTTTGATCTAATGAAAGACGACTAACCAACATTTAGGATTAAGTTAACTCGAAAATGTACCGAGAGAACTGTGTAAATAGTTTATTTTGCTATTTTATAAATATACGTTCTATTTTTTACTGGTCAGTGTGATGATGTTTTTTTCTAAATATTTTAATAAATTTTAAGTCTTAACCTAACATAGTTAGTTATTAGTTGTATAGTAAGTTTGTAGTCATTGTGCATAAAAATCAAGAAATTATGATTTTTAAGCTGTAACAAATATGTGGCAACGTAGATTTATATATTTTTTTATTAAATATGTTTCGTTGCCTAGTAATGAAAATTAATAAATTCCAATCTAGGATATTATGTAAAAAATAAATAGGCAATGCAATACCAAAGTAGATGATAGAATAATGAATAGTTCTATTATAACCTTAAAATTATTGTCTTTTTGTGTTTCTGAATTCTAGGATCACAAGACTAATAATTTAAGATTGTACAGTGAGTATACAGCACAGCCCTATCGACACCATTTAATTTTTAGCGTATTTATTATGTAGACACGTACACGAGAATACCGACAGATGATGAACGATGTTATTATAATTTTGCAGTCGCTCTTTGGGTATTGATTTCTAAATGATTGATGTAAAACTATGTTTGACTATAAATTGTCTATAAAATAAAATTCTTCAGAGTATCAATAATTCAAGCCAAGAAATAGACACGACTATAAATATTTTTTATATAAAAATACGACATCATTTACGAGGCAGAGTGATTTTTTATTTTAGAAATAATACAATTTAATGAAAATAAAAAAGTAAACTTTCTACAGTCTTCAAATAAATAAATAAAAATGTCCTGTAATATGAAATCTGTTAAATAACATATGCATGTATACACTTTATGGCAGACTCTTAATGCCTAAAAATATCATATTATCTTGATTTTAAATATGTTTTCCTTCTACATATTACGAGTACGTACCAAAAATCTAAAAAGGACTCAGTGCTCGTTTATTTTATTACCTAAATCGTACAAAATAAAATATATTTTTTCAGTTTGTAACTTAGCATCGGTAACGTTGAGATTAATCAAAAGCCTAAAATCTTATCTCGTAGATTCCTGAAGTAATTCCATTAATGCGAAACATTTTTATCTGAATTCGAGGCGAGAATGTCAAATTCAATTTGAAAGGCTGGCCTGTTTGTCATTAAAGAAGTTTGAACTCAGAAGTACGCTCATAGTGAATCGCCGAGCTGAAAGCTTTTCGCAATAATAAAAAGCTCTACCCCCTGAGAAAAAAAGCTCCGCCAATATTCATTAAAAACTTAAGCGAAGGATGTCTTGGCAACAATTTGATTCTGAATCTGATATTGACATTGTGGAAATTTTTTGCCGCGCTGCACTAAATTATTATTTTACTTTGTTTTTTACTTGGGCTTTATGGCTGAGTAAACTTTTCAACATTACCCTATCATCACATCTGACAGTGTTATTTTTTAGATAATGGCCTCTAATAAAATAAACTAAGATTTTTTTTAAGAAAGACGTCTTATGTGGTCTGCCCATAATATGCAAAGCAAAGTGGATAATTGTTAAATGAGCAATGCAGCCATAAATATTCATGAAAAGAATTTGGTAGACGAATATTTGACCATTAAATAATTGTATACTAAACAATCAGAGTTATTAGTAGAAAAAGGTATTTTTTTAAATCAATTATAATAAAATCTGTACCATGTAAATCATATAGTTAAAAAAAAAATTTAGTGTAAAGCCGGTCTCGCTTCCAAAAAACTAGGTGGATTATATAAATCACGTCGGTATTTTAACGATAAACAACTTCTTCTTCTAAATAAAGGACAAATCCGACCTATCCTTGAATACGGCAGTCACCTTTGGATTGGAGCCCCAAAATACCTTCTAAACTTAATTGACTCATTTCAAAGAAGAGCAATTCGTTTGATAAACAATGACACCCTTACGTCTAATTTACAATCAATGGAACACAGACGTAAGATTGGTTCTCTTAGACTTTTCTACCGTTATTACCACGGTCGCTGCTCTTCGGAACTTAAAGAACTAATTCCTCCTGCACCCACAGCCGACAAACTCGTCTTACACTTGCCGAACATCCATACACGGTTAATATATGTCGACCAAGAACTGGCAGCTTCCAAAGTTCCTTCCTTAATGCCACCGGTAAGCTATGGAATGCTCTTCCAGCGTCTGTGTTTCCTCCTTCCTACAATCTGGATCTCTTCAAGAAACAGATAAATATACACTTGCAATCTCCTCAACCCACACACAAATACGAACACAACACACGTTTCCCGCATGCAGCGTCCAGCCTCCCTGGCTGAGCGTAATAGAGTGCACTGGTCTTAATCGGATGTGCTCTCCTGCATGCGTTTACATAAAAAAAAAAAAAACTTTTGGATTATTGTATGGCGAGTTTTCATAGAAACTGGATGCTTAGATTAGCAGTATGATTATTAATGCAATAAACTTATGTGTCTATCACCATGTCCACTCTCCTAACTAGATTACTTTCAATTTTTTTTTCAATTTCAATTTATTTTTTCTTTTAGAAACATTACAAAGAACAATGTTTGATTCATTTCTAAAACAGGATACAGGATAAATAACAATTTATAAATAACATTATATGGCCAGCCGCTATTTTTTTTATGTAAGCACAAACAGGAGAATACCGACAGATGGTGATAGTAATTCTGAAGTCTCATCTGTGGAATTCTATGAGGCTTACCACGGTACATATGGCTAAGCGCTGCATGTGGAATGTTAATCCGCCAACGTCATAGACTACAGCTCGGGATTCACGCATCGTCATTATTATTACAGGTTCCTCAATCTTAGCGGTAATATCACAAAAACGGTGAAATCTGGATTTTTTAACCTGCGGCAGATACGGTCGGTAAAAAGATGCTTACCCAGAGACGCTACAAAGAGTTTGGTAAATGCGTTTATAGTCTCCAAAATGGACTACTGCAACGCACTGCACGCAGGCCAGCCAGCCAAACAATTAAATCGATTGCAGTCGTTACAAAACGCAGCGGCACGACTAGTCTACAACGCGCCCAAATTCTGTCACATTACTCCAATACTACACCGACTGCACTGGTTGAGAGTTTCGGCTAGGATCCAGTATAAATTATGCCTCTTAGCTTACAAGGCACTCAACGGAACTGCACCGGGCTATCTGACAGAACTTATCAAGCCTTCAGAAATAAGCGCGCGTGGAGAGACACTCAGATCGGCTAGAGCAAATAGAAGCACCCTGCAGCTGACGGGAGGTAGTCCTAGCACGGTCTTTGGCAATCGGGCTTTCAGCTACGCTGCACCAATGGCCTGGAACTCACTACCAGAAAGCATAAGAGAGCTTAAAGCGGAAGCATCCTTCAGAAGCAGACTCAAGACCCACCTTTTTACTCAGAGAGGCAAAGAAGCGCTTTTGGAATGATCATTCGGTCATAAAAGAGCGCTATACAAATACTAATATAATAATAATAATAAAACAGGAATTTACTATAAATGGGTGTTCTTCACGGGACGACTTTCGTCTACCACAAATTTAAATTGATAGGTTATTACTGGCATTTTATGGGTGAAGGATTAAGTTCACACAGACCGGAGGTATTTTAGAGCTCAGAAATCGATAAAAAAAAATTTTTTTTATTCTCCGTCGGGGATGGAACCATTGACCTTTGGCTTGCAAAGTAAACGCTTTGACTATTAATCTATACGCGCCGGCAAATATACGTTACTCCGCACTCGCCTCATTAAAATTCAGCTCTCCCTCCCGCAGCTCTTCCGAGTACACTGTATCAATAGTTATTATATAATAGCCTTCCAAGACGGTGCGAGCCCGAAACCATGACGAAAAAGCAGCTATAGTTTATGCTCTTCTATGACATCTAAAGTAATTGTACAAATCACGTCCATCTTTGCCTCTTAACCGACTGCTTTATGAAAGGCTGCCTTGTCTTCTCTCTTACCTCGTCATTCATCACCAATTCAAAATAAATATATACGATATATATTTGCGCATAGTTTTATCGCCTTTAACCTTTCCCCTGCCAGACCAATTGTGCAAGAAAGACCCCCATAGGCCAGCCGTTTTCAATGTCAGAAAAGTGATTTTAAAAAATCAAAAAGTGCTTAATATAATGTTATTTAATGTAAACTTACCAAATTTGGATGTTTTTCCCCTTTTCCATTAGAATAGACACACTTAATTGATAAATAATGTTGTGATAATTTATACGAACAGGGTTGTCACAAATTGTGTAGTTTAATAATGATCTGGCGAGTTAACTCGTCCGTGGCCTGGCGGGACCTAACGAGTTTGGCGAGTTAACTCGTCCGTGGCAGGGAAAGGGTTAAAAAAACCTTATTTATTATTTAACAACTCAAGGATACTTTCTTTGTAACTGGATACAGCAATATGAATGCAAGCATAAGAAACCATATACGCATCAATATTTTTCGCATCATTAGTTTCCCACAGACATCTTACATCCCAAGTGGCGTCAAAGCCGCCGTCAGCAGATATATATCTCTGTCATACCTTGCACCTTATAATTATACCCGTGGCTAGACCGATTGTTCGCAAGGGCGTCTTAAATGGTTTTCTGTTAACTGCCCACTCCGTATCTCACAGCCCAACGGACGGCCAGATGCATTATATGGAAGAAGAAAAGACAACCAAATTACAGAGATAACAAACCAATAATAAAAATATAAAATCTTCTACATGATTGTATGAAATAACGCAGATCTCTCATATGCTTAGATGTGCCTTTGATCTGCAAATATATACTTTAAATATATATTTTTAGTTATTACGTGAGGCATTTTTTCATATTAGACATAATATCTTTAGTTAGCAATGAAGAATCTAATCTACTAATCATATGATGATTGACACAATTATGTTAATAAACTCTGTTTAATCGATGAAATATAATATTACACCTATATTTGCATTCACTGCGAATGATTAAGTGATTTTTAACATTCTTAATTTCGATTAAAATCCATTTACTTGGTCGTATATAACGATTTTTATTCATCTTTCAAAAAATTTGCCTTTTTAGTAATTATTTTAATCGATATTTGGGCATAATATAAAGACAATAATATTTATTTTAATAAATTAATATAATATTTTTTATAGATTTCGACTGGAATCCAATATTCAATATATTTAATATTCAGTTATATATATATGTGCATTTTGAACATTACAACAATTTTCATTTCAAGCCCAAGACGACATACGAATTGGTTAATTGTACACCACCCATTCTTAGTAAGTCACCGTTGAAATAGACAATTCATGATTAATCTAGTTACTTTGGTGCGCACAACCCGCAAACATCGTTTTAGCAATCCCTTAAATCGTCATAGAATCTAAGATTTGATTTCTCAATCACTGTCCGTCCGAATTTGTATGTATGTTATAATTATGTTTACCAAAATATCCTCTTTTGAGGATCAGAGCTTCATCTCCCACCAATTTTGTGTATTTTTTAGATTTAATAATAGTTTTATTATAAAAAATAACCATTTTTAATATCTTAAAAAAGTGTGACATTATTTTAGGTACAAACGCATGGTTTTCGACCGCTTTAATATAATAATCTCTTTCATAAGAAACTGCCCTTTCATATACGCCGAGAAAGAGTGTGGGACACATAGTACAAGTCCAACACAAAGGTCCTTTTCTCGCGTCCTTTGTGTGGACATTGTTCACTTTTCGTCACGGACACACAAAACTAACGCGGCCCTAATGATTCCTTTATTTGGATAGAGAAAAAAAAAGGCAGGTGAAATAGTATTACAATGCATGATTCCTTCTTGCGGTCCGATATTGAAGACTAGTTACTGTTTCGAATGATTGTTAGGACTTCGATTGAAATTTTGAGGGCTGGACTTTCGAAGCCTTCATAACAATGAATTTTTAAAGCACCTATATGTCTATTAAATTCAATGGTCAGTCATGAAAAACGAGTGGTATGACTAGAGTGGACAGAGTTCGAAATGAGCATATTCGGAGTTCATTTCGAGTGGCCCCCATACCTGAAAAGGTAAGGGAAAACCGCCTAAGATGGTATGGGCATGTTACACGGAGAGATGAGGACCCTATGGTGAAGAGATCCCTCAACATACCTATGCTGAGAATAAAAACCTGGAAGACTACAGGCAACCTGGACTGCAACTGTCAACAAGGATCTGAAAACCCTGGGCTTGACCGAGAATGCAACGCAGGACAGACGGACATGGCAAATGTGCACAAAGAGAGCCGACCCCTGATGATGGGAAATGGCTAGGATAAAAAAGAGAGAAGTCAGTCATGATAAAAAAAACAAACAATATTTCTTTATACAATACATAAGGTAAAATATAAGTCTAATATGTATCTCTCAATGATATACTTTTTTCAAAAGTATTTAGATTTGTGATAAATAATTGATAATAAATTATTTTTTATGTAATACACACTTAACTTTTAATTAAACATAGGAGTAATTAATTAGGTAATAAATTTAACACTTATTATTTAATTTAACTTTTTTAATGTTACCCCAAGAGCTTGTATAAAATAAAAGTTATTTTTTTCAAGCTACAGGACAAGTTTTTTTCGTGACAATACTCAAAGACGTTTGAAATTAATAGTGATGAAATCATATGATTATGTCTAAATAAAACAATGTAATTAAATAAACAAAGGTAAATATGCTTGGGACATGTTCTCCGGTTGCCTCAGAAGAGCATAAATATATTATACTCTGTTTATCTATTAGGTGTAGAACTTTCATATGGTGATATGATTTTTATTGCAAATGATCCAATTGTATGCATTATAATATATGTCAACAATTGTAAGAATGATATACTCTTATCAGTAAAGTCATATGCGCCGAAGAAATGCGTAAAGCAATCAACCAACCGTCCCACTGCTTGTATAATCAGATACCCCCAACACCAAGATTGAAGTCTCGAAGCAGCTTTCTGAAAGCCACACAACCTCTCACATCCGGCCCTGAATATGAGAGACTCCAACTCTGGCAACAAATCGCACCAGAGGATTTCATTACTCCAAAGGAAGGCCTCCCAACTGGCAAGAGCCTTGACTGGCCGACCTGGAAATCCCTAAACAGATTGAGAACCGGAGTTGGTAGAACAAAGGACAACCTCGAGCGGTGGGGAATGCTTCGGCAGGGAGAGACACTATTGTGCGACTGTGGAGACCTTCAAACCACCTCACACCTACGATGCTGCTCCATGTGCCCAACAAGTTGCACATCTCAGGACCTAATGCTGGGCAACACACGAGCTATCGATGTTGCCAGATATTGGGAAAAAATAATTTGACGTCACTGACACGAAAAAGAAGAAGAAGTAAAGACTTATTAATCCAAGTCTTATAGTCTAAAGTCTAAGCTAGTAATAATTTTAAAATTGTAATATATGAATCCACTTATCTCGACATAACTTCCAGAAATAGTGTATGACATTGAAAAAACTGTCAGCAAGTTTCGTACTTCTTACATGCGAATTATTCAAGTGGTGCAAAAATGGCAAAAGTCTGCGACGCAAAGCAAATAAACATGTTTACTGTCTGGCACACTTACCTGATAAATAAATATAGACATTTGTGTTGTGTGTACCTGTAAGGGTTTCTCTTCGCATATTGATCATACAATAATAAACAATGGTGAAGTATCGGTTAAAAATAATATATCTATTACAATTTTATATCACGAAGTATAATTATATAGTTTGTAGCCACAATTAGAACAAAAACTATTTTGATTAGAGTTTACTGAGCACTAAATGCAGTACGTAGAATTTTAGTCGTGGTCGTATCGAGTCATCTTAAAGTATTGTTCACAATAATAATGCTATTTGAAAGACTACAGATAAATTACGTTGGTGGATAAACAACAATATTATTATTATATTGTAGTTTTTCTTAAATGAATTAGAGACAATATAATGCATTACTTACAATTAAAGACTCTAATTCAAGAATCTGATTACTATTCGATTATTAGACTTTTTTTTGGTTTTTTATTTATAAATATTATAAGTAAATTAAATGCCAAATATTCACTAGTCAAAAAAAGTTAAATAAATTGGATAAAGAATTGAAAAAATAACTACAATCAACTCCTAATATATTTTTCAGTTAAAAATACCTTGCCTTGTGGTTTCAATTCTTTTCACCATATTTGAACGAGTTTTTTATTCATTTTAATTTTAAAATATTTTCCTCCGAATGTATTTTACACCAACGTGCAATATTTCAAAGTCCAATAAAGTAATATTTCAAGGTGCGATGCCGATAAGGTAATAAACATGCAGGACACCTTTCCACAGAATTTTATTTCGGATTCACAATTACAGGTGTAATAAAACCATAACTCAAAATATTTTTCAGCAGAAGGAGTTGTAAAGTTCTAACACGGCGCTGTAAAACGGTAAGCCCTAATCCGCTTATTGAAATGACAAACCTTACACAAAAAGTTAAGTCCCTTAAAACCGTCAATAATATTTACCGCTTTCTTACAACCGAGTGTTTTCTTATTTATTTCATGTGTATTTCACAGTACCAAAAAAACACGTTTTATAAAGATCTGTACAACGATATACTTCATAAAAATACGTATTTTTTATGTTTTCAGACATCATTATATGTTTTACATACCATGCAATATGTTTAATATTTTTTACATATTTTGTAAATTTAGATTCGAGGTTCTAGTTTGTCTCATTCTTTTTATATTACACTGCGAAAATATTTGAAGATATCTAATCAAATGTTATATATTATAATAATATTACATAAAGCTATATAAAATATAATTTTTAGGCGCACAGATTCAGCGTCAAAGAGTTCATTATTTCTGACTGTAGTCCTGCGTACATTTACTAAAATAAAGATTATATAAGAAAATAACTACAAACCGACTTTTATTAAGTCATTTGGGTTTTTTTTTAATATATAAATCAGCAATTTATTATTTAACACTTCCATTTTTATGTCATATTTTTTTCTTTGAAAAAACGAATCATTTTAGTTATCTTAACTAACCGCTATAAAAATATGTCAACCTCTATGGTTTTTGTATCGTTTCATGTCATCTCTACTTCTCGTAGCTCCGTTGATTTCTTTCTATGTATAATTCCCAATGGCTTTCCAGGACGACACGACCCCAGAAACTTGAAGAACACGCCTATGTGGCCTATGCTTTCCTGCGGCATACGAAATATACGTCCAAACCAGTTCCATCTTCACTACTTAACCAACTAAAGTATAAAAAGCAGCCTTAACTTCTCTCTCACTCATCATTCCTCATAAATTCAAATCATCATACGTCCAGTAATATTCGCAGATACCATGTTTTGAAACGTACTATTTTGCTACATTGGCTTTTGGTAAGATCCCAAGATTCACAGCCGTAGAATTTCCGTTTAAATAGCTCCATACAATAAATAAAACTTAAATATATACTATTTTTTTACGTAAGAAGATTTATATCTAACATTGATTTATTTTTTGAGCATGAAAACGGGCAATGTAAGTGAGTGGGTGCGTTAAGCAACCATTAAAACCGCAATACATTATTTACGTTAAATAACACCAATGGACCAGAAACACACATGAAACATTCAAGAAACGAGAATCGCAAAAAAATGCGTCGCTTTTATTTCAACCGCAATACGATTTTAACGGAGCGGCGAATCTTAAAGGAATTCGCTTCGGTCGAAGGCGTGGCTGCGGAGCTTCGGTCCATCGGGGCTAAAGCTCGATGGAAGCTTTCCTTTAAAACTCGGCGCCATTCGATTTGGATGCGATTTTTGTTTAGTCCTTTTTTCCCCGACACACATGCCAATATTATTGCATTCGTTCTGTTATTAAGAGCCCACTGGCTTAAAAGCATCTAAAGCTTTTTACTTCACGCAAAGTAGTTCTGGTAATTTATAGCATTGTTACAGAGCATATTCTTTCAATTAAAGTACTTCAAATACAAAAACAAATTAAAAGAAGGCCGTGAAAATATGTTCTTTTGAAAATGAATTAACCGTGATATGTACTATGCATGTAATGTATAATTGAATTCAAAATAAAAATAAAATATTATTTTGAAATCATCGACAATGAGAGACTTGACAATGGCTACCCGAAACATATCGTTCTATAATAAAAAAATGTGGAATAATATCTAAGTAATATTTTATATTCATTTTGATACTATGGACCAATAATTACGGAACGAAAAAATTAAAATATTTTCATTATCTGCGGACGCCCATCATCCTGGAAGACCAACAGGTACTGTATATGCGAGTATAATGTAATTTACAAAATTATTAGTAATTAAAGATACATATACTATACATCAAATTCTTTTAAACGCGTCAATTCAAGCAGAAAAATAGAGGCAGAAGCGGGATGCGAACCGCGGACCTTGGAAACCAATATGCCCAGGTAATGTAATTTACAAAATTATAAGTAACTAAAGATACATATACCATACATCAAATTCTTTTAAGCGCGTCAATTCAAGCAGAAAAATAGCGGCAGAAGCGGGATGCGAACCGCGGACCTTGGAACCAATATGCCCAGGTATTTATACCGCTCAGCCACCTTGGCTATTGCTGCGCCTGAGCTGACTCACGTTGGAACTTGTATTTCTGTCATTGTTATCATCGTATGATAGATGTCGCTGTAGTATAAATTCAAAGTATGTATATTTTGTATTTTTTATTTTTAATAATTCAATCAGTTTGCATTTATTCACAAGCTTAATATTATTATTTCCGACAGTTTATTTATTTTAGTAAGTACCACTCGGTCCGCGGTTCGCATCCCGCTTCTGCCGCTATTTTTCTGCTTGAATTGACGAGTTTAAAAGAATTTGATGTATTCTATATGTATATTTAATAACTAACAATATTGTTATATAGTCAATGATCTATAAAAATAGATTAGAATATTGAAATAATAAAATAATATTCTAATAAATATTTAAAAATCCATATAATTTACAAAAGTTCTGGCAGCAATCTATGACAGTCATGTGCTTCAATGTATTCATTGAGCGAATATGGAAAAAAAAGGAATGTCAGTACTTAAAAAAATTACATATAATAATATAACTATGATTTATCTAAAAGATTGATATCAATGACAGAACTTAATATTTTCAAAGCAAAACAAAGTTAAACATTCACAATTTACGTAATCTGGTAAAGCCATAAATTGAAATAGGTTATTATTCAACTATCTGATGTCATTGAGTAAATCAGCAATTTGCGTAGTAAATCACGTTCGTTGCTGTCACATGAATTATAATGCACAATTTATGGCTTATTAACATAATAAGAATTAAATAATATATTGTTTATGTCCAGCATTGAGAACATTATAGTATTTTTAATTCAATGTTTATTGTGTATTAAAAATGCTCTTTCGCATAAAAAATAACATACTAACATTATTGATCATTTCTTACTAGAATACTCGTAGATCTTTAAATATTATATTTTATTTATGAAATAATGACAAAATGAACTTAATTTATATATTCATTGTAAAAGTGATCCTAAATTGAAACATACGGTCACCAGAACTGACAACCAACGTCATTCCATAAGTCATCCTTAAAACAGGATTTAATGAAAAGGCAGGCGATGTTCAATCAAATATGGTTTAAATTTTTTGAATTATGTGGTCGAATTATTACTAAATTACTAGGACAATAATATTGTAGGGATGGTTTACGGCGGGCTGTAAAATTTGTCAAGGGAAAAATTAAAAACGTTAATAAAATACCCGGGCCGCCATTCCCGCGGCTCATTTTTGCAAAATTGTCCTAATAAAAAATAATTGTATTCGCCCAATAAAAGAAATGCCGCAAGACCCAGTTACATAAAAGATCGCGTAAAAGTTTTATCGGCAGCAAAAACTCACCTCGGCCGGTCTAAAGCACGAGGAGGTGGTCAGAGAATGGATTAACCAGACGTGTGGTGCGAAGAAATATCTTCAAAAAAATATGGCAAGCATAGAAAAATAATTAATTATTGCATAATAGCATACTAAGGTTTTGAAATGCACTTCCAACTTTGACTCATTGTTCATTAAACTTGAATAACTTCAAGAAGCAGTTGAAACACACACTTCTAAAGCACTTGACCACAAAACTTATAAATGAATAAACGAATTGATTGAACGTTACAAAAATAAACAAACATGTAGTTTTTAACAAGCGTCATGTATGAATATTATTTAATTATACGTGTTAAGCTTTCGACTCAATAAGAGTCGTAAATAACCAAGCAATCAACGCGTTAGGTAAAGATGAAGAACGATGCAATGTTTTTGGTTCAAATCCCCGCTTTTGATGTTTATTTTACTAAGATTTATTTGTTATTAAAGCATCATATAAGATGATATTTGTTGGAAATTTGTGTGTGTAAGAGACTTGTTTCGTAAACATAAGCTAATTTTCAATAAAAATAGATGATACGTAAACACCGAGCTGTACTCTAATTATGTTAATGGATCGAATCATCATATAAAGCGCTTAGCTATTCTTGAACAATGACAAGTGTCATAAAATGCACAATGGAGTTAATAAATTATCATTTAATTAATTTTTAAGGGTACCACAGCCACATTAGGTTTGAAATTTGACATACATGACTCAACCTAAAAGTCTCAATTTCATTAAAAATCTGTAGATTTTGTATGTTTATATTGGACTTAACGTGGTAAGTAAAATATTTATCAGTAAATTACGATTAAAAAGGTTTGTTAATACATTGAACTGTAAAAAATGTTGGATTTTTGTGCAATGCAAATTGAATTTCCTCTCCATAGCTTACGGCTTCTTGGATTCTGTGCCATACGGTGAGCTCACGTATCTTATCCGCCATTGAAAAATATCTTCCATACGTGACAATCCCTCCGCTCCCACTGCCGAGGTGAAAATATCCTCAGCCTCCGAGAAGGCTGGAGGTCCACCTACTCTCCCACGCAGTGCCCCAAGGCTTCTAAAATGGTTCCCGATAGCTTGGAGGTTTCATATCGTCGTAATCACGATAACTCTGCTACCGATAAACATTTTTAGCCCGTGATGTATAACTACTACGTATTGCTTCCAATTCCAAATGCAAAAAGTGTCTCTGAAAATGTCATCAATACTGATTGGTCTCAGATTTTATAGGCAAACAATAAAGATACTTGTATATAACAAAATTGGGAACAAATTCACAAATAAAAATTAACAAAATCAACATAATATAGATAAAACTGGTGACTTTTTCTATGGCTCTCTCTACAATTTGACAGATGAAAACTCTAATTCAAGAAGAATGCAAGTATGTGTTGTAATGATTAATTCATGTTGGTTGTCTAGCGACTACTCGTAGCCTAGACTAGCAACCACTAATAAAAACCTTTAAATAAAAAAAAACATTAATTTTGAGTCTGGATATAGAAATGAGAGTGATAAACATAAAATTTAAATTAATATTTCAATTTCAATTTTCCATTAAAGAATTTTTTAAATCTAAGAGTATAACATTTTCTTTGAAACACAACTTTTCAGAATGACTTTCAGCCCACATATATTATATTGTATTGCAGGAAGTTTATGTACTGGCCGCAGCTTCTCCCCTTCATCTTTTCAGGCAGCTTTTTATTGAGATATCCTTGAAAGTGTAGCGCCGCACCTTGCGACGAACCTTTGGTAATAATTTCAGCCGGTCCTACAGCCGCGACCTGACAGAGGTGAGGCTTTATTATAAAGTAACGCTTTCACAAAATGTGCTTTCAGTCAGTTTTTCAATCCAGAAATTTTACTGCTCGCTTACTTAGATTACTCATTTAATTTGTCCAAAAGAAATTATCTTTCTTCTCTAGTATATCGTTAGACTTTAGTTATATTTAATCCTGTAGTAGTTTTTTAAATATTTGCTAGAATTTAACAGTATAATCCAACTTAATATTAAAATTAATAAATATGGTATTTAATTTTGAAATCGGTTTGCTGACAAATTTAAAGCTACAACACTTTTCATCTATTTATCATTTTCATCAACATTTTGGCGCATTTGGTCATTATAAGGTACCACTATAAAGCTCTATTAACCGCCAAAGTCATAGCTTCATCCTATGTCACCTCTTTCTCTCGGAACTGTATAGTTCCTGATGGTCTTCAAAGATAATGAGAACCCAGTTACTTGAAGAAAAAAAGGTTTCTTACTCGGAAGATATATGCAAGAGAGAAACAAACTGTTAAGACTAGAAAGCATATGACGTTTAGCTAGGATGGCCAGACACTGAAAGCTGTAGTTCATCATATTATTTCAGTCATACAAAAGTTAATAAAATATTTTTCCCTATTTCCTATAAGGTTATTATGATATGAATGTTAAGGTATTAGAGTACTTTTAATACTAGTAAATTGATAAACAATGTATTACAAGTAAGAAAAATAAAAAAACAAAAATGTATTTTTTTGGAGAGTAGTTCGCATTAATAGTATTTTTAAAAAATAGTTTGAATAGAAATATTTATAAAACAGATCATGTTCTTTAAAACACTGTCTTCTTAAACATACCTTCGCGAGGGTGTGGACCCTTTCATAGAATATATTAATACGTGTCAGTTTTGAGATACCGTAAATTGTATTAAACTCCCGGGTTATTCACGACGTTACGATCATTTTTTGACAGACTTGGGGTGCGACGTATCGGAAAATATTGTGCAAGACCATAAAAAATCTATCAATAATTTATTGCTATTATTTATTTTATTTTTTTCCAAAAAAAACATGAGCAGTATTAGCTTTTAATCTCCTTCTTTTTATATGAAATAATGTTTATTTTTTATACATTTAAATATATATATAACATTAAGTGAGCGTGATTTAAAAATTATTTCATTTATATTTTTTTCTTCCATATCCTCTACATAGCAGGAATTTATGATAGAAAAAAATTGCCGCCATTATATCAAAATTTACTTACTCTTTTTATTTGTAATTATTACGGATCGTATAAAATTATATTAAAAGCAGTTAATTTCTTTAATGCATCCATGTTATATGCTTATATTTCTAACTTTTTAGCATCATGATTCATCTGATTAAAGGATATCTGCAAGAAATCGGTCTTCTCAATTATAATTAATTCTATCATCGAATGAATCGTAAACAGCAAGTACAGAGAGAGTATCTGCCGACATAACTGTTGTTTCAGCATATTGACTTTATGGATTGGTTTTAAGTGGTTGAGAGAAAGTTTAAGATAATAATTGTTGTTACAGAAAACAAGGACGTCTCCTTTTATCGATTTTATTAAGTGATTTGCGGCATTTAAAAAACCGATCATAAATAATATATTTCACTCATCACATCAGTTCCTAAAATGATGCATATGGCAACAACACAAAGAGACTTAAATAGTCGTAGAAAAAAATTTCATACCTTGTTTCAATATGGATCTCATTACTACATACTAAAGCAAGGTATGCAATTTTTATCTATTTAATATTAAAAAAGATCTCAAAGTGAATGCTAAAAATATAAATACTATGATATTAGAGACTCCATTGCAAATATTTTCTCGAAGTTTCTTCAAAAAATATGTTGAAATGAATTTTCGGCTGTGATTTATGCTATCTTGAAAAAAAAATACTTCCTCTGAAAGCTTCGTGGATAGGATTTTGAGGAGGTCTTCTTCTTCGTCGTGTCAGCGGTGACAATTTTTTTCCCAGTATCTGGCAAAGTCGGTCTGTTGCCTAGCATTAGGTCTTGAGATGTGCAGTTTATTGGGCACATGAAGCAGGATCTTAGGTGTGAGGCGGTCTGCAGGTCTCCACAGTCGCCCAATAGTGACTCTCCCATGCCGAAGCATTGCCCACCGCTCGAGGTTTTCCTTTGTTCTGCCAACTCCGGTTCTTAATCTGTTCAGGGATTTCCAGGTCCGCCAGTCAAGGTACGCATTTCTTCGGCGCATATGACTTTGCGTCTTATGTTTGGTGGTGCGATACCAGCCAAGGGGTATAGTTTTGAAATGGGTGTTGATTTGAGGCAGCCTGTGACGACTCTGCATGCATCATTCAGTGCAGTATCCACTTGATTATGGTGAGTGTTGACTTTTTTCCATTCCCATTTCCCATTTGAGGAGGTGATTTTATGATTGTGAGGACGACGTCAGTTATATTGTTAAGAATGCAATGCGGCTAACCTTGCGCTTATAATTAAAAGTATTGTTAAATATAAGTATATTTAGATTTTACTCAAAGTTAGTAATTATATTTATTTATTAAGAACGAATGATTATAAAATGTTTCCGAAATATTACACATTGTTCCTAATCATCAAATTAATTTTGAATGCTGTATTTTTATAATTTTCATTGACCTTTAAATATATCACGCAATCTACCAAAAATATTCATGTTAAATGCATGAAAAATATTGGCTTACCTGATCTCCTGATTTTTATTGCTATACAAATATTTGAAGTAAAACATATTTGTGTAAAAATCATCCACCATGCCTTGGATACTTCCCTACAATCCCTTGTACTCACGACTAGGAAGGCTATCGGGATCTTTATATATCATCTACAAGTGTAGATACGACTTGGAACGAGGCAAGTATTGTCAACTGAATAGTGTTGTAATATATTTCAAAGTTTTTTTCCCTTACAGAAACATTACAAATTTGAACAACTCAATTAATTTCTGAAGTACAATATGAATTAATCCTATAATAAAAAATAAAAAAATATACAAATATAGGTACCTATGATTAAATACTATCAACAAAATAATAAAGACAAGACACATAAGGTCACAATGTTCATCAAACAGACGACACCAACAAATTATTACTCCAACGAAATTCGTGGAGTTCATATCTGAATTGGGCCTCCCTAACGTGAAATGTATCAACATCCGAGGCGATTTGTTTAAACAGTCTGATCCCTCTCCCAAGAGGCAAAGTCTCTGTGGGGTTAGTTTAACTCCTGGGAGAGCGAACAATCAATGCCTCCTTATTCTCAGATATTTATCGGGGACACACAAGCCGATCTTCAACAAAGTTTCAGGATAAATAGATACGAGTACTCTAATTACGATACGTATAGTATATCTAATAAAAGAAACATTTTTTTTATTGTTGAATTCATTATTAAATTTGATTGTAAAATTCAATTAATATACTTTAGAATTCAATAATCAGTTACATAACTATTTTTTTTTCAATATTGAGTTAAACATCACGTACTAGAAATTGATAAAACACCTAAATAAACATCCTGTATAAAAGTCTCACCACCAAAATTCACATATTATTCTACACACATTTATAATTTACATCCGCACGCAAAATAAAACATAAACAAAAATACACAAAAGAAACTCCCATTAAAAGGTACAACCCTTTTCCTCAATAAACAAACATACATATGAATGCAGTTCGAAGACTTAACACCACAAACATTCCTATCAAAGGCGATAATAGTGAGAAAAAAAACACGTTTTTTTACGAGTGTTCAGGAATCGATGGTAGAAATTTTTCGCACCCTTCCAGCGGCGAGATAAGCCAGGCTTTGCACCGCACTTATTTAGCCGAGAGCTTCGGTGGTACGTCTTTATCGCACACCGCGCAGCCCCTGTGCACTTTTTGTTAGGCGATCGACGCGTCGCTCCCGCGGTAAAGTTGGATTCTCGTGGTTTACAGATTTTCAGTGCGTTTTTTTTACAGAGCGGCGATAAGGCGAGAATCGCTGGCCAGGGGAGCGAGCGGTGGTACCCCTGGCGAACGGCAAACTCGCGGTGGATGCTTGTTAGTACGGCTGATAGGGGACGAAATTGATAATATTTTATATCATAAGGAATCAAAATTAAACAATGTTTTAGATAGAGGATAATACATCAGGTATAATATTCAATATTATTTATTTATTTCCTATGAACTTAAAGTTTGATTAAAATTGGTATAAAATGAAATCGTTCAAAATACTGGTAACTTCATATATAAGAGAAAAAAATACATGGATATATAGTAAGATAATAAATAATGAAAAAAAAAAAACACTAATATTCTACACATAAATTTAAAAAAAAATGTTTTTCAAAATAGGATTCCAAACTGGAATATTGATTTGTTTTCAACATATAATCACCGTGAATTTCCATTTTTATTTTTTAGGCTTAATTTTAGATACGCATGTCGAAACTCCGCTAAATACATTATATTTTTAATATACAATTACTTGTATTATTTAGAAAGTTCTAGTAGTTGTTTTTATATTATTATACGCAATTATTACTATCATAAACGAGTATAGTAAGGATTTCAGTTGAAAAGTTATCATTACATAAAAAAAACTCTTCTAATAATAAAACTATTTTTCGTATTTTTATTTATATTAACATCATTCTATATTTCGTAAAAATAACAATAAATTGACGATTTTGTTTATGTTATTACTTTTATTTGTGCGATTAACACAAAAAAGAGCATTATTTTATCGTAAATTATTTGTGCAAATATGGTATCATTTCACTTCAACATATAACAAAAGAATAAGCCCCGAAAATTATATTCAATTTACTTTCACCAAATAATATATAGTATAATATTTGCAATTGCATCGAAGATTATCGATCCAAAGCTTATAAAATCTACAAAAGGCCCCAATGTCAATTTTTTTTTTAAATTCGGACCTGTAAATTTTACACGGTAGATTTTTGGGGCTGCTACCGCAGGCTTGCTACCCCTGCACTGTTAAGGGATGGCGCTAGGCCCAGGGGTGTAAGGGCTGGTACCCTGAATGCCGGTTGCAGGTAGACGCTAAGGCCGCATGCACGCGGCAAGGCGATACATCAAACAACAAACAGTGCGAACGGGGAATCAGAAGAAATGGACAAAAAACGTGCCCATTAATGCTGGAAACGTTTTCGAGAATACGAGCATTTTTTGTTGTCTATTTTATTTGATTAAGTAAAGCGCAACACGCACAGGAGATTGGCATGATGCACGACCGAAAAGAAATTTCTTAAAAAATATTTCTCATAGATTAGGGTGCTAAAGAATGTATCATTGTTATAAGCCAGTTTTTTTTCAACTGTGGAGACCTACAGACCACCTCACATCTAAGATCCTGCTCCATGTACTTCGTCCACGAGCTATCGATGTTGCCAGATACTAAGAAAAAATAATTTGACGTCGCTGACACGAAGAAGAAGAGAAGATAAGCCAGTGTTCGTCCACTGTTGAAAGTAGGTGTCTTGCATGAGTCTCCATCCTTCTCGATTCTCCACCCTCGCATCCAGGCTACTCCCGCTATTCTTCTTATGTCGTCAGTCCATCTACCAGGGGTTGAGAATACTCTGCTCTTCTGTCATTGCTCAGGATGAGCTGCTCTTTAGGGCCAAATTTCTCACGCCTCAGAAGCGTCAGGCTAATCATCCCATATCCTTAAAAATAGTGAATAACAAATCATCTAAAAACATTCCTTGGGTACCATAGCTGCCGTTTCATAAAGTTGTAGGGGTTTTGCCCCGGTGTCATCGGGAACCATATGAGAGATCAACTAAGTGACGGTAATTATTGGTGACTTAACGTTACAGATATGAAACAAATATGGGAAAAGAACGTGTTAAGAAATAGTATAAGTTTTAAAACAAGAAAAAAAATTTTAAAAATTAGGCTACAAAAACGTAAAAGCGAGGATAATTCTGAAACTTCTGCTTTTGTTGGCTGTAACTATTTCGATGCCCATAGATTTTTCTAAGCTACGTGCGCGGTTCGCCCCTATAATAGTTGTGTTTTCTATGCAGTTGTAAAAAAAACGCCATTGCGGTGAATCGAAGCGGAAAAAACAGCATCAACATCCGAAATTCTTCCTGCCCGGCCCGACTAATAAAATCGCCGCTTTGTATTTCCGCCACAGTAGCTCCTTTGATTCTCTGCAATTATATTGGATTGTTAAATTTTTAACCGCCAGAGAAATATTGGAACATTAATATTTTCGTGAGGTTTTTATTTAGCGTCCGCTGCACACATTCTGAAATTTATGGCCGACTCTAATGCAGCGGAATTTCAAATAGCACAATTGTAAGTATATGATTGAGTGTAAGACTGTGGAAATAGCCTCATAATATCTCTTTCGGTACAAATTTATCTTTCAGTTTTTTTCAATATCCGCTCCGTATCAAGAACATATTGATATGATCACTTCAATTTTTTTATGTATTGAAAAGCCAACTATGTTTTACGGATAGGAGTGTTAGACCTCACTGAAACGTGACTTGGATAGGATTCATGTGGTAGAAATGAAGATGCTGAGGTGGGTGGGCGGTGTGACTAGAGTGGACAGAGTTCAAAATGAGCATATTCGGGGTTCATTTTGGGTGGCCCCCATACCCGAAAAGATAAGGGAAAACCGCCTAAGATGGTATGGGCATGTGGCACTGAGAGATGAAGAAAGCCCTTAACATACTCACGCTGAGAAGAAGACCTGAAGGACCACAGGCAACCTGGACTGCAACTGTAGACAAGGATCTGAAAACTCTTGACCGAGAATGCAACGCAGGATAGACAGACATGGTCAATGTGCACAAGGAGAGCCGACCCCAGATGATGGGAAATGTCGAGGCTAAAGAATAAGAGATGTTTGTATCGAAAGGTGCACCTAGGAACATATATATGGTTCCCGACGACCTTCAGGCAGCATCCTAGGGACTTAAAGAAACAGCCGCTGTAGTATTCGAGGCATAATTTAGACAATTTAATAATGAGAATATTTGGAACGATCCATTCATTACCATTTTGTTGTTCTAATGAGTGGCTTAATTTGCAGGTGATTTTTTTACTGTATAAGCATAATAAGATAAGCTTACCAAGAGCTTGAAAGCACTGATATCAGCTTGATATAGGTATTTTAGGCTGATGCCCCCCCTTTTAGGTAAAGCCTCAAAAAAACATCTTTTGTCTCAAATTTTTTTTCGCTCGCTTGACATGCACACCAATAATTTTTGTTTTTATTATAAATTACTACACGGCGCTTGCATACGCCATTTTATTTGTTATGACAGTTGCTCCATTTCATGTTGATGCAACTGTCATCTTTAACTTGCTTTTTTGCCGCGATAATTGGCGGCGCTGCATGTCACAGTGTTCCAGCATTTGGCAGATAACTCTCGTCTGGCCGGCGAAATGCCATACCGACCAGTTCTTTGATGTCAGCACTAATCGCAAAAATAAAAAATATATTACACACAGTATATCAACTTTAACATGAATATATATATATAATATAATAACAATATATATATATATATATATATATATATTGATGCAGAACAAAGATACAATAAAAATATATAACATAACATTATGATATCCTAAATTTACCAAACATACATTTTTTGTAATTTTAAATTACTAATAAATACATAAGATTTATTAATTATTTACAATACTCCCAACACTTGGTGGACATTTTTTTATCATTACAAAATGATCTTTTGCAATTTTTGGGACAGAGAAGAACATATAGTACATTAATTTTGTATCTACTCTGAAACTTTACAGACTCATTCGGTTCAATTCAACAAGGCCAGCTAAGTTAGATTTTTGTATTCTATAGACACAAAAGAGCAGAACGATTGATTAATTTACTCGTATATTGGATTCTAAGCCACAAGGATGAAATAAGTTTTTTTTAAAATGGCGAGAAGTTTATTTAACGTCAGCTGCACATATTCCGTAATTTATGACCTGCTCTAATGCAGAGAAATTTTGAACAGCCCGCCCAAGCAAAGTGAGTTTGCGTGTACTCCTCATACAACTACTCCTTATAGCGCTGGAAACTACCTAAGTAAAATACATATTTCAATCGCTTACCTTTTGTCAGTTCTAAGCAGGTGCTTAAAAACCGTATAACTTTACATTACAAACATTTAGTTCACATTGCAAAGATTTAAAGTCGTCTAACTATGTTTTATTTATAAGTTAGATAAAAATGCTTTTCATAAAAAATACACTCCTTTTTGTTTTCTTATTGTACAACATAGTATTACGAGTATTTCGAAAGCGCAAACAATGATTGAAAATAAGAGTATAATTGTCATTCAAAAAATACTTCAACTGATTTAAGCTGTCAACTGCTTTACTAGTGTCTGTGGTGGCCATACGCTTCGAAGTTAGGACAGATTTGGCAAAGAAAGAATCTTATTTTTATGTATGTATGTTAAATTTGAAAATAGTAAGACAGAGGCGAAGGTATACATGTTGGTACGAGCATAGATCGCTAATATTATATTTCAATAACTGTTGGTTTCTTTCCGGGTTCACAAACCGATCTGAAGCTAGATGCCATTAATTGACTTCCAAAATTTTAGTGAGGGAGCTGTTTAAAAGTCATTTATTACTTACATTATTTTATTATTTATATTTAAATAAACATAGAATGTATAATTAAAATACGATTACATGTTTCATAATTAATAAAATATAATTATTTTTATGTAAACACGCACAAAATATTACTGAAATATCCATGGGTCCTTGTATACTAGTATATAGTTATCCGCCATAGTTTAACAAACATTGTGAATGGGTGATGTTCACGGAAAGACTTTTGTTTGCTACTCTATTATAACAGACTTTTTGTGCAAGGTATCATTTTCACAACAACTTTTTTTATGGCAACACATACAGGAGAATATCGACAGATGGTAATAGTAATTTTGAAATCTCATCTGTGGAATTCTATGACGCTTACCATGGTGCACATGACTATGCGCTGCATGTGGAGTGTTGATCCGCCAACGTCATAGACTACAGCCCGAGATTCACGCATCATCATTTATTATTACAGGAATTTACTATGAATGGGTGGTCTTCACGGGACGACTTTCGTCTAACAACAATTTTGATCAATAGTCTATGACTGGCATTTTTCGAATGAGGGATCAAATTCACACCAACCGGGGGTAATTTTAGAGCTCAGAAATCGATTAAAAATATAGCTGTAAATATTTTTTAATCTCCGTCGGGGATCGAACCCACGACCTGTGGCTTTTAAAGCAATCGCTTTAACCATTGAGCTATATAGAGCCGGCTGGGTATGCTTAAGTTTAAATCTGATTATTTAAAAAAAATAGTTTCTAATTTAACCTTCACCGAGGATTGAACCTATGATTCCTCGTATGGTAATAAGCCAGCGTCTTACTTCTACGCCATACCACTTGGTTATATATTTATGATTTCCGATTGTACATTAGGGAACCAATTTTGTGCGCAGAGAATAAATATGTTTTCTATACTTCAAGGATTTTCCGCTATTGGCGAATTTCCCTTTAAAATTGCCTCCCGCAATCCTTTGGAATCTGTTCCGTTTCAATCAGGATGACAGACACAATATACGCTATAGTTATTTGGACAGTGGTAGAACGATTGACTGTTAAGCAAGCATGTCTGAGGTTAACTAACACTAAATCATGATTTTAATATAAAATTAAATGAAATGAATTTCATATAAAATCAATCTGAACATGTAGAGAAGCGCAACTGAGGGGAATACTTGGATTGCCCCGAAATAGGACCTATCCCCTGGGCAAGACCAGGGGTGGAATATATGCAGGTCCCTTAATAGACCTCGGACCGGAGTATTCAAGACGAGGACACAAACAAAAGCCTGGCAGTTGTACAGCGGACCGACTGAATGTGATTGCGGCGTATAGCAAACCCTTTCACACCTTCTGGAGTGTGCGCTGTGTCTGAGTAACTGCACCCAGGAAGACCTGATGATGGCCGAGAGTAACGCCATCGACGTCGCTTACTTCTGGGCTGACAGGATCTGACCCTTTTGTTTCCGACACGATTATATATATAGAATATAAAATAAAATTTGAAATGGGACTATAAATATCATCTACAATGTTGTACAGTCATCGGCTTGTATAGCTGTAAAACGCACTCCCTTACTCTGGCAGACAAATTAAAGTCTAAGCATACAAGTTATTATTCAATAAACTAAATTAAATAATAAAAAAATAAAAAAACTTCAAATTCAAAATATATCTCTCATTCAAACATTCGAATTTAAAACACAGAAGTGAAAAACGTAACAATGTTATTTAATATGGTCCATTATTTATTATCAAGATGCCCACAATCAACTTAGAATATGTTTTGTAAAACATTTCTATTGGCGATATCTTGGAATTTTTTTTATTGTACTATGGAATTTTATTCTTTGAAGATTATTTTTTGAAGGCTTTACTTAAAATTACAAGTAAAAATGGACGCAAAGTTCAGAATGGCTTCTATCAAATAATGATCAGAATTATCTTTCTCGCCCTTCGATTGTACTCTGCATGTTGTATTTACACAAAAAAAACTATAAGAATAGGGATTTCGGCGTTTCTCACATATCCGCCTATGACATAAAGGATAATCGTCTAAGCTCCTCAATGTCAATAATTCAATTATCCGTGATATCACCGGATAATAAAACTTGGCCTACTCGTGACTAAAATGGCTGTTTGGCTTGTATGTGACTACAAAGACACGTCAAAAATGATGTCGAGTAAAAAGCCATCACGACTTATATCACAATGCGAAATTAAAGGATTTGGTAAATGTCAAACAGTATTTTTTAGAGTATATTAATTCCAAGCAAAATTGTAATCTCATAGAATTCTGATTATTATAATTGCATATTATGGTTTTTAATTAATTATGATTTTTTATCTCTTTTTTTAGTAATTATTTGCATGCTTTTAAGTATCTTGATGAACATGCATTTTTTTAAAATATATATACTTCGTCTTCAAAGTATGAATTCGATGGATTGGTTTGCAGCAACAAAATCTTTGCATCTCGATATCCACTGTTCTTGATCCTCTGCAACCCTCTTTAGCTCAGCATAAGAGCTACAACTCATGTCCTCGAACACTTGCTGCAAATACTCCCGTCTTAGGCGCCCTCTGCAGTTTCTACCCTCAACCATCCCTTCCAGAATGTCATGAAGAAGAGCATCATGGCGCATGATGTAGCCGATCCATCGGTCTCGCCTCTCTGAGATGTTTCTTACTAGGTGCCTATCTTCCTTGATTATACTGAGTGTGTGAATTTATCGTGACGTTGTCTTTCCAGGAAATTCCGACAATTCTTCTGTATGTCCAAAAATATAATAATATAATACTCAAGGAAGATAGGCACCTAATAAGAACCATCTCAGAGAGGCGAGCCCGATGGATTGGTCACATCATGCGCCACGATGGTCTTCTTCACGATATTGTGGAGGGGATGGTTGAGGGTAGAAACTGTAGAGGGCGCCCTAGACGGGAGTATTTGCAGCAAGTATTCGAGGACATGAATTGTAGTGCTTATGCTGAGCTGAAAAGGGTTGCGGAGGACCGAGAGGAATGGAGATCGAGATGCAAGATTCTGTTGCTGCAAACCAATCCACCGGATTGATACTACGAAGAAGAAGACCAAAATATAAATGCAAAAGTATAAAGCAAACTATGAAATACTGACTCAATGAGTACAGGTAAAATATCTGCAGATAATATTTTAAAATAGGTAAGATATCGTAACTTATAAGTTGCTTAAATATTGCAATCTGTAAATACAATTTCAGTGTCATCGAGCATTTCAAAATAGCTTATATTATTCATAAATTTGAGATGACTCCAGTATGACTTAATCTCCAATAATAAACATTGGCGCATCTCTGAAGAGACATACAAATGTGTTAAGTATCTTGCATACGTGGCGTGCATATTTGAAGAGTTTTATATGCATTTATATAATAATATAATAATAATTTTATTGATTCAGCCACCAGAGCCATACAAATTACAATTTCACACATATAAAAAAATACAAGATAATAAATAACATTTAACAATTTTAACAAATACTACTCAGTGAGTGGAGCACCGAATCCCCGCTGGATGGCAACGTGAAGGCGCATCCAGTGTCCCTCCAACCAGGAGTCCCACCTATCCGCTCACACAGCGACCATTGAGTTGGGACTGCCGCGAACACGGAGAAGCTTCAATGCTTCCTTATTATTTTATTTTTATTTTATTTTATTAACGGCCTAGGCCAATACATACGGTTTTAAAATAGAAAATACAATAAATGAAATGGTAAAACAAAACATTATAATAGCTAAGACAATACATTTAGACAAAACATGAACATGAGTAAAAAAACAGTTCTAGTAAATTAGTAGAGGGATCTGCGAAATGCTGGAAGGTCCACCCCGAAAAAGTCCAAGTCACTAGAGGAGTTAACCAGTCTACACATTCTTAACATAGGAGAATAGAATCCGTAGTTGGTTTTGGATGTCCTTACATGTAGCAGGTCACTGCCTCTAGTGAACCGGGAGGGAACATTGAACGTAATTTCCTGCAATAATGTCGAGTCATCGATTATGGCATGGAAGCCACCCACTTGCACCTATGAACGAGTATGTGAGATTTGGCAATTGTGGAATAGGTACTAAAAATGTCCTTCACTTGGAACATTAACATTAATTTCATATGCAGTGATGAACAACCAATGACATTACAGTCAACATTTGAATGCAAGCCATCACCGCTGTCTTATGTAAGCTTTGAAGTAAAAAAAACGTTGCATACATATTTGATCGGTTCTGCGTGCAATATGCGAGGGAATATTTCGTAGAGCGAGGGCGCACCGCACGTCAGAGCCTCGCGAAATCACAATTCGCGAAATATTGATGTCAGTGTGAATGGCATAATATTTCACGGCCCGCGGCCCGAGATGCAGCCTCCCAGACGCCCGACTCTCAGATATATATCAGACTGCCCGTCTATAACACTCCTCCCCCATCTATCCAACAAAATATGTAGTGCTGTGTGTGAAGATAATCCAGAATCAGTTTTCGTCGATAACCGCGGCACGGTAATTAAATATTCCTTTAAAATTGTGTTCGAACAAGAATTTTCGCCAAAATCGCACTTTTTTCGGAATTTTTTTAATGGTTTTCGTACGGCGATAATGATTAATGCTAATAAAGCTATAGTTTTCCGTATTTTACCCAAGAACTAACGAAAAACATTCACCTTGAATATCATTTTTATTTTTTCGAAACTATGATCATAACTTCAGAAAATCCATCAATTAACATATTTAAAAATATCTACTACTCGATTAACCTGCTGCGTATTTGTATTGCAAGTGCGATAAAGCCTTCATTAAATATGATCAAATATCCTAGTAGTTTTTATTTATTAATCGTAGTTTTTATTTATTTTACCAACGATTACGCGTAGTTTACCTATTAAACGTATGCATTACAAAAATATATGTTGATAAAATCGATAATATTAAGGTTATGTATTACCCTTTCTGTGATGGTGTGTCACGTGCCACGCCTTTGTCTCACCATTGACTTTAGAATATGCCTAAAATGCATTGGAACTCTTCTTTAGTTGCAATTATCAACATTCTTACTTTGTTTAAAAAAACATTATTTCATGCGTACATAATTAAATTCTAAATTTAATATATTATAGAATCAAGACTGAAAGCGAAATGGAGTAGTGTTGCGAATCCTTACAATTATTTTAAAAGTAGAAAATCGTCTTGACACTCAGTAAGAAACATGATGCCATACTAGAGATGACTTAAGTAAACATAAAGGCGTAATGCTAATATTAAAATATTTAAATTATTATCAAAAATTAACTTTCAAACATTTTCTTATCATCTAGTATATCATTCTTTACAAATGTCTAAATCCATTTACATCTGGAGACTAAGCAGTCCCAAAAATCGAACACAATACATCAATTAAGACATAGAAACTTCTGTTGATCCTACACAAATGTGCTCTAGACACAGTAGCCATATATTACTATGAAAATAAATTAACGTATTAACGAGCAAAAAGTCGGTGAACGCTTGACCAGGCGCCGCTAGCCTGTGACCCCCGAGGGGACAGTTTGGGACCGGGCCGACCGCAGCCGCCCGGCCGGGTCTCAGAGCCCTCCGATGCCTGAGCTTTTCGCCGCCCCGGGCCGATACCCTAACTTACTACTACCTTACGCAAATACTGATAAAACATATTTTCATCGACTATAGTAACGCACCGCCAGATGCTGCATACGTACTCATAGATAAATGATAATTACATCTTAATATCTTACGTCCTGTATTTGCTTATATGCTTTTTTTACGTAACCACATAAAAAAGAATACCGATGGTGATGGTAATGCAGAAATCTCAACAGTGCATTCAATGATGAATGATGTTCACCATGATACATATGCCTAAGTGCTGCATATGGAGTGTTGATCTGCCAACGTAGACTGACATTCAAGCATCTTCCATTTATTACAAGAATTGACTATGAATGGGTCGTGTGCGCCGGGACGATTATCGTCTACCAACAATTTTAAATAAAAGGTTATGACTGGTATTTCACGGGTGAAGCATCAACTTAACTCCAATCAGAGGGGTATTTATAGAGCTTAGAAATCAATCAAAAAGTTTTACTCTCCGTCGTGGAACTAGCCCACGACTTTTGGCTTAGTAAGCAAACGCTTTCACAAATATACTCAACGATTAAATTGTTATAAAGCAACAGTTTTTTAATAAATAAAAAAACATAATTTATTATGAAGATTTACATTATTCATCTAAAAAAACAAGCTATTACCATTATAATAAGCCTGAAGAATAAGAAGGGTATTCACTGCCTTAACAGATCTCCGACTTAACCCTTCTAATCGATGAAATGACGCCCCTTAGAACCTGTTGCCCGAGGCAACCTAGTAACTAATAAAGTTTCAGCACTGAAACATTACTTTTAAAGCGTTTGATTAGAATACCCGCAAATTGTTAAAATCTACAGCAAGTATTGAAACAATAGTTACTGGTTAGTGCGTTAATCAATCAATGGTTTTTAATTGTTCATAGCTTTCCTCTATTCAGGTAAATATAGATGACTAGACATTAGAGGAGCCATGCATCTTTAGATGTAAAAAATACATGATATCTTAGAAGCTAGACTAATAGTCTAAGTACGCTCCAAATTCTCCTACAGTACCTTCTCAAGTATGCTCATGCAGACGACCATTACTAGTGGAGTTTATCCGCCGTCTGATGGACCAGCTCTTGAATATTCAACAAGTGCATCGACACGAGCCAAGCCACTCAGCTCGAATTGTTTTAGGCCAATGTCGTAAATTCACGCTCTCGAGTAAATAAAGTTTATTTTTATAATTGCAGAGAGAGTGGCGAAAGAAAGCGTACATCGAGATGTCTTAATTAGTGTTAATGAGGATTGAATAACGATCGGTGATTGTTAAATTTAATTATTATTACGAGTATATTCACATAAAAAGAGCATATGCGTTAAAGAGAGATTATTTTAATATCCAATCATCGAAAGTGATTGGTTATTTTTTTTTTAAAATCAATGTCTTAATGAACATATTTTTAATATTATTATTTACTTTGTACATCCATTGTTTTTATGTGCCTTAATACCCATGCAAAGTATTTGTTTATTTGCAAAATTTAATGTATTAATTTATTTAATTGAATATATTATTAATATAATTAATATATATTTTTTAAATATATTTTATTATAACTTATTGCTAATAAAAAAAAATAAAAAACGATAATTTATTTTGATTCTCTCCGTAAAACGGATTGCACATCTTTTTCCACGTCATCCAGAATGACTAAAACTAGAATCTTGAAGAAATGGAAGTACATATAATGCTTTATGCAATCCATTATTTGAACTAAACATCAAATGTTATATTATACAAATATCTTGAATGTAGAAATAATTATTATTTACACACTGAAAATATTCACTTTTGATTTGGAAAGTTTATTCACAATTTTTCTTCGCGAAACAATTCCCTACTTACACTTTCACGCAGAGATCTCGTCGAATTTTTCTTTTTCTTCGGTTTCTCAAGTTTCGGTCAGGAAGCATTCCTCCAATAATGCACCACCAGCGCCGTCTACCGAGAGGTATGCCTATGAGTTAGATAGCACAAATGTCATGCAACGTGTCGTAGGTTCGATCCCCATAGAAGTTTTTATTTTATGATAATATACAAGGAGAATTCACAAGATGATGATGCAGATTGTATAGATCTCAATTTTATATACAAAAACGATTGCCGTTTTTGTGAATGGCTAATCACTTTAGTATATATTGATATTGTTGATCAGAAAATGCCGTCAAAGCCTCGACAAGCGATCTTTTGTCTATTATTTTTGTCCGCTTGCCTGACATCTACATCGAATGTTTATTTTAATTATAAATTAAATACGCCAACATGTTTGTTAAACAGTTGGCCTATTTAAATTGGTAGGACTGTCATATTGGCAGTTGGTACCGTGGAGATGTGAAATCGCACTGTGGGCTGGCAGTTGAAAATAATGGCGCTTTACCTGTCACAGTGCGCGCGTCATAAATGATACGTACTAGCTGTGGCGGGCGACGTTGGTGACAATAAACAAATAATATGTGAAACAAATATATTGTATGCCTGATCCTGCATCCTTCATCCAGTTAATCGATGTCCGTAAATGGAAGAGGAGGATATCAATATACATTGTTGATCATAAAAATGCATCAAACTACAACCCGACATACAAACAACGTCCGATTGAAAAGGTACTTTCGTTAAACATTATTTTTAAATTACATACTATAACATGATTTAAAGCTTGTAATAAATTTTAATTATCAATTATAAGCTGATTTAAATGTTTTAAATGAAAAATCACCGCAAAATACCTCTAATAAAAATAATGGCGCTTTACTTGTAGCCACGTGAACTCCACCCATATAAGTCTCTTCTGTAAAACGAACATAAATGATACGTACTAGAGATTCTTCAATAACATTAATTCGGAACTCAATATTTTTCTTATTTAATTTCTTTGCATTTCTAAGCAAATAAGCATAAAACAACGTACACTGATGCATTTTAAAGTATAGCCACATTAGCTTTTCAGCGATGTGGTAGACAAAAGTCATTCAATTAAAATCACCCATTCACAGTTTCTTAATCTGTTAATGTCTTATTATTATGACGTTGACAGATCAATTTTATAATTTTAGAATTAATTTTAATTAAAAAATTAATAAATTCAAAATATTTAGTTTTGATTCACAATTTATTAATTATTTAATTAAAATTAATTCTAAAATTATAATTATCGCAAGTTCATCAAGTCTTGGCATTGATAACCTTAATGTTATTGACAGATCAATCCTGCAATCTTGGTGATTCCAATTATGTCTACGGTTAAGATTTTGTTGTAAGGTATTCTCCTTTAAATGCTTACTAAAAAAAACTTCCATAGAACCAGCATCACGACCGTCGTCTCCACCCCGTAACCACCAAGAAGCATCCACGCACAAGTTTGGGAAGGAAGTAAGACGACGTCGGAGGAAACTCAAGGGTTGATTTTTTTTCAGCAGTCTGGCTATCCGCTCAGAGTTTCATAACAGTCCTCGCATCCAGAAGGTATTGCCAACTATCATAGTCTAATCACTAATGTATAGTAATATTGCCACGAAAAAATCGTGTTTATCGGACATTTGGCTGAAAATAATTTGGTCAAATAATTATCGACCATAATACACACAAATGCTTGCTCGTGATTGAGTGAGTTTTTACTTATATCATCATCATCATCGTTATCATCAGTTCCATATCTGCCCTCCTAACTATAGTTTATGGTGGTCATGAACTGCTGCCAAAAAGCGCAGTCATTCGCTGTTTTCTTCTTATCTTATATCAGCTCTGCCTTCCGAAGCTCTGCATTAGATTCTCTGAATACTTTATACAACTACGAGTACTTACTATATAATTCCTGATAGGCTGAATATGACTATGGCGAGATCTGTCGTACGCCCGGGCTGACCCTGGCTGAAGAAAATAAAAGGCAGCTGTAGTTTACGTCCTCAGTTACGTCATCCAAAATGTCGTAACTGATTACATCTGGACTTCTGCCTAGACGCTCCTTCGTTTGCGACCTTGTCGTTCCTCCTAAAGTCCCGCCATCAAATCCCCAGTATTCTACTAAAGCACCTGTTAACAAATTAAACAGCAGCATTGGCTTTTGTTTAGGTATATATTGTTCATAATCTATGTCACAAAGACTATGTGCATCACATTAAAAACTGTTTGACCAACTGTTAACTCGGCAAACGTTCTTCTGGCCTAATTGTTTTTCACCAAATGACCAGGATCTGAGAAACTGCTATCAGTTCTACTACAAAGCAAATAGTGTCTTGTTAAATTCATTGATATATTTGCTTGTAATATAGCACTTTCTAAAATACTTTGAAGGACAAAGTATTGTTAGTTGGCAGCCTCTTATGCAGCTATTTCTCCACCTTCCATCGTCTTCCGTTTCTTGCACACTCATGGTGGGTTCTTTTTTATTTGCCAAATATCAAAAGACGGTGCAGCCTTCACAGCAAGCGGAGAAACTTTTCATTTCCTGGCTCATTTCTCTTTCGTTTTAGAAATATATTTTCACTTTGTTTTATGTTTCTAACACAAACTTTTTGACCATTTTCTTCTATTTTTGTTTAAACCATAAGCAATATCGTAAGTAATATTAAAACAAAAGTATATATATGTTTTTTCGAAGGTTGGATTCCCAATGGTATCTCGTCAGTTGCCAAAATCACTACCATTTAGAAATAATTTATTTTAACGTGATCTCTCAATAGATTATGGATATCGTACGAACTTCATGACGTCTTCCATACAGACAATCTTTCATTTTTCGCTTGCAGTCAAAAGCTCGGAAAAATTTAACGATGAGAGACGTCAGGAAATATCAAACATTCTTAATGCCTTTGCGTATAACGTCGTTAAAATATCCCCAGTCAAACTCCTGGAATTGCGCCTTTGTCGGCCGCGTCCCTTCTTACATCCAGTTAACCACAACAATTTGTTGGAGCCTTTGAGAATTCTCGTTCCAAGACCCTTGGAGACCTCATCCTCATACCTACTCCACCACCCACCTTTCTCTTTATTCTTCGACTTCCTTACTTCTCTTGAGATCATTGCATCACTGTTAAACACTTCTGACACCACTTCACTCCTAACAATTTCGTGAAGGAGTTTTTCCGTTTATTTCGTTCTCGGAGAATGTGGTATCCAATACTTACCGATTCAGAAAAAAACAGCTTTTTGGAAGTATAAAAAATTCAAATGCATACATCATCATAACATGCTAAGCTCACAATAAGCTTCCATTGATTAACTCCTGAGAGAAGTCCAGTTTCGACATGAACTCCACGAATTTATTTATCAAAGTAATGTCGTGGAGTCTTCTGTTTAGTAAGCTTCGGGACATTTTAATAATTGTTGTTAATAATCACAAATACCTATATTTAGAAATTGTTTGTATTGTACATTATTTCAGGATCGTATTAAATATAATTTGTAATGTTTCTGAAAGAAATTAAATAAAATTGAAAAATAAAAAAATCTTTAGAATAATTGTCTTCCTGTAAATATCTGACATTCCGTAAAGGTAAATTTTCTGGATACAATCATTTAATACTCATTTGTGTGTATGGGTCTCTGCTTTTTTTACAGTCATTTTTGTTTAGTAAATAGTTACACAATTAACTTTTTTCTTATACTTTTTTGCTGTATCTAACAAATATTGTACAGCGTCAATAGGTATTCAGACAAATCAATATGTCGCAAATAATCAGATAACAATAAAATCTCATTTACAATCAGATCAAATATATAATTTTAAGAAATTAAATATACTTTTGAATCAGATTTTAATCCCCTCCTTTGCATATACTAACTGATATTTTATAACATTCAATCCATATTTTTTATTCATTCGTTTGTGTACACAATTCGAATATTTCAATTGTAATGTAGATCTTTCAAAATCCTGAAAAACGATAGTTAGAGTTTCTCGCTATCGTGCGCGGAGCCGAACTGAATTCAAACATTATAAATTTCAAAATCGTTTAAGTAAACATGAAACCTTAGACTTCTTCAGTGGCGGACGATCCGAGGAGCTCAGCCACTACTTATGAAGAGATCACATAAATCAGCCACGCAAAAGATTGTGCCCAGTCAGGGAGGCTGTATAAAGAGATTTCAGCAGGCTCGACGTAATAATATATATGAGCAGAGTGTATTATGACCACACTAGAACTTTTGTTAAGGGTTGAGGCACAACTTTTATCTTTTTAAAAGAGAGAACATGAAATGCAGAAATTTTTGGATGATTTTCATAAAAAGTATTACTGTAAAAAAACTAAAGTTTAAAACTTTAAACGATAGGTTTGGTGTAAAAACATAACAAAGTAGTTATATTTATTACAAGGAGCTCCATCTCTAGCCTATATAGTATTTCTAATGTATTAAATAATATATTATTAAGCAAAAATCGTCACTAGAAAAGCATACATTCACGCAGCAATTAATTCAATAAAGAAATGAAGATCCTAAGGCAATAGGTTGTTAATTGAAAAATATGAAAAAACAGGTAATTTAGAGTTTTGTTTTGATTTATTTTCAAAAACATTATTAAAAAATGCCAAATGTTTTTTCATTTATACATCACATTCGATTGAAATTTTCATAAGATCAAGTCATTATTATTATTGATTACACATGAAATGTATTAATAATCAATTTTGAACAATTTTTTCATGTTTACATTAGTAAAAAATTTTCATTAGTGTCTTCAAATTTTTGCACGATTTGTAATTTTTTGTATTTACATTGTCTGTAATGTTTGTGAATGAGTAGTTAATATGTAATAAATACGACAAATATTGTTTTTTTTACACATACCGTTAGAAAAAAACTCTTATCTTGGCTCTATTCTCGTAATATAAAACTCAAAAAAGTACTAAAAGAGTTTTTGACGCCAATAATAGAACGGCCTCGAATGAAAAACTTATAATTCAAAAAAGTTACATCACATACAAGTTTTTGAATTATTATTGACAGAATCTTTTTTGAATATTGTTCTTCGTCTTATTTCCATGCGTTTCCATCATAGCCAACTTTTAAAAATTCCACATAAGATATTCATATCTCTTTCTAAGAGTGAAAAGCTCTACACTTCAAATTTCTTTTGCATCGAAAAAATATGATTTAAATTTTTAATTTGTTTCTAGAGATTTCGTCCCAGGTTCAAGAGCTTATTATGACCGACGTAATCTCATTTGATAATCATATATTCCACTCTATTTCAACCTTAACGCAAATAAAAATCTTATCTAGAATATATTCCATACAAACACGGCATGCCTGAAATACACGAAAACAACAAAAACTACAGTAATAAATCATGGCGTGTTACACATCATATCACTATTTATATTATTCAGTAAATTTCATGTTTTTTCAGTTAACTGTAAAATTTCTAACCTTTCGAGTCAGTACATAAAAGCTAGCACGTGTACAATACTGTTAAGAATATCGCAAAATAAATATATGTAGACTAGTTTTTGTAGCTTTTCGCCTAAAAATTTACTACCAATAGTCGTGATATTTATTTTTTATATTGAATTTGTAACTTATATCTCCAAAGTAATTGACCTATCAGTTTTGATATGCTTCGCAGTAAATTTATTTTATAGCTGGTTGCAGTATTTTCAAATTTGTCAATAGCGTGCTCTTATATAAGAATAAAAGTTTACTGTACTCTTTATTTGTTATAATATATAATCTTAATCGTTTTGAATTTATCCCACCATAAGCAAATGAATGTTTTGGGTTTATTAAATCACCCATATTTCTCGCCCACTTAGGGGTCCCTAAAAGATCATTACTAGGTCCGTTTTTTTAAATGATTGATTTTAACAACCTTTTTTTCCAGCCTATTATTTTTTGACGTTCTAAATAAATTATTATCTAATACAAAATTATCATAGTGACCTCAAAAGTATATTCAATATTGTTTGCAATAAAAGACTATAATAAAATATGATAAAATAAAAAATCCAGCAACTAAAGAATATATAAATAATATATTTTAACACATTTGATTTCGAATTCAGAAGCTCTATTTTTTATGCAATGATTTAACAGCAAATATTACTCTTGTTGCGCATTAAACCACACTGTATTGTGTTACTACCATTTTTTCAATTGCATTCTGCGATACCTGATACGGGGTATAATTTTTCTGGCTCGTTTATGCTGGCAATAAAGTATTCGGAAACCCCAAACTGTGAAATTCTGATTAGGGCCAACAGCTGAAATGGTTCAAAAGCCGAACACGTTTTTTCTAGGGATGTATAGGTCTTGCAGCTGCCCTTTTATCAATGCGAATGATAAATGACTCTTCCACAAAGTTATTTACATCGAAAATAATAATATTTCTCTCTCATATCATATCATAATAATGCAATCAATATTGCATCGTGATCGGAGGGCTTAGACCGCGATCGTATCTAACTTTTTTGTATAAAAAAAGTACCCTATCCATCAATGAATGTTTTACTTGCATTTGTTGTGTGCTTTTTTAATCTTGCAATAACTTACCTTTCTAGTTATGCGCTATGAATAAAGGTATGTTTGTAAACGTTTTGATGATTAATAGTTGAACAGTCATTTAAATTTCAAAAACCATTTAATAAAATTTCAGTATGTTTGTAATATTATGTTTGTTTATACATTGTCTTCCTCTCATTCAATTTTTTTTATTCAGTCACGTGAGGGCATGATGAGGAGCAGGTCAGCAAAAAAAAAATACTTTTTCAGAACCACATTGACATATATTTACGATAAAACTTTCCAAATATATGGCTCAACCTAGTCACAGCATTAGGCCGAGCCACAATACAATATACTCTCGCCGACGGGCGGGACACGACTGACTCCGCGCGCTCGCCGGCACTGAGACTCTCGCCCAGCGCCCGAGTGGCGATGTATATAAGTAACACACCCGTGAGCGGACTTGTCCAAAATGCCAATATGGCGACACATAAATTTATGACAAGCGAACAGAAATAAGAGACGAAAGATTGCATATCGAGGTTTTTGGTACCAGTCAGCAAGGGCTACATCATGCTTATGTCAATTGGTATAGATAATATATGCCATAAAATGGTTAGAATTCGTGATGAATGACGAGATTATGGAACATACCTGACAGCTTTCATCCCACATATGTTAAAAAGACGTTGGATTTAGTTTAGGACTTAGACCTCTTTTGGCACGAATGCATAAAACACAGCTGCCTTTTTGTAAGACGCTCATCCTCTTCGCAGCTCTCTAAGACTAAAATGTATATAATGTATTAATTGGAACCTCTTTATCCTGAGCTGACTTAGAATAAGGTAAGCAATATTGACAGGCCTTTTTGGTTGCATTTTGTGGCATCCAAATACTCCCACTAAGAAGCAAAAATAGAAGAAAAAGAACTTGAATACCATTTAAGTACAAGTATAAAGACAATATTCTTAGGATGATTTTAGTAATTATTCATTTAATTAGTTGCTCATAGAATAAATAATAAGCATTTGTTGGTCTTCACCTTCTTCGTGGTTTTTAAGGAATATTTTAAATGTATTTTATCAATCATAAAAGTTAACTTTTAGATATATTTAAACATCTCTACACCTTTATACCAAAAAAGGATAAAGATGATTGGAGAACACTTCTACTTTATTGCCAGAAACAGATGTGTCCTCAATCAGGTATAAGAGAGGTATATATGCTTATACCAAAAAATACTGAGAATTAAATAGAAATTGAAGCTTTTTATTGTATCAAAACACAATAATGACCACAATTCTGTTGACACTTTATATTTGAGTAAGAAAATAAGATATCATCTCGACACATCATTTTAAAAAGGTGTCACATTATTTCCTTTTCTAAGCCTACGAGTACTCAGTAGTCAAAAAAAGATGTACACACAATACTTAGATCAAACTCTGTTATTTAGCAAGGAATATACGGACTAGAGGTTAAGATACTCAACTGTCATGCCGACGGTCGCGAGTAACAAATAGTTTATGTAGGTGTTATAAAATCATAAATCTCAAATATATTTTTGGTTCTGCGTGATTTTCATATATTATAACTTTGCACTAATTTTAACTAAATTTAACAAATTGTAAATGTTTCGGACCCCGTCAGGTCCATCCTGAGCAATGACCTAATGGGGACCAAAACATGTATTTACAGTTAAAAGTAAAAGTGAATGAAAAAAATTAAAAAATATATGAATTAATAATAATATTTATACACTTTCATCAAGCATTGTGTTAGCAATAACCTTAACGTTATTTGAAATATTTATTTTTAAGCCAATGTACGCTTTGTCGTAAAAAGATGAAATTTATTTCATAAACACTTAAATTTTATTCATTCAAATCGATATCATTCGCGAAAAATTCTAAAATGCCGAACTATATTTAAAATACGTGAGCGCTTCAAAAAGTCACACGGAGAGCTTTGACATCTTCAAAATACAATTTAAATATATTTCTTAGATTATATCACTCCACAACCATGGGTATAAGGATTATCCAGCACGTATTTACATAAAGAAATATAACATTATAGTTAAGTGCAGCATTATTTGCTCGTATTTTTCTAAACCGATTCCCAGTACATACCTTGTACTCTCAACAACAGAAAACATATATATTATATCAAACACCCACGATGAATAGAGAAAAAAATATCTCACTTCTCCGGAGAATGAGGTTGCTTCCTTCTAATGGATAACATTCATTTTATTTTGTTCGTATCAGCAGCTCCTTACAATTGCGTCCAATAAAACTGCAGGCTGCACCATACTCCGTACTCTATGGCTCCCCCGTCTGCACACATACCTCGCCACAACAAGACGCGTCAACCCCTTTGAATTCCTTTGGATGGAAAAGAATCAATGGAACACATGACCTTGCATTGCACGACGATTCAAGATATATAAGAGTGGCAGAAAGATACGAACACCTCAAAAGTTTTTTTTTATCAAAGCTATTTTAATCCAAAAAAACACATGTACTTAGAAAGTGTTACCATTTTCTTTCCATACAGTTTACTATATGTCCACTACAAATATACAAATATATTATGTCCATTGCACAATACCGTTTCACAGTCTTTCGTCAATTAAAATTACCTTCACGCATTTAAAAGTTTGGATAAATTTAATTCGCAAGGTATTTCAAAATTTTCATTTGAACTATAATCGTAAACGTTACGTTCTTGTATGTATGTGTAATGTACTTATATAGATGATGCATATGCTAGTTAAAATAATATAAATATCAATAACTATATGTAAAATACCTTTTGTCAATATAGTTTGTCCATGTCAATAATGACTGAAAAGTTAACAAGTAATAGCTCCGTCAAAATCACAGCTCTACAAAATTTACAAAAATAAAAAACAAAAGTACTGCTACTAACTAAAATATATGTAAAGCTTCTGCAACAGGAAAACTTAATTAAGAAATAATATTACTGACATAATAAAAAAATACAATATTATGATGAATATTGCAATGCGTCCCTGTAATCTTTACATTTTTACAACTCTTAAAGAATGATAAATAACTTCTTAGGTTTTCACGGCCAGATTTGATGTTGTGGCTTTTGTGGTTGAGCTTTTTTTTCAACCAATATTTCGACCGCCATTGCAGGGGTCTTATTCAGGATTAATAATTTATTTAGTTTTTGAGTTGGTTTATTCAGATTATATATTTCTTTTTTGAGCGTTATTGATTAATATCTCCATGGCAACTCAATATTGGTTGAAAAAAGTTCACCACACACGGCTCAACCCAAAAGCCACAACATCAGAATGATCAATATACACTTGAATACCTACCGAAATGTATGTTTTCATTTTGTTTAGCACTAGCAATCCCGATTAGTACATGACATACCAATCACTGGTCATTTAAGTTGTCTCCTCTAATACGATACTTACCCTTATACGAGTCTACACCCTCTTTTACTTCTCACACCGGTTATATCAGAGACTACCAGACATGGCCCGAACGTCTTATTTCCTCCCAAAACCCGGTGACATCTCCCGCCTTCCCGGTCCTTATACATCCTGTTGTAATTAAACCTAATATTGGTGACACATTTGGTGAGATTTTTAGAGAACTTTTTTTACCTACGAATAATGGGAAACAGTAGTACTTTAAAACAGCCTTAGAAACACATCACATAAAAAAAAAAAGAAATACTAAAAGGTGAATATATTCATTATAACTTCATATTTAATAACACTAATTTATATGTATTAATGTTTTTCATAGCACATTTTTCTTTCTCTTTTATGGAACATATGGTCACTACAAATTGCCGCCACTATTCTCACTTGTCCCAAGACCTCTCAACACTCGGGGCTCCACCTGGAAATATATATGAATTCCAAAGCACTAGCTCAAAGACCTAAAGAGACTGGAACTGTAGTATCTATTTTTGGATGATGTGTTAATCATTTTTTCGGATGATTTGCCGTGGTTAAACTATGGTAACATATGTTTAGCATCAGATAGATACCCTCAAAGTTGCGGTCAAATTTTGCTGAACTTCAGTGATTTAACATTCTAACGAGAATCGTGCTTACGGTACGCTATTGTCGCTGGTTGCACAGGATCAGTTCAGTCAAATTTTATTTCCTTTGCTTTGTTCACTACTATGACGTTTCATCTAAGTACGCTACTAAGATCTCAACTGTCTATATAACGAGAGTCCAGGGGTTTGGAAATTTTACTCATGTATAGTCCAAGGTATATTTATCAATGTACGAGTTTTTCAATCAGCTTTTTATATGAGATCGGATGTTAAACCTAATTCTTAGAGCCCAGACATATTTTGTCTTAATGTCCGGTTAACCGCTATCAACGAAACGCGGAGCTTTTAGACGGTCACCCATCCAAGTACGATGCGCTCAAGTTTTGCTTAACTTCTTAAAGCTCACTTGCGTCATTGTGGCTTTTGGGTAGCTTTTAGCCGTGTGTGGCAAACTTCCTTCAGCTAATATTTCGACCGCCAATTGCAGGGGTCTTCTTCAGGATTGATGATTTATTTAGTTGTGAGTTGAAAACTTTTTGATGATTTGACCAACTCACAACCAAATAAATCGACAATCCTGAAGAAGACTCCTGCAATGGCGGTCAAAATATTGGTTGATGGAAGTTCGCCACACACAGCTAAGCCCAAAAGCCACAATATCAAATCTGGCTGTGAAAACCTAAAAGTTATTACTCACTTGTGTCGTACTCTCTCGCTGTTTAGATCAACCTGTATGCTGCGGAGTCTGGTATAGTCTGCATACAATGGCGTGGCGGTTCCCGCAAGTGTGCGGCTACACGGCGCATAAGTGCTCTCCCACATTCCGCGCCTGCTAGGAACTGTTGGTGTATGATGCAGTGCTCTGGAGGTATCACAATACCCAGAGTTCCCCGTGGGAAGTAAGGTAGTGAACAGCCTTTTGTTATCAGCAATCTCTTTATCAACACTTCGTTTAGGTTATTTTTATTATTTATGTTAATGTTAACAAATACAGGAAAATACCTACTATGGAATGATCTCATCGGTGAGATAAATATGTACTATGTTTGTCATATTTAGAATATATGAAAACTGTGTATGGAATACTAATCCTTCAAAATCATTAGCATTACCTAACATTAGATAGTGATTCTGAAGACTCATCTGTGGAATTCTATGACGCTTACCATGCTGAATATGGCTAAGCGGAGTGTTTATCCGCCAACGTCATGAGACTACAGCCCGATTTTCACAAAAGTGTCAAAACGTTTGCTTTGTAAGCCAAAGGTCGAAGTTTCGATCCCCGACAGAGATTTAAAAAAAAGATTTTTAATCGATTTCTGAGTTCTAAAATATCCCTTGTTGTTGTGAATTTTATCCCTCACCCGTAAAATGCCAGTCATAGCCTAATAATTAAAATTGGTGGTAAACGAAAGTCGTTCCGTGAAGACCACCCATTCATAGTAAATTCCTGTAATAATAAGGATGATGCGTGAATCTCGGACTGTAGTCTATAACATTTGCGGATCAACACTCCACATGCAGCGCTTAGCGATATCCACCATGGTAAGTGACATAGAATTCCACAGATGAGACTTCAGAAATACTATCAACATCTGTCGCTATTCGCCTCTAGGTGTTTACATAAAAAAAAATGTAGTACATAAAATCTGCCTGTACTCAACAAAATAGCATAATTGTGAAGCATGCTTGTGGCATCTCGTGATGAACATATCCTCTAACAGAAAGCGGGTACGAAAAAATTACAAATAAAAAATATTCAAATTGCAATAATATAATTTTCTTTCATTTCATATTTTTGTAAAAGTAAGGTGAATAGTCTGAAAGCTTGAAAGTCCCGAAGCATCCTCGTTTTTTTTTACCTTGTGTGCTGATTTCTCTTTCAGCCCCACCTGAAAATGTGCAATGCACAGGATATCTCTCGACCTTTGCAGCCTGTGTATGAATTGCGTCCGCGAATAATGCATCATAATAGCAGACAGAAAAGGACCAAAACACGCGAAGGCCAGCGGACCACCATCGCCCAGAAAAGATCACGTATCCCTGAAAACAACACAGAAGCGACCAACCTTTTCGTCTACATCAAAATAATTGCGAAGCACTAAAACACTATTAACACCTTTATAATATATATCTTTGAAAAGTATTTATTTAAGCGGACTGTTATATATGGTGTAGAATGATGCTCTAAATCTGACATGGAACTACAGATTCGGCAACAATTTTAAGTCATTTTTCTTTTAATGAAAAAAAAACTTAATCTGTAAATCTTTACTTAGGAGCATAAATACACATTTGAAATAGAAACTAAGAGAAAAATCGATGATATTAATGTGTGATATAAAATTGTACGTAGTCATTATTTAACTGAAAATATTTACAGCAGAAAAAATTTTATTATTCTTACTAACCAACTAAACCAATATCAGAATGATTATTTATTATGATTAAAGCATATATGTCTTCTACAGCTGTCGTCTCTGGAAAAACTTCATATACTAAGGACTGACGGGAAAAATGCAAATAGTTCCCGAAGAAGCTCCAAGTTTAAAGATCACTCGTTAGTAAGGATGATATCAAGTGAAAAAACTGCATGGCGATAATTTATAATGACCATAGTCAGGAACATAATTCGAAGAAAATATAAAAGAGATATAAAAATATTCATATAATTCTGATTGGAAATATGATTGACATATCCCGTATTAAAATGTATTATGATATAAAAATTTGTATATTTGATTTCAGGTAAAAGTCATCAAAAGAGCTTCGTGGTTTACACTTGGTCCACGGGCCTTGCATTGGACACGATTTTAAAAGCCAGTAACGAGTACCGCACAGTTTCCTGCCCAGACAAACTCAATGTCCGGACCGCTTTCGCTACTGCATTGCCCTTTATGTGCGAAACATTCACCACCCCTGGACTGTTGAAATCGGTAAATACTCTCTCTTGAATGTTGGATAACTAACGTGAATTTCGCCAGAGGTGTTAAATTATATGTTTTATTTAATTTTACACCACATCATACGTACCTTAAAATACCACCTGTCTGTGGTGGAAAAATCGCATAAATAAATGACCTAATTTATAAGGTTGTTTACTGTCGTTAAGCTATAGGCAGGACACGTATCATCTACTTTACACAAGCTGTGAAATAGTGGTGTTTACGGGATGAGTTACGTGTACTAACAATTATGATAAGAAATTTTACGATTGAAAGATTAATTTCATACCAGCCGATTATATGTATTGATTTCGATGGTGCATTAAAAACACTAATGTCTTTCTCTTTTATAATTTTACATTAATTTTAATTAAAAACTTAATAAATTAAAAATGTTTTAGTTTTGATTCACATTTATTTTAACTGATTACATGTTTCGGCCTCCCTCGAGACCATCTTCAATAATGATCAGTTAAAATAAATGTGAATCAAAACTAAATATTTTTAATTTATTAATTTATTAATTTTTTAATAAAAATTTATGTAAGATTATAATTATGCAGTTTCACCAAGTATTGTCAGTTGATAACCTTAATTTTATTGAAAATGCATCTTTCTCTTTTGTCATCAAATTGATATAAAGTCTTCATTTATACGATTTTTATTACTCAGTTCAGTTGGAAAACACGAATTCCATTTTTATTGTTGAAAAAAGTTGTTATCTTATTTGATTCAAATTCAACAACGACTACAAACTCTTTAAATTTAAAAACGAAAAGATTGCCGCTGCTACTTGTTATCACTTACCAACACAAAATACTAGTTACAATGTTATAATTCATGTACAGAGTTAAAAGTTTAAAAATACCAAAGTCTTGTGAATTCCTTCGGATTTTACTAGATAAAATATTACTATTATGAACTTGGATGAATAATTTAAAGAAAAGCAGTTTCAAAACTTTTTAAAATGAAATATTTATTTATCTCCTTTCGCCTGCCACTTAAATAATAAAAATATAAGTTTACAATAATAAGATTTAATACTTCAATCCACACGAAGAATTCCCAGGAGTAGAATTACAATAATTAGAGAAGTAAGAAGTATTTTTTACTGTTAACATGAATTTAAATTGTAAGATATATTGAAATATGAATATTTAATCATTTTTAAATCTGAATAGTAATAATTCTTCATTCACTGCAATGCAAAAAATATTTAAGCATACATGTTTGATAGTGATAGATTTTATATTATAAAGTAAAAGGTAAGTAATATTATTAAAATGCTTGTGAATAAATGTTGACGGATTGAATAATAATAAATAATAATATACATACTCTGAATATATACTATAGAGACATCTATCGTTATACGATAATAACAATGGTATAAATACATCTTTTAACAAGTATCAGCTCAGGCGGAGAAATATCTGAGAGGGCTAGGCGGTATATAAAGGCCTGGGCAAAGGTTGGTTCTAAGGCTCGCGGTTCGCATCCCGCTTCTGCCGATATTTTTCTGAATGAAGTGATGCGTATAAAGAATTTGATGTATAGTATGTGTATATTTAATTACTAGTAATATTGTAATATGGTCAATTATTTATAAAAGAAGATTAGAATATTGAAAAAATAAAATAATATTGTAATAAAATATTTTTAAAAAATCCATACAATATAATTAATTCCAAGTTATTGTCTCTAAAAGATAGTCGTATTGAGAAGTTAAAAAACGTTTAAATTACTGTTATTTTTTTAATATTTTATATAAATGCCACCCAAAGGCGTAAAATGTTCGAAAAAAGAAAAAGTTTGGAGTTGCAACTATGTTATTTATTAATTGTTGATTTTTCTTTCTATATCGCATGAATAATTGTGTTATTTATATGTACTGTAACATAACATACAAAAAAATGTCATGCGAGTATTATTAAACATTTTCGATTCAATTGCATCAAATTGTTTCAATCAACTTGTAATAAAATATTTTTCCATACTGTTTCAAAAACGCAAAATGAAAAACACTTGAGATGTATTTATTTTTCTGCCATACCTGTTTAATAAATAGAGCATATGATAACAAAAAATTTCACCGAAAAAGTTCTATCAGCTGCATTTTCATGTCTGAACCGAAAACATAATATGTATAGTTCCTGACAGCCGGCGGGTACATATAGCTCAATGGTCAAAGCGTTTGCTTTGCAAGCCAAAGATCATGGGTTCGATCCCCGACAGAGATGAAAAAAAAAAAACGATTTCTGAGTTCTTAGATACCCTCGGTTGGTGTGAATTTGATCCCTCACCCGTAAAATGCCAGTCATAGCCTATTAATCAAAATTGGTGGTAGACGAAAGTCGTCCCGTGAAGATCACCCATTCATAGTAAATTAATCTAATAATAAGAATGATGCGTGAATTTCGAGCTGTAGTCTATGACGTTGGCGGATCAACACTCCACATGCAGTGCATAGTCATTTGCACCATGGTAAGCGTCATAGAATTCCACAGATGAGACATCAAAATTACTATTACCATCAATCGGTATTCTCCTGTATGTGTATACATAAAAAAAGCTTCCATGACTCCTATTTCCTGTGACATGAATAAAAGTATTTATACGCATTTGTAGATAGACAAAATCTTTCGGCATAGATGTTTCATTTTATTTAATCATCTTAGAAAATAAAAAAGTCGTGTCTTTATAATTTGCGTACAAAGTAGCAAAAAAATCGGTTCAATCTTTGAATCGATGAAAAAAAAACGTCGCAGAATTTTTATTCTTTGACAAAAAATGGCGATAAAAAAGTCATGCATATTGAATTAAGCGGACAAGCCCAAATCAGATACATTATCCACTCGGTCGACCGTGAATGCATAATTTAATACAAATGTCGATTCAGCTAATGCGTCCAACTTTATCAAATAAATTAGAAACGATTGCCAAGACATTATTATTTAAGAACATAAAAAATTTAGGCACTTATTTTAGAGAAACCTGACGCAATGTAAAAAGTATACTCGTATATACTATTTTGTAAGAATTTCGCTACTCAATATTGGTGTTTTTCATGTATAAGATAATGGCATATTTTATAACATTTTGTATAGAAATATTTTACAACAGTGAATCTGTTTTTAACTTTGAGTATTAATATCTATCTTTATTATTTAAAATAAAAAAAAAACACATTATATTCCAGAAATATGTTATTTTTGTACAAAATATTAAATACAGTTGTCTCTTCTTTAGCCTCGCCATTTCCCATCATCTGGGGTCAGCTCTCCTTGTGCACATTCGCTATTCTTGGTCAAACCCAGAGTTTTCAGGTCCTTGTTTACAGTTGCAGTCCAGGTTGCCTGTGGTTTTCCAGGTCGTCTTCTCAGCGTGGGTATGTTGAGGGCTCTCTTCGCCATGTGGTCCTCATACTATAAACAGTTATAAATTATAAAAAATAGCAATAATCTAAATATACACATATTAATGCAGCTCTAGATCGGTTACTACTTAACTGATACTAATTAATACTACTATGTACCGATATAGCCCTTGAAAAGCCTCGATATACAATCTTTCGTCTCTTATTTTTGTTAGCTCGTCGGACACGCATATGTCGCCATGTTGCTTGTTTGACAGGTGTAGTCTTGTGGATCGCCACTGGATTAATTTTGGCGCTGGGTGTCACCGAATACGAGCGCTGAGTGGCCAGCCGTGAGTCTGTCTGTGCTCGCGGCGTTGATAACAACACGTCATTGTCTGCCTCGAGCAGACCGAAAGTTTGACAATCTTTTAATTAAATATATCTCAATGTGCTTCTGAAAAAGTCTTTGTGTGTGCTAATCTGCTCCTCATTCCTCCATCACGCGTTCTAATAACGATCCCGGCGACGTGAAGTTGTATTCCTTAAGTAAAGGAGATGTTAGTACTAAATAGCATACACCTGTCTTTAGCTGCAATAGTATAACTAGCTAATAATACTACGCTAATACTACCTCTAACTACTACTAATTACAAACTAATATATGATTAAAATACCCTTGATTGACAATGGAAGTACCCATAAACTAGAAGAAAATTATTAATATGCTAGTTTTAATTACTTGCAATAGGCTTACATTTTTTTGATCTCTACACACGCACACACCCACTACACATCAACATGATATGATCGCTGGTCTTGAAGACATTACAATCCAATAATTGTAAAAAAAAGGCTAGAGGCCTTTGGGATGTGGTCATACAGAAGAATTCTCGGAATTTCCTGGAGAGACCACGTCACGAACAACGAGGTTCTCAGTATAAAATCAAGGAAGATAGGCACCTAATATAAACCATCTCAGAGAGGCGAGCCCGATGGATAAGTCACATCATGCGCCACGATGGTCTTCTTCACGACATTGTGGAAGATTCTGTTGCTGCAAACCAATCCACCGGATTGATACGACGAAAAAAAAGGTGTACTTTATGCATACTCAATCAATTTGTCATACAAAATATGCTTGTTTACTTCTAACACAATGCAAAGGTTTCTAGTAGGAATGTAGTAGGATATTGTTCCGTTACCCAATATAAAAAATCAAACAATACCGCTTCCTTTCAAAGGCCTCAAATCCATATTCTTCAGAGCGCCTGAAGCATTAATATATTATTTTTATTCGACTTGAATACCAAGTGGGTGTATGGAACTAGTTGGTACATTTCGCATAAATCATCACGTGAACAAAAATATATACTCGTACAAACATAATATGAAATGTACTCGTATATATACCGAAAAATGATCATACATATTATATTGCATATTTTTAGATATTTTTTCCAAAATTTATTTCAAAATTATATGTTAGACGAATTTTCCAATTGTTAAGAATAAAAATCATCATCATCAGCTTGTATCCGTCCACTGTAACGTACCCTTTTCGATCCTCCGCCTTCCGCATCTAGGTCACTCCCGCTATTCTTATGTCGTCAGTCCATCTTGCAGGGAGTCGGCCAATGTTTCGTTTGCCAGTTCTTGGACGCCTTTCCAATACTTTTCGTCGTCTCTTCGACATATATGTCTGCCGTTACTTGAGTGTGTATTCATTGGGTAGCATCCACTACTTGAGTTCTTCTGCGTATTTCCTCGTTTCGGATTCTATCTTGTAGCGACACTCCGAGCATGGATCTCTCCATAGCACGCTGGGTGACCTTTATTTTATGAATAACAATTCTATTCAAAATCCATGACAATCTTCACACGAATTGTATATTTTATTTATAATACAATTATCATCATAATCTCTGCTCCCTTGATTGGAGCACATAGTTGTCTCAAACTACCACTACAAATATCTGTCAGCTGACAAAATCCTCGAGTCATCTTAATTTCAATTTTATTTATTTTTTTCCTTGCAGAAACATTTCAAATTTAATCAATTCAATGCATTTCTGAAGTACAATAATATAAATACAGTAATATAATATAAAATAAAAATACAATAGGTAACATAAATGTGGTGATGTAAATTTATTGACACATTTAGTATCACTGACCTCACACTCAGAACTAGCGTCAGGCGACTCAAGATAAATAGTTTGACTTGTAACAACAAAAACCCTGTCATAAGTATATCATGATTGACTCACAAATAACAAGGCATTATTGTCACAAAATAAAACGTGTAACATTTCGCCTCCATAAACACCAGTACTGAATTTAAAGCAATATATCACTAAATATGTCAATATCTTCACTCAAGTTGGTTTCAACCACTGTTCACTGCGATTCTTTCGTCTTATGCGTATCCAGGGTTGAACGATGGTCCTTTCAGGTCACACTTGAGGCTCCATGAGAGACTCCAGCGAAGTCGCGATGACCCCGACTTTGAAAGAAGTTGACAGCGTCCGCCTGCTGACAATCCTCCAGATGGTCATCCAAGAAGGATTGAATGCAGCGGTCGCTGCCAAGAAGCTCTGCAAGTCCTCAGCCGATGTATCTGGGTGAAGGCCCTTGGCGTGAAGATACGCCATCTTCACTCCAGTAACGTTTTTTGAAGGAGCTGCAGAACCACGGATCATCAGATGTGCTGAATGTTGTTCCCTTTCCCCATGCGGAGATGCGCGACTCAACTTAGAACGTTGAACTTCTCCGGAAAGATTGCTCGGGGGAGGGAGAGGACATCCACGGAGAAAGCACTCAGGTCCTCCAGTCCCTCGAACGATGATTCGTCCCGGCTGAAAACGGGAGTCCTTGGGAGCCTTGCTCGAAACAGCAGGGGCTCCTTCGATAGTATCTTCCGAGGAGTCCTCTTCGGTGGCCTCACTCGAAGCGGATTCTTTGACGGCAGGTTCGGAGTCTCTGCTGTCACAGTTAAGCGACATCGACACAGGAACGTTGACAGCTTCACCGTAGGTAGCCGGAATTGATTTGCACGCTCGAGGTAAACGCCTTCTGCGGGAAGTCGGCAGACTTGTCGGGTTGGGTGGAGGGTCCACACCAACGGATGTCAGAGCATCATCCATCCCGCATCCAACAGCCTTTAAGAGCCTCTCCAGCAACAAACGGTGATCGTCTAAGCGACGATTTATTTGCGCGATATCACAATCGCAACAGTTCGCCATCCTGTAGGTAGGATGACTAGACACGTCCGCCCGGTTTGAGTGTCGAGCGAACAATATAATAAAATTAAGTCAGCTTTGCCTCCCATAGCTCCACCGAGTACATTATATGTATATTTCCTGACGGCCTTTCAAGACAGTTTTATTGTATGCATGCATTCTATGTGAATTGCATTCTTCTACATCTAAATAACATGGCTTTGCTAGTTCCATCTTTATCTATTGACCGAATATATAATGCAAGACTGCCATAGCGGCTCTCTTACCCCGTTATTTCTGCCAAATTCAAACCACCTTATTCCTAATATTCTACCCAATAACTTGTTCTCCAACTAATTACACGATAGCATTAACGTACACAAATGGGGATAATACAGATGCTTTGCTACAAAGAAAGATAATAAAGAAATAATACGAAACGTGAGTTATACCATAATTCAAACATAATAGGCTTAACACGAATTACCTTATGGTTTTTTTATATTGAAAAAATAATTGCGATGTTCAATGTATACTGAATAATATAACATGATTTAAATAAGTAAATGTTATATTTTTTTGGTCAACTAGTATGTATCTCTTTGGTTACGAAACTAAATAATTATCTTTGCGAACAGTATGTAAATAACATTATGTATTTGGCGGTAAGCTATACACAAAAAAGAAAACCTTGAACGCTAATGATCATTTAAATCAAATACATTATTTTCTACTTGAGCATAAAGAAGTTGTAGCCAAATATTGAAAAAAATTACGTCTTTCTTGTCAAAGTTTATTTTTAAAAATTAAAACATTGTTAAGATGTTTAACCTTCACAAGAAATTATGTATAAATACCTTGGTGACACATAGTACCGGCTTTAGACCCTGAGGCGCCCTAGGGCATTTTTTTCTGGCGTCCCATATTGTATACATTTTTAAAAATCTAAGCAAGATTGGTTGCACTCGGCGCCCTTAGCTTATTCGACGCCCTGGGGCACCGACCCACTTCGTCACCCCCTGAAACCGGCGCTGGTGACACAACAATTCACATCGGAGTCATTATTCGTTGCCAATATTAAAATTTAGTTTTGTTAATAAACAGTCAGTTTAACTAGCAAAGACGTGCTTTTAATATTACAGTTAAAATATTTTAAAAAGTGGAGCATATTGCCATCACAGATACAACAATACAAAACTCACACACACAAGCCATTTGTAGAACACCACAGCATCACAAATTCTACACGAATACGTTTTGTAGTTGCTTGGGATTGCAAGATAGAAGGTGATTTAACAAAAGGGAGCGTCGATTTATGTTCTCCTGCATCAATTTATCAATAAATAAGCGTATGGTAATTAAAGTCATAAACATTAGCGATTTGTACAATATTAAAAATTGTTGTGGTAGGTTAAGAAAGTAACGTTGTTTTTAAAGAGTGTTGAGCCTGAATCGTTTGTTATTTTCGACGTTTTCCTCGTATATTTTTTTAATGGTTAATATATTTGATTTCACACACTCGAAGTCGATTTTTAATAACTTCTATAAATATACAAATAATAACAAAAAAGTGTCACAATATCGTAGTGATATTTGGGGTGTGTCTTTACACTTTGTTCCTCAGTGCGCAAATCTCTTATTGATACTGATACACATGCTATAGCAATTATAAATCTCATCAAATATATTTTTTTCATTTTTTAATGATGTATTGTATCATATATTGTTAACAAGCAAATAATAATACTAAACAAAAATAATTTTAAAAAAATACTATCATATAAAGACGAAGCTAAGATTCCGGTTTCGCCGCTGGAGGCGCCACTGTCCGCTCGCTCGCAGTTCGCCTCTCTCTGAACGTTCAGTCGTGTGCTGACCGTGCACCGCGTCGGTAGTCTTACCCGGCTGAGCAGCGTCCTCGTACCAAAGAGATCGCGGCGATCGCTACCGTGCGAGACCGAATCGATGCGAATAAAAACATAAGCAAAAATCAACAATAAAACAAACAAAAAACGCTAAAATCAGTGATCGAACATAAAAAAAAACATTATTTAAAAAAAGTGTTGAAATATAATTTTATATACTTTGTGTTGTTTTTTTTAAACGTCGTTTTTGGCATGTGATTTTTTTGTGAGTTCCGTTTTTTGTTGCATTCAATTGATCTTATTTTTTTGAATAGTGCGCAGTGAACGATTTACTTGTAATTTCGCATTTTTATCGCGAGAATCGCTACTCTAGCGTTCTGTGTTTCTTGAGATTTTTTGCTTTTTTTTAAGGCTGCCCTTTGTTGTATTGAGGGCGGTAATAATTTGAGCAAATATTTACGCAAAAATTTCATTGCTAAAAAAAATATCGGACATTGCTCAGAAGTTTTCAGTTGACTGTGTAAAAAAAACGCTTTCTGTTTTTTGTCGTGAAATTATCGAGCATAGTTTTTATTGGTGGAAGCCGAGACTCCCTCAACACGCCGGCCGCTGTTAGCAGCTGAAGTATTCCTGAAGAATTTCGCAAACTTTGATCCGGGAAATTTTGCCAGTTGTGTAAACTTCCAGCACTTGACAAACCCACAGGAAGACTGAACAACACCAACGGTATGTGTCACCCTTTCATATTATCGTTAATAACAACTTAAGTTCTCAACACACGTAAACCTTCAAGTTGGTCCCTGAATGACACAAATATTTTAATTATTATGATATGTCATAGTCATATAATTAAATATGTAATGAATATAAAAAATTTGAACCAACTATTTCTTATTGTTTTCGTATATTTTATTTTGCATTTCTATTACTAATTACAAAATTGATTTACTAACATACTTAGACAGTGGTAGCAACAATAATGAGGAAAAACTTCGTTATTTAATCGTCAAATTATTATAAAAGTGGATGCAACCAATTTTAAAAGAAGTTCAAATTATATTTTTAAACATAAAAATATATCTTTTACTAATAAAATACCATTTTTTTTTAACAATGTACAAGTATACCGCATGCAAAAATGCATTAACCTCAGTGGCGACTATGTAGAAAAATAGATAGAATAAAGAGTCTGAACTTTCCAAAAATGTACGCATTCATGGAATTAAACATGTTTTACACTGTGAAAATCACTGGGAACCTTATTTTACGTATATCCCTCGTATATAAAGGAGCATAAACTTTGAAAGAACAAAACATCTTTGTATATATATCGTAACAATTTATGAAAAAAAAAACTTCTATGTAATTTATACTAGAACAATGACACTGAAGATTTATCGTATTAGTGCCGTTTTGGATTACTGTAATTGTAAAGCTGGCTATATTGTGTAATACTGTAATACATAAAATGAATTTTCTTATCTATTTGGGTCACCAATTCGCTCGCTTCGTAGTTTCTAAATGTTAGCGGAGGTGCTCCGAGAGAATGTGTGACAAGAACAGTAGTAATAAGTGGCGAGCTTCCAGAAAATCTAATTACTAGACCGCGGAGTGGGAGTTGCTAATTAATAAAATACATTAACCCAACTTCTTCTCGAGTTCCCTGTTTTGTTATCAAGGAGTTTGTTTCAGAATACAACCACTTGGATGTAAGTCACCTTCGCGATTAATTTATAACGCTCCAAACTTATCTCACTTAGAGCATTGTATTTGTAGCTTTATGATATTTATTCGTCCATGATTTCATTTTCAACATACTCATGCATATGAGCGCAAAAGACAGTCTGTATTGGTAGCACACTGAATTATATTATTGTTATTGAAGTCTAATGAAATATACTTTTTTAAATATGGTAACAAATTCATAGAGGTGATTATTTGTTCATTAGGTTAAAATACTCGTACATTCAGTTTCTTCAGTTAAATAAATTCAGCTCAGTTGTTCTTTGAAAACTGTCAATTAAAATTAAATATATAAATTTGTGTTAGCGTCGCGCTAATCCAATGATTTCTATAATATTAATTATATTCGTAACACATTAGACTAGTACGCTGGCGATCTGGCTCCTTGTCTTTGTGGATTTTGATGACTAATTGTTTATAATCTTAGCAAGAAAATATTATGCTTCATTTTACTAAAGGCTTTAACTAATGAACGTATTTAATTGATAAAATGGCAAGAAACACGGAAAAGGATCTCATAGCTTGTATACATACTCGTGTATCTATTGTGGCAATAGTTGTCTTCAACCTATAAGCAGATATGTCAAAAAGATAGTAGGTGTACTTAACTTAAAAATAACTAAGCATTCGATAATAAATTAATCTTAATATTTTAAACTAAAGTGTTATATGCATAATATATTGTAGAAATTGTTCTATTTTACGCATTTTTTGTTTGGACTTGTCTACTCTTTGACGCTCAGATCTTGTAAATTTCTTCGAGGATTTGTAGTCAAGAAACGTGGTTCGGCCGCCCCCACAGAGATTACTGCGATTTTAATTTATTCATCCAAATGTAATCTTTCCTTGCCATCCCGAGACTGCGCCTCAGCTCCAGGACTTGGTTATTTATGACGCTTACGAGCCACCGAGAGACTCACCTTTAATATAATAATATATTCCAAATGACGACACTTCAAATAGATTCGAACAGAATCGAATTCGGCAATGACATCACCCGCAAATATGAACGCTTCAACAACTGAACAGATAATATTATTAATAGGGACTATTTTTTCCCGTCGATTTTGCCAAAGACGATGTTATTTTTGCTAATGACAACTTTGCGTATGAAAAAGCATAGCTTGTGGTATTGTCTTGCGTCTTATAAAAGATATATAACCATTTAAATTTGCTTAAAAAAAAAATACTTTTTTTTATTGTTAGGCAGTTTCTTAGTATTACGGATTTCATTAAAATTACACAAAATAAACAGAAAAAAATACAACCTCTACAAGCAAAAAAGCAATTTTATTGTATATCTGTTTCCAAATTTAATATATAAATCTCTTATTCTATATGTCAATGAAGCTGTTGTTAAAACAATGTAAAATAACATGCATTTTAAATTTAAAATTCCATTTGCACACTTACCAAGGTCACATTATCTGATATAAATAAACATGATCATCTATTATTGTATCAAAAATGAAAGTCAATATTTATACGAGACATTTAATGAATACTTAAAATCCAAAAATCAATTTTAATATCATATTAATATTTTATGTTCTGTAATCAATTTTGCTGTTTCAAATACTTTATTATTGTTGGCAAAAGTACACGCTTTTCCTTTTTATTTTCAGTACAGCGCAATAATAAATAGTAGAATCTCCACATGAATACGAGTGAATCAGTTTACAAAAATAATTACCAGAGGCCGTAAATATTTCTTTATTGTGTCCGTAGTTCCTTATCTGTTCTATTGTCATTATGTAATTGGACACTAATTTAAGATAACAGTTTCTCCGCATCGTAAAAACGTAATAAAACGCGAAAAGATCTCGTGCTTGTGCCCTTGGAGCATCTCGAATGTTCTTAGACTGCTGCTGATATTACTTTGGTAATCTAATAAGAAAAAAACAGACTCTGTTTATACAAATCTCACTGTGGGCATAGTCGTATAAAACGTGTGAGTAAACATATCGCATATAAATAGTAATTACCCGCCACGCAGATGTGTTATTTCTTACGATTTAAAGCGTCTGGAATGGTTATGAATGAATCTATAAAAACAGAATATATCTCTGTGAATATACTTCACATTGATAGTTTTATATGTAGTTGAAACAGATGTATGTTTAATTGTCTTGTTCTATACTTGTATTACTAAGCACTTCGATGAGATTCAAATTTATAAGTGATTTAAGTATTAAAAATAGTTCATAAAACCTCTCCTTATAACGACCGTGTAGTACTCGTATTATAATTCTTGGGTTTCACTAGTATGGTAAAGGTGTGATCAAGGTAAAGAAGGATAAAAATAGCGATTAAAAAAGGATTATAGAAACAATATAAAAAAGTACATACTCGTATTTCTTTCATATTTTGAAGATTAGATATACTACATTTATTTGGATTGAATCGATCCAGAATTATTTGGGGAGTTTTGTAAATATTACAGCAAACTTATTATTTTTATTTTGGTTAAAGTAATCGATTTCCCATTAAAATGTGCATGCTCAGTGCTTAATAGGCCCATGGAGATTTAAAAGTCTCGTCTAGAGAGAAAGAGCACCCCCATAGTGAAGGGGAAATGCTCGACACACGCTCATTTCATGGGGTTCTAATAACAATAAATTATACTTATTGTTTGAAAATTCGACAATCGATCCAGTCGCTAAACATTTCCATCCACATGTCACCAAAATTTAAGTACTACGTTGATATTATTTACGGTCTTTTATTTATGCTGAGAAGGAAAGTAAGACCTAAAAAAACGCGTAGAAAATAAACTTTTTTGGAAAAAGATATTCACGCTTGTAATGTATTGAAAAATATTCCTACGCCGTGTGTATATAGTTCTTCTTTCTTTTACGAATTCAAAGATTTTGGTATCTGTATGGGCGCACCTGCGATTCATATTTCGATATCCGGAGTACTTAGACTTCTAAGTATTATAATTATAAGTCTTCGGTAACTTTACTGCTCTCAACTTTCCGCGGCTTTGTTCGCTCGGAATCAATTTGTTTATTATTTATTCCTCAGCAGCATATCAGTCGCTTACATAGAAGCCCACTGCTCGATACAAAACACTGTTGAAAATCACGAGGATAATCATTCTAAGCAGTGACGGATTGCTAAATAAGCATGAGAGGCGCACGCTCAGGGTCTCGGATTTTTGGGAGCCTCAAAAAAGTCATAATACAACCAACATACTTTTATATTAAAACAAACCAAAAAAACAGTGACTTTTTATCCTATATCCGCCTCTAATTTCAAGCATTAACAGCATTTGCAGCACTCTGAAAGCCCTTTATAATATACGTTATGTAGAAATGCTTAATAAATTTTGCTTGTTGCTTGCAACACACAGTAAGGATACCACAGGAGACCATAAACTTCAGCGGCCGTTTATTAAAGTCCCTGGATTAGCGCTACCCTGTAAAGCCGTCGGGAACCATACATAGAATGTATAGTTTCCGATAGATTCTGCGCAGTGCTGAATTTTTTTCAGGGAAAGACTATCGATGCTCGGAGAGCTTTCTGGCGTCCATATGCTCCACTTAGAGGAGCGGATATGTAGACGAATGAAAAACACAGTGAAAGCTCTCTAAAAATCAAGTAAAAAAAAAATTTTTTCTTATTATTTATTGTTCCGAAATTAGTTCTTCCGTAATTTGTATGGGGGCCTCAACAATACTTAATCCGCCACTGATTGCAAGCTACATAATTATCGTCGTATTCATAACAGCTCGGCCAAACAGATCGAGCCCAGTTAATGTAATCAGTTTACTGGCGGACTATAAACATCCCGCAAAGATTCTCCGGTCCATACAACCTGTTTACACAACACCAAGTTTGATATTAAATTTACACTCTTTGCGGTTTGAAAACGATTTTTATTCGAGCGACGCCTAGACATTAATAGTTCACGAAATATTATATATTATGTGATTGTTTGAATGTTTACACTTGAAATGAAAAATACATTTGAAAAAAAATACATCAAAAAAACACAAATATACTATATAATAAAAGCAGTTGAATTTCGAAAATAAAAAATATGATAATAACAAAAAACGCAATTTGTCATTAAAGATTTTTTTGGCTCTTATTGCACTTATTATTTGCGCCATTCAAATTATGAAATCCCAATATAAATCATTTTATTTTGAACAAGCTTTTTTAGAAAAAAGTAATGTCAATATGTTATGTTATATTGATTTACTTCGCCGGCAGGTTGTAGGTTCTATCCCCGACGGAGATTGTTTTTTTCTTAATCGATTTATGAACTCAAATATACCCCCGATTGGTGTGAATTTGATACTTCAAAATCTCCATCAAAATTGGTGTTAGACGAAAGTTGTCCCGTGAAGACCACCCATTCATAGTAAAATCCTGTAATAATTAAGGATGATGCGTGAATCTCGGGCTGTAGTGTATGACGTTGGCGGATTAACACTTCACATGCAGCGTTTAACCATATGCAGCATGTTAAGAGTCATCGAATTCCACAGATGAGACTTCAGAATTACTATCACCATCTGTCTGTATTCTCCTGTATGTGTAAAAAATATATAAAAAATTTCAATATAAATAATTTTATATTGAAAAAGCCAATGCAATTTTTTAAGTATAAAGTAATGTAATTATATTTTATAAAGAATTGAGTGTGGCAATAATATTATGTTATATTATATTAAATTACTTATGATTTATTGTCAGGGTCACGGTGGCGGTTAACGAGGCCATCTTAAGTAACTGAACGATTTATTCATTATATTAAGCATTGCGTGATATTTTCACGTTGCAATTATATTTTTAATGATGCCTTACATAACAATGTGTTACTTTAAAATTTAAATCATTCATGAATGCGCTCGAGAATCTAATAAAAAAACTAATTCAATACTCAATGCATCACTTCGTACGTAATACTTTGTAGCGAATGCAATTACTCGATTTCGTAATCCTCAGCACTGGCTTTGTTACCGAATTGATTGACACCGAGTACATACATAACTACATATGATTTAAAGCTCGGGAATTTTGTCTTATCACCATAAAGAGAAGGGCGACCACGTAATATTATAGAAATACTTCTACAAGCACCATAATCTTCATTAAAATCATGGCTATTAAATTGTTTTTTCTGCGTATTTCGCTCATTTTTAAAATGAACTAGCTTCGCTCTTATTAACAATCTGACTTTTTATTTACATTTACAACTGTAGTATTTTTGTATAAAAACACACAGGAGAACACCTGCACAAGGTTTTGGCATTCCAGTGGATTTTATGACACATAATTGGTTCAGCTGCATGCTGCATATGTAAAACTATATATTTTAATGACATTTATATTGTTGTGCTTGCATAATACATATAGAAGGACACCATGTTGCTCTATTACACACTTTCACAATATGGTATTTATATACATGTATTTGTGAAATAGATGATTATTGAAGTAGATAATTAATATGTTATCAATAAAATAGTGGGTCATGCTTAGAGAGCGTCATGCTAATAATGCGATATATCTTAAAAGCTAACAGAACGCCTCAAAAAATTGTGCAGCTCCCTTTTCTTCAAACGACGAAATCTCGTCATTGAGAGAACTGTACGTACAATTGACATACTTGGAAAAGCTTCTTCAGATGCAAAGGTGATTTGAAATGTGGCAACCATCATTACAGCTGACAACTGTAAGAAGGCAATTTATAATTGACATATGCTTAAACTAGGGAGGGAATAAAGGAAGACAAAGGTTAAATCAATATTTTTAAAATATTTATTCTAAAACGTCCTCCTAATTTGGAGCATGTGGCTTCCTCTAGCAACGTCCAGAGACTTACTTCCATTGACTGCTAACATTTCACCCAAGCCTGCTTCACAAACTCTTTTTATTTGAAATATGAATCAACTGAACATCGTAAAGTTTAGTCGATTAAATAACGTAAATATTATGAAAGTGTGGTCTTACTCATTCATAGAGACATGGGTGCGTTACATTAGCTTAGTAATCGTACAAGTGATCCGTTGTGAATGGCATTAGGCCAGATTTCGTAATGACTCCGAAGCGATTGCTTTGTGTTTAAATGCAGCAGAGGTAATGCACCGGTTTCGTCTTCACCTCAACTCTTCGGCGAGAGCGAGCGAGTATAACGCTACGATCCACATGCGGTGATTGCATCTCGAATGAACTTCAATTTTATTGTAATGCCTCTCTGTACGCCCATTGACAAGTACATAAAGATATTATTACGTAATATTTTTCATTTATTTTCTGTACTATCGAGGATTTTTCCCATTTGTTTGAACGACCATGATGGCATTGTACCAAAAAAGCCAACGCAGTCGTATAATGTAAATGAAGAAATTAGAGCTAGGACGAGGGAAGGAAAATGACAATGCAGCATTACATCATGTATCAGGAGAGCATGAAATACAGCTTCAGATGCCCTTTCTTCAGACATTCGGGCTTTCACCGTCTTGGAAGGTTGTCGAGAGTCAGAACTGACGTAAGATGTGGCGAAGACCAAGATGTTGATATGACTTATAGTTTATATATACCATCCATGTTCTCCAAGTAGTATTATATTAATTTCAAAAATTAAAAACTTATTATATCACATAGACGTATTATGTAATATTTATAAATGTTAACGAGGTAATAAAGTCTTAATAGTGTATTGAAACAGAATCCAAGGATACAAAATATTACATTATAAATTTAATTCACCATTTATATACTTAAAAACATAAGTTCTTTATTTTAATACTACAGTGAGACTTGCATAATTTAAACTATTATAGAAGAGATCATCAAAAAATATAATATTTTTAATATTTTATTTATTTTATTTAAAAAGGAAACGAAACCATTCTTAATTTCGAATGAACTTAGACGATTTGAAATTAATCAGGTTTTATTATATTACATCTGATTTATTGCTGGTTTATATTCAAGTATTGAGGAGGAAGTATTGAAATAATTTCATCGCGTAAAACTCCCGCTTTGCTTTGATGTATTAGCAATCCACTCAAATTTGATTATTATTAGAGAGGTACGCATTAATTTAGCTCACAACTCCCATGATGTAATTAGAAACTTGTGAGTTAGCAATATTTTGTTCAGGGCGTTCTAGGAAAAGGTGTTTTAACGCGAAATATTTCGCTATCCTGTTCCTGAAAAGACGACATTTCTACAGAGACTTTACGATTCTCAAAGCTCCACCAAATACGTTCTGTAGTCGACAGTCATCTGGAATATTGTATTATGTCTTGAAGAATATGTGGGTTAAATGAGGGTTTTTTTCACTGCGTTACCCGTTGTGTTTTAGTCACCGCTATCCGGAATACTGTTGTATTCTGTGCTGTTGGATAAACACAAAATGACATTTTTGGCACAGCAAACATCATACAATTCCAATATTCTTTCATATTTGTGTTATATTTTAATCTGCTGTTAATGGAAAATATCGATGACCCCAAACGCTCGCAACGTTAGAGCCGGGCGCCCAGGTGCAGAGAGCCCTTGCGATACCTCTCGATACTCCGATAGTCTGATACCTTATCTATGTTTACCTCAAGTGTGATGACTAGCTTGTTTGCTGGCGGGCTGAGTCGGGCCACTATCGGTGCCTTCGTGACATTTCAAAGAGCAAACGAGGTTAATGCACCTCCCTACAGTGCTGCAGTCGACACCGGCAACATATCGAACACACGTGTTGCAAATCGCCGATATTTACATGCAGAGGCAGTCATGGGGAGAAGGAAACATGCCATTAAGGCCTCTTAGACGCAGCTCTTGCACCCTTTACAAACTGATGGATTGACAACATTTGCTTTTGTACAACGCCATTCACGCTAAATACGAGTTTGCTTCTTAGTGCATATAAACATGTCGTATCCACTGGGAAAAGAGAATTGTTAACTTTGAATTCTATAATTTCTATACTATTTTTAGGAAAGCTGAGTATGTCAATTCGTCAACCATTTTATTAGTATGTTCTGAAAGTAATAACTTTTTTCAACGTTTTATATTATAAAACTTATTGGATAACGAATCGTCGTTTTTGGGTTCACTATTAATAATGGTTGATGTACACCAGAAGACAGTAACGAACACTACATTTTTTTAATTAACGGGTATTGTACTCATAAGAAATCATTCTCACACCACCCGGCGACATTAATAAAATATTTTTGAAGAATATATGAGATATGCATTAATCTTCTTATTACAAATTGTTGTCACACAATACCATTACACAGTTCTGTTAGCTACCATCTGAATTGCTTTGTTGCAAATCATCTATGCATCTATATTGTGTATAGTTTTCGATGTCCTTTTACAACAGGAGTCTGGTTGTTTGTAGATAAGGTCAAGCATTTTCTTCTTCTCTTATTCGGTCATCACACATTGTCACACATTTAGTTCTGTCAGTTGTCACTGTCCATTCCTTGTTCTAGGACACATCTACACCTGTAGTAACATAACATATTAAGGTGTTTGATAATCAATTTTTAAGAAGATAAAATGATTAGCCTGACGATCTTGAACCCTGGACTTAAGTCATGAGTTGCAGCTCAATAAAATTGTTTAATTAAATTATTATTTTGCTTTATGTTTGATGAATCGAACCAGCAATATCTAGCATGACAGTCATGACCTTCTATCAGCCACACCTCTCGGTAATGCTTAGAATCAACAAACGTCACGTAGCATTGAAGCACCAAAACGAATGAGACTATTGATGCGCAGTTATATAAATAAACAAATAATGGATAACTCATGTTTTTTAGAGCTCTCTATTGACAAAGACGCTTGGAGAGAACAAAGAGATGTCGTTAAAAATATATAAAGAAAAGGTTTCACCGCACAAAGCCTCGTCAGATTAATTCATTAATAAATGTCAACCATAATCGAAGCGGACAAAAGATCGTGATATTTACAGTAATGAGCCAACATAATATTTTGATTGTATAAGAGAATATTTAGTAATTATCCTTTTAGAGCGATTAGAATTATTTAGACATGGTGCTTATCTGAAAGTGATAAAAAAAGACTAGAGGCCTTTGAGATGTGGTCGTACAGAAGAATTCTCGAAATTTCCTGGAGAGACCACGTCACGAACAATGAGGTTCTCAGAATAATCAAGGAAGATAGGCAACTAATAAGAACCATGTGACTCTTCAGAGAGGCGAGCCCGATGGATTGGTCACATCATGCGCCACGATGGTCTTCTTCACGATATTGTGGAGGGGATGGTTGAGGGTAGAAACTGTAGAGGGCGCCCTAGACGGGAGTATTTGCAGCAAGTATTCGAGGACATGAATTGTAGCGCTTATGCTGAGCTGAAAAGGATTGCGGAGGACCGAGAGGAATGGAGATCGAGATGCAAGATTCTGTTGCTGCAAACCAATCCACCGGATTGATACTACGAAGAAGAAGAATTATATAAAGTTTGCTCTCATAGTTTGAAATTGTTAATCATCTGCTTACTACGTTTAATATAATATCATGATTACATTTAATACTTTGTGTATATATTACTCAAAAATTTACAAAATTGCCTTCTCTAGAAAGAAGTAGTTGGGAAGGCTAAAACCGCAAAACAGTTTCAGGCAACGAAGACAATCAAAGTAAAAAATGGTGAAAATTAATGACGTTTTCGGAATGCAATTTGGTCTTCAATTTAAAGTTTAACTATATGATTTTAAAATATATTTTGGTTCTGTTTTCTGCGTAGTATCAATCCGGTGGATTGGTTTGCAGCAACAAAATCTTGCATCTCGATCTCTACTCTTTTCGATCCTCTGCAATCCTCTTTAGCTCAGCATAAGCGCTACAACTCATGTCCTCGAACACTTGCTGCAAATATTCCCGTCTAGGGCACTCTCTGAAGTTTCCACCCTCAACCATCCCTTCCACAATGTCGTGAAGAAGACTATTGTGTCTGTACTCGTGTCGAAATTAAATCTGATGTCAATGTTTATCGTTATATTGTTCTTCGGTTAATGAGCATTATCTTGAATTTTGTGCAAATTGTTATGCATTGCAAAAACTGCTGAGTCACTTTAGGTTAGATCCACTGCTTATTATTCATTTATGCGAACCCTAGCGAAAGAAATTAGGTCGTAGAACACAAAATACAGTCTGATGAGATTTACTAACCGCAAATACTCATTTCCGACTGTTTTATTATGCATTAAAGTCTATGACCGCATATTTGCGTAAAACTAGTTGTTTGAATTTGTTGCACGCATTTTTTATACTTATATTTTCTCTGAATAATGTATGAGTGTTTTTTTATTTGATATGAATTATCACGGCTCGAAGAAAATACACTGCAGTTGCCGGCGGTCATAGCTCAATGGTCAAAGTATTTGCTTTCCAAGCCAAAGGTCGTGTGTTCAATCCCCAATGGAGATTAAAAAAAAAGATTTTTAATCGATTTATAAGCTCTAAAATACCCTCGGTTGGTGTGAATTTTGATTTTGATCCATCACCCGTAAAATGCCAGTCATAGCCTATTTATTAAAATTGGTGATAGACAAAAGTCATTCATAGTAAATTCCCGTAATAATAAAGGATGATGCGTGAATCTCGGGCTGTAGTCTATGACGTTGGCGGATCAACACTCCACATGCAGCGCATAGCCATATACACCATGGTAAGCGTCATAAAATTCCACAGATGAGACTTCAGAATTACTATCTGTCGGTATTCTCCTGTATGTGTTTACATAAAAAAGTATTGTTAAAATGTTAGGGTTCTTGTTATAGTATTTTCAAGGAGATTGGATGAGAGTATGGCATCCAAAGATACGACTCATATACTAACAAACAACTTGATAGACACCATCCATGTACGGCCCGCGACTGATGTTGCTTAACTTCGGTGATTGAACGATAACCGCTCTTTCAACACACTGCATACATTTATATACATATTATTATCATATTGACACTAGAATTGAGGTTACTTCTTTTACGTGGGCTTGCATGCATAATACTTTCATTCTACATCCAAAAAAAACCTTCGAGTCGTTCGTATGTTTTGTACCAATTGAATAAATAATATGAAAAAGTCTGCTAGAGATTAACATAATATGACATTAAAAATCCAATGCAATTATTTCGTAATAATCAGATGTGGTCTCATTAAAGCCAGTCGTAAAAATTATTACCAAACGACGAGATACCATCTAACCGCCTCCTCGCTAATGGCCGCATACCTCCAGGTATTTCTATACGAATATCCTGTCAGGTATAATTATTATATGCTGCTTTAGGTATTTTTTATGCAACACGTACATGAGAATACTCGACAGACAGCGATCAAGAGATATCAACTGTGGATTCTACAATACAAGGCTCGAAATTTTGATTTGATCCGCCGATGTTATTAGACATTCCATTTTATTCACTGTGGTAGGTGGTGATCGCGGGACGACATAGTTTTAATTGATAAGTTGAGGAAAATGTTAAATATCATTATATTAATTGTATCGTTGACATTCGAACACGTAGGCACTCGTTATTGCATTTGAGCATTTTAACCTATCGGCCATATCCATCGCCATATTATAATGTCCCTGAGATCCATTTATGGAATTTCATGTTAATTTAAAATTATTATATTTATAAATAATTACTAGCACATAATATTATTACTGAGTTTATATAATTATCTGATTATCTGATTATCTTAAAGCAATAAAACTTAAAAAGAGGTTTTAATGATTACCGCTATTATAGATTTCTTTTTTATCTCACTTCTTTATATTCCATTTTATTTTCCATTCAAACACAGTGTGAATATAAAATTGCTGTCACTTAACATTATTCTCTTTACAATACATTTTTCCAGGCAACAAACACGACATAGAGTTGTTTATTTTAAAATTAATATTTTCTGTATCATTTTTTTGTAATTAAAAAATAATGATGAACTGTACTTTTTAAGGGGAAAAAGGAAAACAAGAATAAACACAAATTTTCTAAACGACAGGAAAACTGCCCATACAGTACATATAATCAATATCTTACATTAAAATTTTTCATCAACCCATACAAATAAGGATTTGTTTACGTAAACTGAGTCTCCTTAATCGTCTTCAATTTCACAAGTATCTTTGATACTCCATCGCAGTCCATCTCCATTATCGTGGCAACCCGAAGCTCCTATTTCAGGTCCAGGGCGGCCTGCTTCCTCCTTCTCCTCATTCTGTTGTAGGCATCCAAAATGTGTTGCGCGAAAGCCTCCAAATACTAAACGTCGATTTTGTTGAGATTGACCACTCCCTTTAACAAACGAAACTTGAAAAAACAACAAAGCCATCAAGTATTATTCGTGTCAGAATAAATTCAGTATATATCAATATTGATTTATGTTAGTTAATCAGTTTACTTATGGGGGGAGCAGGTTGTTGTACATGTATAATATAAGCAAGGTATTAGATTAGAATATTACTTTAGGCCTCCGCAAGCAACTTGCCAAAACACTTCTTTGGAGCATCTTGATGTACGGCTGTGAGACGTGGTGCTTATCTGAAAGTGATAAAAAAAGACTAGAGGCCTTTGAGATGTGGTCGTATAGAAGAATTCTTGGAATTTCCTGGAGAGACCACCTCACGAACAATGAGGTTCTCAGGTTAATTAAGGAAGATAGGCACCTAATAAGAACCATCTTAGAGAGGCGAGCCCGATGGATTGGTCACATCATGCGCCACGATGGTCTTCTTCACGATATTGTGGAGGGGATGGTTGAGGGAAACTGTAGAGGGCGCCCTAGACGGGAGTATTTGCAGCAAGTATTCGAGGACATGAATTGTAGCGCTTATGCTGAGCTGAAAAGGGTTGCGGAGGACCGAGAGGAATGGAGATCGAGATGCAAGATTCTGTTGCTGCAAACCAACCACCGGATTGATACTACGAAGAAGATTAGATTATTAATTTGAATTTAATTAAGTAAATGAATTGATGATGATCAGTCGAGGCTGGGCTTTTAATGCCCGTCGTAAATGCGATCGGTTGTCTTCGCAAATCATCTAATATTGCGAAATAAATTACTCGCTTCAATACAGACGTCTTCTGTAACAACTTATAAACAAAGTTTATTATTGACTATTTATACCCCGGAAAATTTTACTTTCATTATGAATATGCATATGATTCTTCTGATGTCTTAGGGAGCTTATGACCTAGGTATTGGAGATTCCTAATAGGGTTGTGACCACAATAGTTTGAGAATTCTGATCCTAGTCGATCCACAGCCCCGCCCTTAGCCCGTAAATTCAGTCCGTAAACGGAATAAATGTCAAAATTAATTATACCCGGAAACCCGTCACGCAGCTATTTCGGAAACTGCTGTCAAACCCGGAGACTTAGAGCAGTCTTAGACCCGGCGAGCGAAATTACTATGACGATTTCGCAACGACGTTACAACAATGAAAGAGGTTTTACAGACAGCTTAATTGATAAACAATGCCAAAATATTACATCAATCAAAAAAAACAAAAACGACACATTCAAAAGTGTTCCAACAGTTATTTTTTTTATGCAAACACATGGAGAATACCAACAGATGGTAATACTAATTCCGAAGTCTCATTTGTGGAGTTCTATGACGCTTACGATGGTGCATAATGCTAAGCGCTGTATGTGGATTGTTGATACGCAAACGTCATAGACTACAGCCCGAGATACACGCATCACCCTTATTATTAAAGGAATACATATACTATAAATGGGTGGACCTAACGGGACGACTTTCGTCTATCACCAATTTTAATTAATAGGCTATGACTGGCATTTTACGGGTGAGGGAGCTCAGAAATCGATTAAAAATCATTTTTATTTCAATCTCCGTCGGGGATCGAACCCACGACCTTTGGTTTGCAAAGCAAGCGCTTTGACCACTAAGCTAACCCGCCGGCGTAAAATTAAATTTAAATAAAATCATTTCGCGCATTCTTTTTAAGTTTTCTTTATGTTATTCATATCTGATCATCGTGGTACAAATAATCAATTGCAAGTTATATGTCACAAAAAAATCTTATAGCTTTTTCACATTAATTTCTTAATATTGTTTTTATTTTAATATGTATACTTTAAAAGTAATGTGAGATATACTCGTACACTAAAAAACAAACCTAATTACCTTAATAGTATTTCCAAAAACTCAAATGTAGTTTTGGTAATGGTACGTAAGGGTCCAATAAATACAAGTAACTCCAACTACTAAATAATCCCATAGAAATAATGTTAGAGGCAACAAAAACAAATTCCACTCTCGTTGACCTACATACTGTCCCCGAGATTTTATCTATATTCCATATTACTATTTTGTTTGTTTAGCTTTAGGAAATTATGTCACATTCCGGCGAAATTTACGAAAACTCCCCTCTGCTCCTTATCTCAGCCTTCTGATTTTCTCAAACATTTATTGCTGAAAACAAAGCCGCTGTATTGTTTTAACGTTTTCCAAGAAAAACATTCGATACCAAAACGTAAACACTAATAATAATCGGTATCAAGAACGCTGTTTTATTAATTAATATTTATTTTTGTAATCAATATTTTATTAGGATCTTGGAACCACACAATAAATAATGTTCTTATGAAATAATATATGATAGAATAAACTTAAATAATTGGTGGGTTTTTTCATCATTCCTCTGAAGTCTTTTGACTACGTTGTATATACAATATTCAGCTTACATCAGCTTACGTTAGTGACGCGGAGTTGACATAAGACGAGACGAAACATCTAAGATATACCTGGTTAATATGTGTTGACCATATTCGCTAATTGAAGAGTGGTTTTTGCGCATATAATTTAAAATATTCTTTTTTCGCCACTGTTAAATAATACATAATTAGGCATGATCAGTTCTGTAATCATTTTCCATATATTTATTAATGAAGCAATATAATATGATCGTTAAATTAAATGCCAACCACCGTTTTGTATTAAGCGTTCGGATCGTAAAATCCTTTTAATTATCTTTTTAATAAAGCATGGTATCAGGTACGGAGCCGATAAAAAACGATAAAAAATATTAAATAACAAATTAAAAAATATTTTCCTAAAATCATTTTGTGTAATCGCTTATTTATTTTGTATTCATTTTATAATTCTTATTTTGTGAACCACATTATTTCAGTAAAAAAATGTTTGTATAGTAAAAGTTAATTTTTGTAATTCAAATTTGTAATAAAAGAAAATTCCAAATTTTGAAATTCAAACATAAGGATTGGTGTTCCTTTTCTCTATGGCCGGTGTCCGTCATTGGAGATAACACATGTTATTATGACTCTCTCCGGCAATTTCTCTCTTTTTTCAAGTCATCCTCGATTCACATATTTCTCCCCATTACAAATTCCGTCCATTTCCCGCCGGGCTCATTTGAATATCTTATTCGCAAATTCTTCCAACGAGTGAGTTTTTTTTTGTATAAAAATGTACTTAATATTACATTTAGCGGCTCGGATGAAAATCGAATGAGAAAGTTGGGAAAGATTATGAAAAATAGACAGCAAGCCTGCGGGAAACACGGCCGAACGGTAAAAGAGTTTTGCCATTGATTTTCCCTTTACGTCTTATAATCTAATTTTTTCGAGCACACGATTTGAATACACTTCACCATGTAATCTTCATAAACGTGGGAACTACGTTTCCAGCTATAAATTTGCGTAGATATTATCATAAATTGTAAAATGGTTTACTTCTTAAACTAAATTATCACATACATATACTATTATTATGAGTTTCAGTTGATTTTTTTGAGAATATTCATTTAGAAGATAAATTAAATGAAGTAATCAGAAAAATGTTTTAATGTCAAATCTAACGTAAGTATTTTCAATAGTAATATAAAATGGCAAACAATTATTGCTTTATCACCATAGGGGCCTGCTGAAACATTATCTTGTTCTGAGTTTAATATGACATATTTACTATACAGTACGGAAGTTTTATTTCTACAGTTTGGCATAAGAATGGAATTGGTAACGAGGACGGCTGTTGTATTTTACTCTGCCAGCCGTTCATGTTCTCTGGTTAATGGGAGGAAAATTGAGAAAATATGCTGGCAAGTGAATAATGAACTTCATTCTCGCTACACACGTAAATATTTATGTTCTTTGTTAAGTGTATCCTTTCGAACAAAATTCATAATAATTTTGTACGTGTCAGGTAATTACAAAGATGATCTTGGATTTTCTTGTATTTATTGTGGAGAAAAGATCACATTATCATATGAAATAATAGGAATAGGAAGCAATTAACTGATTGATCTAATATAAAGGAGCATTTTTTATCTATAAAACAAAGGAAAAAAATGAAAATTTATCATAAAGAAACCTTCAATTTTGACTATGAAAAACTAATGAACATAATATATAAATACTTCAAATTCATAGGTCAACAAAACCTTTTATTAAATTCTATTTTTAAAACAAATATACTCGTAATTGAAAATTTGTATCTTTTTAATTAAACGGTGCTTTCACTATTTATTTGACTTAGGATTCATAAATTAACATTAAAAACAATTAATTTATGATTTTTATAAATTTGAAGCATACAAACATTTACATTTTTTAATATGTATTGTATATTAATTAAAAGTAGTTTTGTTTTGCTTCCGAATTAAATTCGAAATCAAGAAAGTGCACAAAACTAGCTGTTTCTTGAGCACCGCAAAAGCTCTAAAAGCTTAATCCGATATTCAAATGAAAGCTCCTGATTACCGAATGCTGCCAGACCGATGCAAAATAATGCAAAGGAGGAACTCGCCCAACTGATCAGAGCTTTCGGGACCGCGTTCGGTAGCGAAAGCTCGCACCTACAACTATAATAATTAAAAAATAACAAATCACCATTACTCTATTATTGGGTGGGGGAGCTCTATTCATCATCACACCGGGAAGCTACTATGAAAAGTATGCTCTATTATATACATCACAAGCCATTGACGTATCAATTTTATGCAAAAATTTTGTATAATATTGAATTTGAGTTTTAATATATTTTCTACCATATCTAAGGTAACTGTAGTAGGTATTTCCAAAAGTAATTTCTTTAGCACACACTCAAAACTGTTATTTTGGCAGACATATCATATCGGATCGGTTTTTTATTCTATAGTCCGACTGTTGAAAACATCATATGACTCAAATAACTGCCATAGTCTATCAATTTATATCTTGTGAATTACAGTCATTATGTACCACTGCACAAAAGTCGATTATATTCTTAAATAGTACTATGATAAACAATCTTAATAATCATCGAGTATAGGTAATGCAATTTTTTGTCACCAGTCATAAAAAATAACTTTAAGATTAATTAACGTACTCGTATAATTATTTTTACCGTGTTTTAACATGGATCATTTGGAGTTGGGTAACTATTAATTACAGATATTAAAAGTGATTTTGCACTCACTGAGAGCTTTTTCAGTCTTTCAATTGTAAGCAGTTATCGATTGACTGTGGAATGATTTTATTATTTAATAAAAACAACCGCTTAACTTGACCTTATTTTATGTATTTTGTATATTACTTAGTTATTTTAGATTTTGTAATAGTTTGGTTGCGCCACTGTGTAGAGGCCCATCGTGCCGTCTCTCTCGCACCCGCGCAAAGATCAGAGACATAGTGGGGGGAATAACACTGCAATCTCATTTGCATATAAATTAATAATACGATTTAATTCTTTATGCATATATTAAGCCGGCAGCCAGGAGGCGGGCTATCTGAATAAACATTGCGGCCGGGGGTGAAGGGGTTAACTTCTGCCCCGGGTCTATAGCCCGCCTAGAGAAACTTAATACTAGCATGAAGTACTACCACTCGTAATCCGCAACTCGTGCAATCACGTGTTTGCCAAATTATAAGTGGTTTTGCGGAAAGCGTTTATTCGTTAACCTCTTCGAAGTTCAAAAATTTTCATTCATCTTTTGAAAGGATTATTATGGAGATTATATACATATTTGTTTTATGAAAGCGCATGCAGATGTTTACTATAAGAGTGAGCTCTATTACGCTGATTCAGGACGACTGGACACAGCATGCGGGAGACGTATGTGGCGTTTGTGTTTGCCCGTGGATTGGGGAAACTGCAAGTATAACTAATAATATAAAAAAGCTTGTGAATAAATGTTGACTGATTGAATAATAACAATAATAATATACATACTCTTAATATATACTACAGAGACATCTATCGTTATACGATGTTAACAATGGTATAAATACTTAAACTTTCGCGTATCTACTCGGAGAATAGTTGTGTGGCCTGCGCTGTGTGTAGAATATATATTATATACTATACGATACTTTTTCTGAAAGAATTTATGCGTATAAAAATTTGATGTATAATTGTATGTATGTATTTAGTTACTAATATACTGGTATGTTTATTGAAAAAATCCAGATTTTATGAAGAAAGAAGCACAGATACTGGAAACGCATTCCAGAGCCTATCGGTGGTATTAAGGAAGGTTTTTTGAAACCTCTAGTTCTTTGTATTCCATGATAATTATGTATGATTTTTTAAAATTGTAAATTCATGTTAATAAACAGTTGAATATATGATTCTTAACAAGTTGGCTAGGCGTTGTATGAAGAAAAGACGTGTTAAGGAAAAAAATCTTCTGAGTAGTTTACGAAGAAAATGCAAGATGATTAGAAGAAGTTATCTAATATAAATCCCTACTTATTTTATTTAATCGTTTTTTATTTCTCCAGCACTCGCACATAAAGACAAACTTGTATAATACTTTCACACTTCGTATATATTATGTCGACAAACGACTGTCATTTTTTTAAAATTCATTTCTAAATACCGCCAGATATCTCTGGAACACTCTTTAAGTATCTAAATTTTCTTCTCTATACAATCTAAATTCTAGAATCAAGATCTTCAGAAGAAAGATATCTTAATACTCTTGTAAGATCATCAACACTTATACAAACATGCTTCGTCTAGCTGCTATCTAGCCAAGCGATATAGATCTCATTGATTTAGATTGGCTGTGTTCTCCTACATCCGTTCACATTAAATGTTATGTTTCTAGATTATTACTAGTTTTGCTCCGCTTTCTCAAAACGCTTTGCAAGCAAATTCGCTCGTTTCGCATACGATCCTTAACAAATACGTATCTCTTCCATCCACTGTTGAAATTCTAAGACACTTGCTTCCATATCCAAGGTTTTGTTTCCAAAATCCTACCAAATGTGCGGCTCTGGCTCGCTCCAGTTTCTGAGCTATCTCATGTTTGCCAAATAATGACAAGCGCCTCGTAAAATTTCTCTGCAAAGGAGCTCTCGCCCTATTAGAGCGACATAACGCGAAGGCAAACATTATATCCGACCCGTATCCTCATAAATTTTCAAAGCCAACGAAGCGCACTGATATCGTTTGAAAAAAATAATCACGTCGAATAAATGCACATTTTATACAAACCCAGCGTAAAAAGTTTTATTTTTCAATAATCTGTCAAGGAAATAGAAATATCAGTTATTTTTATCTAGATAAATATTACATCAACAGGTCGTTAACCTCCAGCCGAGGAGTTTCTTCTTTATTTTTCCATTACATATTACTTCACTAGCATCTTAACTTGAGAGAAGCCCAGTTTCGACATGAGCTCCACGAATTTATTTATCAAAGTAATTTCGTGGAGTCTTCTGTTTAGCGGGCTCCGGGACTTCTTAAATGATCCTATTATCATTTTGTTATTTATAAATTGTTATTTATCCTGTATCCTGTTTTAGAAATTAATTAAATATTGTTATTTGTAATGTTTCTAAAAGAAAAAAATAAACTGAAATAAATTGAAAAAAACATTTTTACTACGGTCGCATATCATAGATGTGCATAACATATAATACGTGAACGAAATACTAATTGCATGGATTAAATTTTTTATGAGAATATTTTTTTAATACTCTAATCTTCTTTTATAGATCGAGAGTCGTGTGGACTGCGCGGTGTAAAAGAATAGAGCAAAGGTTGCAAGGCTCGTGGTTCGAATCCCGCGTTTGCCGATATTTTTTCTGAATAAATTGATGCGTATAAAAAGAATTGATGTACACTTGTATGTGTGTATTTAATTACTAAAAATGCAAATTAAGTTTAAAAAAATACAGTACATCTCACTGGTTGCATCAAAGACATCCATAATATGCGTATTATTTCAATTTTTTAAACGTTTTAAGATTTCACGAATTTATAACACATTGCATCAGTAGAATTAAGAATTTTAACAGTTTTTATTTGAAATAACTTCTCAGGTTTTCACGGCCAGATTTAATATTGTGGCTTTCGGGTCTAGCCGTGTGTGACGAATTACTTCATTCCAATTTATTTTATTTATACTCTCTCAAGCGATTAATTTCAAACATAGAACAAATGACAAATGACTTTTGTAATTAATTGACAGTCGAATTGTGTTCATTAGTTACATCTTTTTTTATATGTAGTTCGTTGTACGTAAAAAACTTCAGTAGTCTCGCGTGTGCAAATATTTGCGAGAAACGTCTAGATAGGCACATATTTTATTTTCTTAAGCCGAGAACCGCGTCAATCATTTGTCAAAACGATAAATTGCATCGCTTACAAATCGGGCGTGCGATAATAAAGCCGAGCTGGCTTTAAATCCAGCGTTAACACACTCTTCCGCCGCTGAAATATTGGATTCGTTCCAATTCGCAATCCAGATGAGTGGTGAATGTGACACGAATGTTTAAACAAGGAGATTTGCGATGATCGAGCGGCTCAAGAGTACCGATGTCACCAAGTGTGTCGCACATGCAAGCTGCTTACTAAAGGACGACGTAACTGTCATTAATCATACATGGGCACGATGGATTAAAAGATAATAACCGCACGTCAAGCCCGCGTCGTATATCACCGGTGAAAAATGGGACTTGAAGTAAAACGTGATAGAAACAATGATGATACATCATACGCTAAGTGTTTCATCATAAAATATTATGTACATTATTTAACCATATTAGAGGCAACTTCTTTTATGGCAGTGCTTAATTCAAGTAATGGGCAGCAATTATTAAGCAAACCATCAGTAATAAATACCTAAATTGATAACTTAAAAAGAATCATTAGGCAGTAGAAAAATATCAATCCGCAGTAAAATAATAATAAATTGACAGGAAATAATTAATCAATGGTAATAATAGGTTAAAACTGCTATCCTGGACAAAATGTGGAATAAATATTAACGGAGAGTACATTTCTCACCTCCGATTTGCAGATGACATAGTGCTAATAGCCGAATCACCTGACAAGCTCCAAGACATGCTCTACGACCTCAATGAAGCGTCGAACAAAATTGGTCTGAAAATGAACATGGATAAAACAAAAGCCATGATTAATAGTCATATTTCACAGACCTTCGATCCTATTTCCATTGGAGGAACAGAAATAGAGGTTGTAAACGACTATACCTATCTGGGACAAGTAATACAACTAGGGCGAAATAACTTCTCAAAAGAAATCGACAGGCGCATACAACTGGGATGGGCAGCATTTGGAAAACTAAAGTACATTTTTAAAGCGAAAATTCCGCAATGCCTTAAAACTAAGGCGTTTAACCAATGCATCCTACCTGTATTAACTTATGGCGCAGAGACGTGGAATCTGACAGCAAGTCTTACCCATAAAATAAAAGTCACCCAGCGTGCTATGGAGAGATCCATGCTCGGAGTGTCGCTAAAAGATAGAATCCGAAACCAGGATATACGCAGTAGAACTCAAGTAGTGGATGCTACCCAACGAATAGGCAAACTCAAGTGGCAATGGGCAGGACATATCTGTCGAAGAGACGACGGTCGATGGGGAAGAAAAGTATTGGAATGGCGCCCAAGAACTGGCAAACGAAGCATTGGCCGACCCCCTACAAGATGAACCGACGATATAAGAAGAATAGCGGGAGTGACCTGGATGCGGAAGGCGGAGGATCGAAGAGGATGGAGACTCATGCGGGAGGCCTACGTTCAACAGTGGACGGACACAGGCTGATGATGATGATGATGATGAATAATAGGTTAGGTTTAAATTTTTGGGCATATTATTCATTAATCTTACATAAAGATTTACCAACATTGAATATATTAATTACTGCCATTTTAATTTTATAACTGACCACATTCATACTGATACACTGGACTGACAAATTATTTAGTGTACTGCAAATTGATTTTTTTTGCTGTCAATTGACTTAAATTACTTCCAAAACCTTGAATTAGTTAGTTACTGAACAAAGAATACAGGACAGATTGAAAATATCAGGACAGAATGTAAAATAAAGACGGTTTATTTAACGAAGCATTTCTTCATTCCCTTAACGGAACTCGCTGATAATAATAAATTATTTATATGAATGAAACACACGACTACTTGTATTTTGATTTCTAGTGAAATCCACATTAGTTCGATTAGATTCTAGATAGCTTTAATAAGGAAATCTTTGATTTTTTACTAAAAGAACGCTTTCATATTGCAGTCTATAAACATCAGATAATCATAGTAATATCTTCATACAGTAACTATTCCGGTTTATCTGACGCTAGTAATCGTTCTTGAGTACACCTTGTCAATCTTCTTGTTAGATAAAGTGGACTATTTTACTCGTACATGAGTTGTATCCGGTGATTTTAACGACGTTATTTATATACGAGTACTATGCATTTTCAGAAATTTGATATATTTTCATGCTTTAAAGTAACATTGCCTTTGTAATGAAATGTCACATTTACGAAATTTATTGAAAATTGTATACATTTAAAGCACTGTATTTATTCCAGCTGAATAGCAAGTATCGCTGAAACAATGCTGACTAGGCTGCTGCTATATCGCGTTAAAAAGCTCTTCTGTAAGAGTGCGAAAAGTAGGAAAAGGCAAAGAGATTGTGGGACATGGAAGAAAGCTCTACTTGTGGAGAAACGGGAGCTTTCGGGGGGATTCCAGGCAGCCTTATGCACGCCACTGAAAGCGAACTGCATTTTAAAATGATAATTATTTTTCCTTTTATCCGCAGAGAGCACGCTTTTCCGGAAGTGAGATCCCAAAAAGTACAAAAATCCACAGAGATTTTCATGAATAAATTAACCCCTATAAAATTATTATTACCCTGCTCTCCTTATTTAGCCCGTTTAAATTCAGTGCCTGTTTCTTTGAATCTGCTTTTAATTAACTGAAAATGATGGAGATAGTCTTACATTTGTTTTGTAAATTGATCTTGTTATCTTTTTTGACAGAGACATATTTTTCATTATTAAATATCATCGAGATGAAAATAAAAAAACATAAAAATGTTTTTTATTTAATAATTCTTATTATAAACCCTCCTTTTTTCATCATTATTATATATTATTTTCATAAATAAGACAGGAGTATTTTTTTAAATACAAATTATCCTAATTCATTATTTTTTATTCAAAAAAAAATTTTTCATCTACTCTCTCATTACTCCAAAAAAAACCCTAAGTATTTATTATATATTCTTTCATAATAGCTCTATTGGTAAAGCATAAGGTCTTCGAAAATTGCGGCCATAAAATTCTGGCATCATTAAATCAACAATGCATCCTGAACTCCGCCGATTAGAAACAATTCATTCTTCAAAAAAATCTACAAAGAATGAAAAATCGAGCAACTTGCTTATTTGATAGCTGTACTTTATTGTCTGACGTAGCTTTCAGAGAACGTACGTAACTATTATTAAATGTAATATACATACTGCTGAAATAAATTTACAAATGTGTATATAAATATTTAGCGTTGTATCGTTTACTAAATTAGTCTCTCCATTAACTTATTTTGATATTTCAATCGCTAGAAACACAAAGGCGTGTTCGTCTTATTAACGTTTCATACGTTCGCATTTCATACACACAAGTTCAATGTAACCCATTTTGTATCGCGGTTCAACTTTGCTCAGTTGGCGTTTTCAAGTAAAACACAATTTTGTCGAAAACTTTATCTAGTTAATTCTGCGAATTGAAAAGTTTTAATGAATCGAGGTCGAGGCGTTGAATCACCCACAATATGTTGCGCAAAGTAATTTATTATTTATAAAATCGCCGTAAATTTATAATAACCTGTTATTTTGCCAGTGATGCGTTGCGGATGCCAATTAAACGTTACCCAGGTACTAGTTATAAATATCCACGTAACTTTTAACGGTTTCCTTTAGATTATGACTAATTGACAATTCAACGTGATTATTCTTATGACAAATATATAATTACTATTCCACTAATTCGTTAATAAGGACAAACTTGTGACAAAATTGGTGCTCTACTGTGTTTTATATTTTTGGTATATATATACGTACAAGAAATATATATATGCGGGTTTTATAAGCGTCATCGTGTAAGAACAATACTAGTTAGGATACAATAATTCAGGGCAATAAGTTTCACCTTCTCTGGGCCGCTTTCTCATGTCAGTTAGCGTCTAAGTTTATACGCCCGTGCGCGGTGACTAGTCCCTGTATTAAATCTCGCCTTATTACTGCGGGCGTTATATTATTACGATATTAAGACCTTATACATTTCACCGCAGCGATTCATAAAGGCCGACTAAATTTAATACTCACATTCCCAGTTACATATCCTAGGCCAGAGCTCCGCAATCTTTTCTCATCTACGGCACACCAAAGTACTTCTTTGGATTCTACGGCACACCAAAGTTCTCACCTTGAATACCGCGGCACACCAAAAACCCAAAAATATATATTAATTTGATCAATTTCACTTTTTTAAATTTCTTTTAGAACTTAATAAAGCAAGTACCTCATTGTATGTCTACATAAATAGGCGATATGCGCTGTGAGCCTGAGGACCGTTGTAAAATTATTTATTTATAATATTGCCTTATTTGATCGCGGCACACCTGTATCGGCTTACGGCACACCAGTGTGCCGCGGCACACCGGTTGCGGAGCACTACCCTAGGCGACCGGCGCACCAGGAACGATGAGGCCGTGCGCTCTCTTTTCTTGAATAAGTCTCCTAACCCTACGAAACAGTGCATCTCAAGCATTCACCATTCAAAGCATATTATTAAAAATACATTTTTTCAATTTGCTTACAAATTTAAACATCAATGGTTTTAATAATTTCGTAATTAAAAATTTCAGGACACAATGACCAATAACTGCTTTAAATTAAAAACAAAATTTCACTCGCTCATTTTTTATCTACAATTGATAATCACTCTAAGAGTCAATAACCTTTTATTCAACAAAAATTTGAAAAGCAATGCTCAATAAAGTTTCATTTATTCATTTACCTTTTGAAATTAATATTCAAATTATCGGATAATTAGAACAAAGGATTTAAGTTTCATACAAATTCATACTGTACCAATTATATGTCAAAATATAATGATTTACTTTAATTGTTGCAAATACTTCATAATTATTGCAAATGTTTATTTTAATTTGGCAAGAGTTCTTGGGATATATTCATTTTTGTTTAAAAACTACTACATATACATTCCACTCGCATTGAAATGAAGGTTTATATTTACCTTCAGGTACGGGTCTACGTTCAGTACAAAAATAGTTAAATATGTAATTGTCAATATCCTTTTGGAACTTTTGTTCTATCTACGGTGTAAATAAATCCGACATTCACTAGTTAAGCCTTAATTCGGTGTGCGTGTCCGAGTAACATTCCCACTGCCGATACCCTGTCACGCTCCTCTTCCAGAGTATTTACTCAACACTTGTCGATTCGAATGTGCCTTATCATCACCCCTCTGTATCTAGAGTACCGGTTATTGCCTTGTTACAAGAACATCCTTCCAGAAGGAAGAGAGAAAAAAAGTACCATCAATCAAATATTAAATTTCACACACAAACTTTTCTACATATTTTTTATGTTATTCATTTTCATGAATCAAAATATATCATATTATTACCATTTATAACAAGATTACGTATTTTAAGATATAAATTTTGAAATTTTTCCTGTAAAACAATGTACAATATTAATATTATTTTTTCTTTCTTACAGGTAAGTCGTCAATACATAATCCTAGTCAACATGTTGCTGTAGGTAAGAACCTTAAATTAAAAAAAAACACATGTTGGTTATTATCGTATATTTTGACAAGATCATCCAACATCATTAAACATCAAAATAACACAATATAATTAAATATATTCGCCACACAAAATATCGGATCTATATAAAAAAGAAATAAATTTCATCAATTACATTGTGGCTAAGGGGATTTAATATTCCTTTTTTTACCAAGATGTAAGATAATTAAAACTGCATGAACTTACCTCTCAATTAAAAACGTAATGTAATGATTTTTTTGATAATACGATAGTTTCGTAATCGTTTTAAGTTAATACATTATATTATTGTTAAAAATGTTTGAATATAATAAAAAATATGAATTGAATATTTTATGGTGTACCTGCATTCTTTTGAAAAATTAATCTGCTAGAAGTTTCACTTTCAAATAAATAACATAATGAATTTGATTTATTCCATGCTATGCATTTGTTGTTATCGCTAAACTGTAACCACACACAACAACCCATCTATTCATTGTAGGCACAATTATAATTTACAACACATTATTTCTTATTGCCTTTCAATCCTGAGAGAGAACGGTCCCCGAGGGTCGCATAGTTCCCACTGCACCAGCGCACGTGAAAGCAAAATGTCACGTCCGCCTTCCGATGAAGTATCATTCCAAAATGTTATTTTTGTACACTTGTCACGGATACCAAGGAAAATACTCCAAGGCTCGCCCCTTCTTCATCATGCCAACTATCCAACTATCCAGCAGTCCTTGTGTTTGGCTTTGTACTTAAAACTTGTTCGTTCATGCTTCTCTCCAGTCGGAAACATTTCCAGGAGCTGTGAGAGTATACCTACCAACTACTTTATAGACTAGATTATCTGCAGCGTGAATGCTAACTTATTGGAAGCCTTTTGAGGTACGTTTGTAGGCAACGCCTCGGGTTTCAATATCGCCTCTATATTGTATGATACTTCTACTTTGAACATTTCCATGATCGGTACTTGTTGGGACTTTGATCGGCTTGATGCAGTTTCGCATAGAATGATGATGCATCTCTCGAACCACTCGACAATTACTCAACTGTTTCCACTTGAGATTTTCAATCGTTATGGTCACTCTCGACAGTCCCAGCGTTGTGTAATAAATGTGATTCTAAGAAGTGTAAATGTCTTTTTTAAGAACTGTACATCTCTTTACAACAAAAATATTTTAAAAAATATAACTTTAGTACTTTTTAAGTTTATCAAAAATGATAATATGAAGGACGTCGCAGCAATTGTAAAAATATTTTCCACCTCATAATACTATGAAATAAGTCGAGGTAATTTAAGAAAAAAAATAACGTCTTGCAGCGCGTATACATACCATCGTGCATTTTATATTACAAATATTATTGAACGAAAAAAATTATCTTATTTTTGTATCATTGAAACAGCATAAATGATTAATACTTCAGATAAATTTATCTTATACTGTTGGCTTGGGATTGAATTCATAATGTACTGCATTAATAAACACGTATGATTCATCGATTTGTATTCATCGTTTCGTCTTATAATCACATGTATTTTATGTAAATAGCGGTATCCTTGTATCACCGCTGTGTATCCAATGTCCCATCAATATAACAAGGATTCCAGCATCTCATCGGAATATCAATGAAGCAACTGGTTTATGGAAAGAACTCAGTCCAGCTACCCCCAGACTGGTCTCTGGTGCAACACGTCAGCCAGGGATGCTCAAATCACCATACAATATCAAAATCATCTTCACAAGTTGGTGTAATCCACTACTTTCTCCTATAAGATACTTTTCATTAATTTACTGATCTTTAGTTATCTCCATTCAATATCCTTCCTCTTTCATTTAAAATAGTTTGCTGCCACGCGTAGGTCTTGCACATGATTTTCCACCATTCTCGTTTCTTCATTTTTTACATTCAACATCATTATTTTCTATCAATTACCTGCCAGTTTTGCACTTATTTAGGCACTAATTTACCAATCAATTATTTCTTTCTCTACTACATATTGTATAGTTTATGTGGTACTTACTTCCATTTTTATTATGTCATACCAGTGAATTATAACATTTTTCTTTACTACATACCGTCTTTAACAAACACCTACACCTTTTTAACTATTAATATTCTCCGAGGGCAATCATGTTTAATTTTTTGCTTGACGGCTTACAGCTGAAGAACAATGACATCACATAAAACAGTAAAAATTATACATTCAATATACAATATAAAACTAGATAGTATTGGGTATTTCATTCAGCCAATATAGAGTACACTAGTATAGGTATAATTTTACTGATTAAAAAATAAACTTATGCGTACAGTGATTAAAGTGTAACATCCTCCTTACTTTCAAAAAGGTGTTATTCAGTCGCGTGATGGCATAATGAGGAGCAGGTCAGCAAAACAAAGTCTTTTTCAGAAGCATATTGACATATATTTATAAAAAACTTGTGGCCCGGACCTAGTCACAGCAGTAGGCCGAGCCACAATACAATATGCTCTCACCAACGGGTGGTACTCAACTGCCTCCGCGTTCGGGCTGGGCTCTCGCCTGCGCCACGAGCGGCTGTCTGTACAACTAGTCCCAAAAATGGCAAACAGAAATAAGAGACGAAAGATTGTTTATCGAGGTTTACGGTAAATAGACATTTTCACTAATAACACGAGTAATGTAGAATTATTCAACTAGCCTTTAGTTACTTTTCCAGCATACTAAAAAAATATGGCATAAAGTATTAAAAAATAAAATATTCGTTTTTAGATTTTATCAATTAATTTATTTCTAAGTAAATTTACTTCGTAATTGGATTATCGAGTTATTATCAATTACTTGAAACCAGATTTATCGTAACACGAATTACGTCTCAGTCATCAATGAAAATGCGTTAATCTAACAAAACTGGATTTTTAATTAAACCGCATTATGTATCATAACTTAATTTCTTATCCATTCCTCATTTAGTCTTTATCGAGTCCGTCACCCACCCACTATTAGATAAAAAAATCGTGACAGCACGGTACGAATGATTGGTTTCTAAATCGTCCGCGCGCTTAATCGGTGTCGGTCCGCACCGGTGACCATCCACCGGATGAATCTCTCACCTTTGAATATATTGCACATCATTGTGAATGCAATCGCCCCATCGCGAGCGGCTTCCTCATCGCATCTAAAACCCGTATTTCTGGTCCATCCGAGACTCGAGCCTCCGGTCAAGAGACGGAGCTCACGAGAGACTTCAAGTGCCCCTCTTGGATCTCTCGGATCTTGCTTAAAACATGAGGGTATCTTTTATTCGATATCCGAGAGACTAAAGGCGTTTTTCGTGTTTCCTACGATCGCCAGTCTTGTCGCACGATTGCCCAGGGAAGTCTTTCACAGACTCTCGCTTGTGAATCATTTTCTCGGATGTTCCACTTCACAGATTTAGAGCTCCAAAGTTTCAGTTTGGCGTTGAAAAATAAAACGAAATTACATACAACAACAAAAAACGTAAATAAAACGCCATTTATATTGTAATATGAAAAACTCCGCGTTTTATTATCAGTAACATTGTACATTGCTTATTGCTTCAGAAAACAGCATAAATGAACCGTCACCTTACAAAACAGAGATAAATATAATATAATAATAACATTGAATATAATTAGACTTTGTAGTAGTGCTTGTGTTAATGCATTATCACAAAGAAATCCGAACCTAGAATATGGAAAAAGGCGTGTTCTAAATATAATGAAAACTATGACTTATATATACAACATGGTGATAAACGAATAATTGCTGTCATATAAAATATTGATAAGAGTGTTGAAATTTGAGATAATACGACATAGGAAAGTTTTTGTGTACATAGTGATGCAATAAGGTATAACTAAATATCAGTTATCTTTGATTTTATAACATTAAAAAGAACCGACTAGTACAACATAATAAGCTGATAAGATTAAAGTTATATATTTTTTTCTTGGTGATTTAAAAAAAATGTAATCTTGTTGATTCATGGTAAATATACAAATTTAAGACAAAGTAAACCCAACGATCACATTTCACGTAATTAATTAAATAGTAAATTAGTGTCGGGGCTTAAGAATAATATGGTGTGGAGTTTCATTCTCGGCGGGTGAGTCCGTATCGTTAGCTGAACCACAAGAGGAGATAAAAAGGTGCTTAAAACTGCCGTCAAAGCTTTAACTTCATATCAAACTAAATCCGTCGCTTAACGACCGAGTCTGTTTGGGTCATTAATCATGCTTTATCTGAGCGTCACTCATCGTCGCATAGGACTTTTTACTCGCATGCAGCAGAACAAACGCCCGGCCTTTCAGAGCCAGTTCCATTCAGGCCCCGGCCGAAAACTTTGTCTTTACAAACGGAACAGAGCATCGTGAACAATTGCCGATACTTCTCCGTAGTATTAGTTTTGTTTCAAAGGAGCGCAACAACTTCGAATGAATAACTGTGTGCATTACAGTTTAACTGAATACCACTTAATACTCGCTCAGTTAAAATGTAATCATTTTTCTTTAGAATAATCCACCACCTTGCGAAACATAACATCAGTAGCTATGTAATTTAGTTCCATGCTTCTAGTTCATTTTTATTCTTCAGCCTTATGCTGATATATTATTTATAATCGATATCATCACTCCAGCATATAACATCGTACACGACGAATTTGCTCTAGCCCTAGTCATTTATGTGTAACCAAAGTTCTCTGCATAATGTATTTTAACTCATCATTCAATTAAGAAAAAGCCATTTCCAGATATTTCAGGTTCTAAATAAACTGCTCGTTTTCCTTCTTTAGTACACATTGACTTCTCTATCTATGTCCTATAGTTGCATCACCTTGTTGTCTTATATTTTATTTATTTTATATTCCAGCAAACAGGCAAAGATCAATGGAGCTATTTCCACAACAATACGCTTAACTTGTATGTGGTTGATACAAGAGATCATTTTTTATTATTATTATACTATAAACTACATGTCTTATTTAATGTTATTTCAAGATGCTGAAATTTATTCAATTGAGTTAAATTCTTTGGCAATAAAACAATTTTTGGCATTGATTTCTAGCTGCAATAAACTTCATTTTTGTAGCTAATTTAATGCAAAGAATGTGAGGCTATTGGGTAAACGATCTATCAAAAAAAACTGAATGTGACTGCGGCGTGGAGCAGACCCTGTCACACCTTCTGGAGGTATGCAAGCCCGAGTGGCTGCACCCAGGAAGACCTGATGATGGCCAGAAGTAACGCCATCGACGACGCCCACTTCTGGGCAGACAGGATCTGACCCTGTTGTTTCGTACACGATTTTATATAAAAAAAAACTTGGCTTGATTTACCTTCATCTCTTAGAGCAAACTGTTCGAGGGAAGACTACCGGGTCAGCCGCCCTACACTTTACAAAGCACATCAACATTATTAACCCGTGTTTTTTTATATGGCGGTTTTATCGAGTTTCTTGTTCAAGTTTACAAACACAACGCCAGTTTACATTATGGGATTTATTAAGTTGTGCGGAGCTCTCCACATCGGAGGCATTAAAGGTGGAGTTTCGTATTCTCCGCCTCAGAGTTCGAAGCGCAATTCATTTGTACAACGAAATTGGTTTCTATTAAACGATCAAAGTTTTCCTCTTAAGCCCCGGGGCCGTCGAAAGTTATAGAAACGGGTTCAAAACTAACCGCAGAGCTGAGGGAAAAGAAGCTCGTTCGGCTCACTCGGCCACCTTGCAGACAATGGACTCGAAAGTGCGGATCCCGCACGGGGTATATAAATCAGGTTCGAGGGGTGTAATAATTGTACTTGCTCACAATACTGAATCTGCTGAAGCATCGACTGAAAGCCTTAAAATACGCCGTATATCTGCTACGTATCAAGCTTTTGAAACCTTTGAGGAACTTAAATAATGTCAAAACATTTACCTCTCTTATTTAAGTGTTTATCTCAGAATTTCTGAGATCCATACAACCTCTCACACCCGCCCCTAAAAATAAAAGACTCCAGCTCTAGCAGCGAATCAGAAAATTTCATTACACTAAAGAAAAGCCTTTTAACTGCCAAGACTTGACTGGCGAATCTAGAAATCCCTTAACAGACTAAAATCGTGATTCGGCAGAACAAAGAACAACCTTGAGCGGTGGAGAGTGTTTCGGAAGGGAGGGTCACTGCTGTGTTATTGTGGAGACCTGCATAACACTTAATATCTTGCTCCGTATACCCAACTAGCTGCACATGTCTAGTTCTAATGCTGGACAACACACAGACCATATATGTTAACAGATATTGGGCCGAAACAATTTGACGTCGTTGGCAAGAAGAATATTCAATTCATATAAGAGGCTTGAAGAAAAAACATCATGAAGTATAAGATACAGTAAAAACACGATAAATCTGTTTCATATGTGTTATGCTGTAAATATGTTGAAAAATTTAACATGAAAATTGATACGATATTTCAAATCACTTTCGACAAGTCTACTATTTTAATACTCAATACACACTGTGAGCTAAATATATTTATTATTACTTAAATATACATATACTATACATAAAATTCTTTTTTCAACGTGTCAATCCAAGCACAAAAATAACGGCAGAAGCGGGATGCGAACCGCGGAATCCGCGGTTCGCAGCGTTGAAAAAAGAATTTTATGTATAGTATATAATAATAATATTGTAATATAGTCAATGATCTATAAAAGTAGATTAGAATATTGCAATAATAAAATAATATTCTAATAAAAATTAAAAAAATCATATACTAAATATATTTCGTTGAGGTTTGTTCACAATGGCGTATACAATATAATGTATATTATAATATACAATATAATGCGTCGGACTCATATCTTCGCGTAGATGTGTTAAATGTGCGTATCAGCATGTTGACATTTATCACAAATATCTTCTCGATATTTAACATGTACCGGACGCCAAGTGGGTCACGTCATCAGCGCAATCTCTCATCTGTGCTTATTCCGTACATGCGTGCTTATTCTCTGTGCTTATTTCATTCATGCCGATTACTTGCATGCTCGTTGCATACGTGTCCGACACGTGCGTACACAATCATGCATACACAACTTGCATAACATGATGAAAATATGCAAACGCTTTTAAAATTGTATACATAAATGTCACGATCGCTTCATAATAACAATGAAATCAGGGCAAATTCTAGGCTTTTGGCTTAGGTTCAATGAACATGAACAACAAATCTACGTAACGTCTAGAATCTAGTAAGAACGGGAAACTCAGAATATATACTCGTATATTTATAAGATGAGATACATAATATATATAAAACTTGACATTTAAAGTCTTTTAAACTTTTAAATTATGGAATAAAGTCATCATAGTCTTTTAAACATTTGCGCAAAACAAGTATTCGTATCATTAGATTAAAAAAATAATTGTATCACCTCTTCAATTATTTCAGGACAATACTTATATTCACAGTGCAAAAATAGCAATGGTTTTGGTAACAGGTTTCATGACTAAATATACTGAACTCGATCCACATTAAAACAAAGTGAAATTTTTTTTTATTTACTTTACTGCTTTGTGATGTAATACTATTTTTTGATTGCAGATTGCATGTGTTATATCTTTAGATCAAAATGAATATACGATTTTAATAAATGTTTTTAAGACGAGAAGAATTGCACTCAGTTTTTTCACATTTCAGCATGTTTTGCTTAAGAACAATTAGCTGATTTCCTGGCTTTTCTTCGCACTGAAAAGGTCCTTAATCAACCTTGCAGCAAGATAACTGCCGCCTTTTTTGTGCGGACATTGTTGCAACGGTTAAGTCCTTGCGCGACGCTCGCCAAGTCCTATTAAGACACCCGTCGATAAGGACTTTATGGATTCCTCTTAAACTGAACTGATTGCCAAGGGGCTAAGTGCAGTTTAAGTTTACTACAAGCGGAAGACCGCTGGTTAACCCTATGTAGTTAGTTATGTACGCGCTGTAACCGACAACATAAAATATTGCCCGGAGCGACATGTTTATGCGCCCATATTTATGTATCCCGTGGCAGAGTTGTTGTCATTCGAATGATACATTTCTTGATTTATTTATTGTTGACTGTTCATGTATAGCGTTTGCGCAGCTGGACCGACGCTTCCGTACTTTAGAATTCATGGCTTTCTCGTTCGAGCCGAGTGTTAATTTGACCACCGTAGTAAAAGGGATCATTATTAAGGTTTGATAAGCTTGCAGGAATAAATCGTGTACACCATTCAGGAGAGAAAGCAAACTCATATATTGTTGCACAATAATAATTTCAAGCTGTCAACGTTGCAAAAAGAAGGCGCGTAGTGTTTCTTAGTGTATACTATGTTATTATGAGAATAAAATATGAAATTATCATTTTAAATATAAATTAGATATATTATATTTTAGCTAAAAGAGTTTATAAAAAATGTCATTAGCATTACTCTAAATGAAATACTTACTCAATTAAAATGATAGTCAGTTAATTGTATTTAAATGACATAATAAAATTACAGCTGACATTGCAGTTTGATCTCTGAGGTCATTATCATTCTGTCAACGCTTACAGAAAACAATGAGGTCAAGATTAAATTATATAAGAGCAACACTTTATTATTCTAAATCGAGTGCAAATACAATTCGATTACAATCACGCAATTTATTTATATTTAATATGTAGTTGTATAAATGGGCATTTTTTTCTAAACATCTATTTATAATAGGTGATTAAACATTATGTGTTTGTTTGTAATGGATTTGTCACCTTCTGGCAACAGACACATACAAAAGATTTTGCGGAAAAGGCGCGTCTTGAAATGGCAAAACTGTCTACTCCGGATGCGCAAATATTGACCCAAACAGTCTTTATCTTTTCATGTTCTTAAATGAGTTTGCCGGGCGTGTTGTGGTATGCAGATTAGTTGTTTACTTAGTCCGACATTTCATTGGGGCTATACACTATACAAGCTGCCCTCAGTCTTGTTTTGAGGCGACCACCCTTTCACCAGATCACAAGGGTTTAACCCCGATGTCTGAAAACATTAGAGCAGTTCAATCTCAACCGTCAGTCAGGTTTTCATGATATATATGTCACTTAGAAATATAAGTTATAAAGGAGGGGAAAACTACTAAAACTAGTTAAGCACTGAATGAATATGTAACTTAACTACGTAATAAATACATATATTTTACTTTACTTCTTCATAGTTTCAATCATAGGGATTTACTTGCATTGATACGCTGAATCCGTTCGTCACTGCAATCTATCCAATTCAACTCTCATATTGTTTTTAAAATAGTCATCGACTTTGTAATTTTTTTCAGCCAACAATTTCGTTATATTTTTATCTACATAATAAATACTTTTTTAGTGCATAATTTAACCAATCTATTGATTCGACACCAAGATTGAAGTCACGAAGCAGCTTTCTGAAATCCACACAACCTCTCACATCCGGCCCTGAAAATGAGAGACTCCAACTCTGGCAACAAATCGCACCAGAGGATTTCATTACTCCAAAGGAAGGCCTCCCAACTGGCAAGAGCCTTGACTGGCCGACCTGGAAATCCCTAAACAGATTAAGAACCGGAGTTGGTAGAACAAAGGACAACCTCGAGCGGTGGGGAATGCTTCGGCAGGGAGAGACACTATTGTGCGACTGTGGAGACCTGCAGACCGCCTCACACCTACGATGCTGCTCCATGTGCCCAACAAGTTGCACATCTCAGGACCTAATGCTGGGCAACACACGAGCTATCGATGTTGCCAGATATTGGGAAAAAATAATTTGACGTCGCTGACACGAAGAAGAAGAAGAAGATTGATTCGCTTTTCCTTGGCTGTCTCGTGTCTTTCTTTATTTATTCTTCAAAAGCGTAAAACTAGCTCAAAACATCCTCAATCCTATGTTCAATTCATATATATCGTTTCCGCTTTTAAGTATATTAATCACTACTTTTGAATAATGTTTTACATTAAAATTTGGTCGCCCCATATATTTTCGTCCCTCTCCATCTTTCCCATTCCCTGCTCCTCTGAGCCTGTCACGGTTCAAACAAATCTGAATGATTAATTAACGACAATAATGACGGCCCAAGTCGACGTGAAAGTTTCCTTCATCCACTAAACAGATTATGCCCTTCCAGGTCTACTAATAATTATCACATTGTGTATAGTATAATACGAGACACCGTGATACCACACTTTACTGCTCTGCATAATGAGAGTTTGTAAGAAGTTCGCCCTCTTGACCTAATACTAAACAGTCCCTAATTGCTGATAAAGGAAGACCTTCGCTGGCTTCTCGTATTATAAACATTTTGATATCGCATCATAATAAGATATTATATAATTTATGTACAGTAAATAATGATTGTTGGTGGAATCTGCTATTTATATTACGTTAACGTTTATCTATGATGGGGAATACCAAATGAAATGATGCCATCTATATTTATCAGCATTATATATTTATAGAATTATGCATATAACGTCTATTTTTTACCTAATTCACGTAAAACACACCAAACAAAAAACACCGTTTCAGATATCTGACTCTTAATTAGACAAGTAGTAACGAATAATTCTTATAATTTGAAATGTAAGCAAAGATGTCTTACCAAAAAAATCATCAAGAATTTTATTATTCTTCATTAAATTACCATTGTCAAAATATTCTCCTTATTCTTCATTAACCTTTTGTACTTATTATTACCCTCTAATTGAACACAGCGATCTGTCAAAACCCTTCTCAATGGCTGAACTGGAGTGTGCTATCAAAGCCGCTAAAGACAAAAAAGCGGCTGGATTGGATGATATATGCGTAGAACAGATAAAACACTTTAGCCCCCAGGCTAAACAATGGCTCCTTGAAATGTTTGATGCCTGCATGATCGGCAGTCAAATCCCAAAAATATGGAGAAAGTCCAAGGTCATAGCCATTTTAAAGCCAGGGAAAAACCCTGATGCTAAAAGCTACCGCCCAATATCTTTACTATGCCATATATTTAAAATCTTCGAACGGATACTACTCAACCGACTCACCCCTTTATCGAACCTAAAATGATACCCCAGCAGGCGGGCTTCCGACCCGGAAAGTCATGCACTGGGCAAGTACTAAACCTGACCCAACATATCCAAAACGGGTTCGAACTAAGGAAAGTGACCGGAGTGGTATTCGTCGACCTAACCGCTGCATACGATACAGTGTCGCACAGCACACTCCTCAGTAAATTGTACAGAATGACAGGTGACTTCTCGCTAGTGCAGATGATCGCGGCTATGCTGCATAACAGGAGATTCGCTGTGGATTTTCAGGGAAAACCAGCCGATGGCGTAACCAAAAGAACGGCTTACCACAAGGCAGTGTACTTGCTCCTATACTATTTAATATATATACAAACGACCAACCCACCCCTAAAGACACAAAATCTTTCATATACGCGGATGACTTAGGTTTGGCAGCACAAGCAGTAACGTTTGAAGAAGTTGAGGACATCCTAAGCCAGGGACTCAATGAGATGTCCCATTACTACGAAACCAACCATCTCAAACCTAACCCATCAAAGACACAAGTCTGCTGTTTCCACCTTAGAAACAGGGAAGTTAACAGAAAGCTTCGTGTCACGTGGGAAGGTAGAGTACTGGAACATAGCGACCATCCAAAATACCTCGGAGTCACTCTAGATCGCAGCCTCACCTTCAGGCGTCATTGCAGCAACACCAAACAGAAAGTTGCAACAAGGAACAACCTCATCCGCAAACTGACCAACACTCACTGGGGAGCCCAACCACCCCTTCTTCGTACCTCAGCTTTAGCACTTTGTTTCTCAGCCGGAGAATATGCGGCACCAGTGTGGGGTCGATCAGTCCACTGTAATCAAGTGGATACTGCCCTGAATGATGCATGCAGAGTCGTCACAGGCTGCCTCAAACCAACACCCATTTCTAAACTATACCCCTTGGCTGGTATCGCACCACCGAACATAAGACGCAAAGTCATATACGCCGAAGAAATGCGTAAGGCAATCAACCAACCGTCCCACTGCTTGTATAACAAACAAATCGCACCAGAGGATTTCATTACTCCAAAGGAAGGCCTCCCAACTGGCAAGAGCCTTGACTGGCCGACCTGGAAATCCCTAAACAGATTAAGAACCGGAGTTGGTAGAACAAAGGACAACCTCGAGCGGTGGGGAATGCTTCGGCAGGGAGAGACACTATTGTGCGACTGTGGAGACCTGCAGACCGCCTCACACCTACGATGCTGCTCCATGTGCCCAACAAGTTGCACATCTCAGGACCTAATGCTGGGCAACACACGAGCTATCGATGTTGCCAGATATTGGGAAAAAATAATTTGACGTCGCTGACACGAAGAAGAAGACTTATTATTACTAGTCATATTCCACAAAACAATCCAGCACCAATGATTCTATACAATTATTTAATGTTTTTCTTAAATTTTTCAGTTTACACAATGAAAAATAATACGGATGTTCACGTAATAAAAATTCATTCATAAAATCCCATGTGCCGTGTTGACGATATCAACAGCATGATATTAAAAGTGAAATTAGAGGCTAAAGCTTAAAAATATACAGTATCGTACTATTATTAAGTATGCTTAGCAAGAATAAATATTATTCAAATTCCTGCATAATATTAAAACATTTTGTGTGAGAATATCTACTGATTTTACCAATCACTGGTCATAAATAATAAATTCAGCTTATTTAGGTTTGAAATTTTTATACATTTTAACGCCTCACACATAATAAATGTCATTTTAAAGGTAAACGTACTGTCGTATTCAGATTGTATGCGTAGAGATTATTAGTTATAAAAGTGTTTTAATTTTTGTGTAAAAGAATTTTATTCGAATTAACATAATACAACTAATGTGAGAATCTGAAGCTATAATTTATTTTAAAATAGTCATATATTAATGTAACACAATAAAAAACATTAATAAAAACTGACATATTTTATGCTTATGTAAAAAGCAAAATTCTATAGAATATGATGTATTTTCAATACACGAAACCACAAATCTATGGGTTTCCTGTGTATAAATTTATATTGCTATAATATATAGAAATGCGAAGAATATTAAGTGTTTTTTTATATTTAAATCATTGTTAGTTATTGCTTAATAATGCGTGGCATAAATGTTATCGTATGACTACGAATCTTCTACGTTTTCTTCAAGGCCCTTGGCTTTCATCCTGAAAAGCCGCGACCTGTAATAGTACATAGAACATACTCGGTAGAACTTTGTGAAGCTGAACTAACATAGGATAAAGCGAAGGTTATGACAAATGGCGTCAGTTTTCACGACCATATGCCGCAACTAGGAAGCGAATATGGAAGAAGAAGTCTCATAAATCGATACGCTATATTTGTGACCATTGTTGTATACTTTTTACTACTACAAAATTTAACGTTATTTTACACACATTTTTACAGCTCGTACTGAAAATGTACATAGAGTTTTTTTACTGATAAGCATTCGATATCTTCCCCTCAGATTTTTATTTTCATATATATACATGTTCTTATGTACGTGTATTACATTCACTCGGTGAGACACACCTTATCTCTGACCGTGTGTTTTAGATTCCCCGAAATTCTTGTTACATCACCTTCTGATACAGTGGTTTTTAAGATGTAGATACCTGGTAATTCGCGACGATGTTACAGGCGCTTTATACAATGTTCTAAAAACAATGGAGGAACACAGCATGATGACACATACTGTATTACAATATTGTTTTGCTTTGTGATGTGCAAAGTAAATAAATTAAAATCAGCTTCACAAAATATTTCCATTGATCAAGTTTTTCAACTGACAGTACTTCTAGTGTTTTTCCACGGACAGTTATAAAAAACTGAAAAATAAAATGACATCCAAATGTAGACCTAACTGATCTTAAAATGATCTTAAAAAAATTGTCAAAATACAATTATCTCTTACGGAATTATAAAATAAACCTTTGGCGCAGCCCTTGTGTATTGCTTTAAAGTAAAAATTGAACTTGATAAACAAATTATTTCTGAAAAAAAAAACTGTTTTGACGTCAAATTATTTGCCGGCGGGTATAGATCAATGGTTAAAGCGTTTGCTTTACAAGCCAAAGGTTGTGGATTAGATCCCTGACGGAGATTAAAAAAAAATTCTGAGCTCTAAAATACCCCCCGGTTGGTGTGAAGTTGATCCCTCACCGGAAAGTGCCAGTCATAGCCTATTAATTAAAATTGGTGGTCGACGAAAGTCGTCCCGTGAAGACCATCCATTCATTATAAATTCCTCTTATAAAAAGGATGATGCGTGAATCTCGGGCTGTGGTCTATGACGTTGGCGGATCAACACTCCACATGCAGCGCTTAGTCATATGCACCATGGTAAGAGTCATAGAATTTCACAGATGAGAAATCAAAATTACTATACCATCTGTCGGTATTCTCCTGTATGTGCTTACATAAAAAAATCACATATTTAAAGTCAGAAATAACTTTTTTATTTTTTTATTTGTCTAATGGCTATAAATATTAAATATTTTAATTTTTGATACCTATAGTTTTATGTTTCATTTACTGTCGCCTGGTACTCCAGCACTCGCCCTAATGCAATTCGCCCTAACGCAAAATCACCGAGGCTCTCTTGCAGACAACGACTTAAATCGGTTTTTATTTAAATGTTTCTTAAGAATATATTTTTTACGTTTTTCAAAAATCTATTTTTTATAATAATATTTTGTTGTTATTTCATTTGTATTTTGCTTTTTTTGAAACGGTTGTCAACCTCTACTCCATACAAACGATATCAGGCTAAGAATACAAATAATACTCAGCCGACGCGACCGACTAACATCGCTGATATCATTCTCTATAAATAAATCGATAAATTGTCTGTATGTATTGTTTTTTATAGGTATTCTCTCATCTAGTTCACCTTTTAAGTCACGTCGGCGTTTCAAATTAGTTTATGGGTCGGGTCTACTTTGCTGCCATAGGCTAAGTTTATTTGGTCTAGTACTTAGTTTCTCAAGTAGGACAGGCTGCTATTAATGAAAGCGCACTATAGATGGCTAGACGGGGCAACAGAAAAAACTGATTATATATTTCAACTGAATCTTGCGTTGTTTAAAATTTAAAAAAATAACATTAAACATGCACTGCTTAACAATTGTAAACGTGACGAGATTTACTTTGACTGTCGCAACGTTGACATTCCAAATGAAATAAATTAGTCGGAAATGTTTAAGGATTTACTCCGTGAGTTGTGATTAAAATAGTACAATACTTCCCTAACAAATAAATAATGCTCTCTTCGTTTGGGATCGTCGATATGAAATGTTAAATGTCAATACGACCTGTTGTTGCACGTCGCGTCAGTGTTACCTGTATTAAAAATAAATATAAAACGTCAAAAACATCTTGAAATTCATGATTTTACTACCATTTCGTTACGGCTCGGTGAAATACAAATTATACTGTCAATACGGCATGAATATTTAGAACCATTTTTTTTGTTTGAAACTAGTATTTGAAGCATAAATGTACTTATCTGACCTATTTTCATGTATCACATTGGTTCTTCTATCCATTAGCTATCATATGATGCATAAAAAATATTTTATTTAACAAACTTTCATTATGTAACTCCAAACATGTGATGGCATTGAAAAATGTGGTTTACAGAAAAATCGCTCCTGTGACGAAACCTAACGATATTTATATACATGCTTTACAGATTTCTGTAAATAATACATGTAGGTTGATAAAAGGAATGACTGCACTGGCTGTTGGGAACCGTGTCACTTTTTTATGATAGTCAAATTTTATGTAAATTATATTGTGTATTATGAAAAAAAAAAAACAATTTCTCACTCATCAACATCGATCATCGTCTAATCAAAAAATCATCTACAAAAAAAAAACGTTTTTTTTCACGGAATAAACTGAAATCATTTAACCAACATTCACGCGTATATGCGTGATTGCGTACATTCAATTTGGGCGTGTACATTTGGGCAAATGGAGGTGGACGCGAACCCTAATGTAATTATTTTGCCCGTAACACAAGAATGATGGATGCTGTGGCCGCTACATCACTGCGGGCAAGTAAACCTTACCTTCAACGTATATTTTTACATTTAAACACATACAAGAGAATACTGCTAGATGGTAAGAGATATATTTTATCAATGGATTGTATGACGCTTGCCGTTTTGTAGATATGTAACGACAGTAATGTGTACTTTACAGGGAGATACATTCATTTTAAAACGTGCTAAGAGTTTCTCTTTCAAGGACCGTTACTTCTTTGCGAGCAGCTTTTAGAATCTGATTTTAATCTTTACATCGTACCTTTTCTCTTTCTGTGTTCATTGTAGGATTTGTAAACTATTGATTATGATTGATAAAATTCTACGGCATACATTTTAAACGGCGAGGAATCAGTCTCGAACTGACATTTAGCATGACAGTCTAGCGCTTTTATATTTTGTCTAAACATGTTGTGGCAGACCCTCCCTTATACGTCATTCGTGTTGATGGTCGGCCCTTTGCCTCCCCGCAACCTCCAATTATTTTTCAAAATATCATTTTTCTAAGAGTGTTTTTTGCCCCTACCTATTATTGTAACGTTCTATTGCATCTCTGATGGTATACAATAAGAAAGGTTTTTTATTATATATAATGCCTTCTAAAATAAATGGTTGTAAAATATAAGTTTGAGCATCATTTGGTATTCGGAAGCGTGAATTTTTACTTATTCAATAGAGTTTTTTACTTTGCTATCTTAAAAAACTGGGTCGTTGTGTATTAATATGAGGTTAACTTTGTAAAATGAATTACCAATTTATTTATTTTTTACTTTGAAAATACACCTATCCCCCGATTTACACGGTACTTGTTTTACACGTTTTCGCTTTTACACGGTTTTCCAAATAAGTTTTTTTTTTTGTTTTTATCGCACTCTACTAAATGCTACTGTGTTTGAACACGTGCGCTGTGTACACATCTCACGGGGAATCCCGAGCTAGTTGTGCTGACTTGCTGCACACGCACACTATGTCTGTATTTCTTCATTGGGCGGAGAAGGTTTTGATGATTTTACTGATGATGATATCGCAGAGTTAATGGCTGATAAAGAACTAAGTGAGGATGATTTAGTTAACTTAGTTTGCGAAAGTGAGTCTGACAAATCTGATGACGAGGAATTAGTACCAGTAACATTCACTGCTAAAGTCATCCGCGAAGGACTCGCATTGGGAAGAAAGCTGGGTAATCATTTTATACAAAATGACACAAACGTTGAAAGGGCTTTACGATTCCAACGTGACATAAATCGCTGCTTGGCTCAATATGAAGAAGTTTACAAAGATCTTACAAAAAATTCGAAGCAATTGTTAATAACCGATTTTATTACCACCTCTCAGAATGTAAATATTTCTGCTTCAAACATCGAATCGGCACAAATAACTTCGAGTGATGAAAGTGAATTCCAACCTTCGATTCCGAAAAAGAATGAGAGTAATTTCTGATAGTGATGAAGGATAATAAAACACCTTTGGTTTTATTTTTTGTTCTTCTGTTTAATGTATGTATTGTAATTAAATAAAAAAACAGTGTTTCCGTAATATATTACATATTTTAACCTGTCAATGCATTTTATTTTTTATTTCTGTGTACACCTAAAAATATTGAAAAAAATCACAACTGTTAAATAGCAAAATTAATGAATTTTCTGCAAGCTTTTCGATTTACACGGTTTTGATTTGAAAATTTTTAATTTTCGATCTACACGTTTTTCTCAGGAACGTATCTACCGTGTAAATCGGGGGATAGGTGTACTTCGATAAGAATTGCAAATCATTAAAGAAATATTGGATTTAAAAGTACTTTAAGGTAATTATCATGCATTATATATATCGTAGGACAATGAAGTCTATTTGATGATGCGTTCACTCAGATTAAGTCCAGTGGGAGTGCTATTGAAATAATTGTGGCCACTGCAAATAAGTGCTAAAGATGTATCGTTTCATCGTGTACTTCTTACTCAGGTGATCGCCTACATCAGGGATGAGCGGCGTCATGCAGTATCGCGAAACACGATCCAGAACGTTATGAGGCGCTTATCTAAATTGAAAGCGTCCGCAATCACTCGGAGCTCTCTCAGGGCGGCAACTCGAACGTTTGCTGACTAATACTCCAAGTCCCCGCCCATAAACATTCCGCCCAGGCGTGGAACTACGACCTTTAACTAAAGCTGAGGCCACTCCCTTCATGGCGCTCGATGTTTCAAAGTGATCTGCATAACCTTTTCTTAACATTCTTTCTCAAACATTTTTGAGTAGTAGAGACTCATACTAGGCCATTGATTTTGTATATATTACAGCCCTCTATGATCTATTTTTAATAGGCTTCACTAGATTTTTAAAAATAAATCACTTAAACACATTGAATGTCGTTTAGCTGATTACACTTTTTGCACTAGCCAATTGAAGCCGCGAAGCAGCTTTCTGAGATCCACACAACCTCTCACATCCGGCCCTGAAAATGAGAGACTCCAGCTCTGACAACAAGTCGCATCAGAGGATTTCATTACTCCAAAGTAAGGCCTCCCAACTGGCAAGAACCTTGACTGGCGGACCTTGAAATCCCTGAACAACTTCGAGCGGTGGGGAATGCTTCTGCAGGTAGAGTCACAATTGTACGACTGTGGAGACCTGCAGACCGCCTCACACCTAAGATCCTGCTCCATGTGCCCAACAAGCTGCACATCTCAGGACCTTATGCTGGGCAACACACGAGCTATCGACGTTGCCAGATACTGGGAAAGAATAATTTGACGTCGCTGACACAAAGAAGACTAGCCAATTGTAGTCTGTATCTACTTTGAACAATTAAATCGCTTTCGGGTCCGATAATTTTGCTTTGATTAGCACGCAAATGTGCGTGGTCCGCGGCCCACTATTCAATGCTTCCGTGCGTGTACCGAATTATTTGTGTAACTTCCCAATTATCTGAAACATACAATGTCTTCCCTGTAAAGATGCCCACCTGTGAATTATACGAAGAACTTGCGTACTTAATATAACTCAGCTCTGTTGCTGCAAATGTGTACATATTGTTACCAAACTTGAGGCGGAATAATAAATAATCATTCATTAAAGCCTATTTCAGTCAAAATTAAGATTAATTTCATCACCAAAACGACCAGTTTTAATTTATAATTATGGTGAGTTTGTTAAGGACTATAAAAAAATGTAAGTAAAACATAATTAAAAGGATGATGTACCGGGCAAACATTACAAACATCATGGCTTATAAAGAAATGGAGAAGGAAGATAGATAATCTTACAAAATATAGGAGTGACTGATCAAAAACCTTTCAAAACCTCACGGTTTACACGCCCAAGGGGCGCGATTTTTCTTTTTAAACAAACTATTTTTAAACAAAGCTTGCATTTATTTTATTGCTAAAATTTATTTTTAATTGAACGATTGTAATATTAATAAAAACGTAACCGTTCTTCGGTGTCATTTCCTCCGTGATAAGGCTTTTAGTCAAAGGCAGAGATGAAAACGTAAATTAAATTTCATCCAACAATAAAGCTGTCAAAATTGTACCTTTGTAATTTTACGCATTCCTGAGATGTATTAAACATGAAACATTTTTAATAACAGCTAAATATTTTCAGTCTTTTTGTTCTTACTTTGTTCGATAATTGTTTTTCTTCAGCAAATTCAAAGCCATAATAATGGTATTGCCTTTTGTGTAAATATGTGTTTTCTCAGAAACGAAGCTTAACTATATTTAACAGAAGCCATCATGCTTAATCTCACACAAATCTTGTCTGTTAATTATCTAGGTGGCATTAAATATACTTTGAAACTCAATAATAAACTATGCTATTAAAATATAAATTATTTGTTAAGATAATAATAAACAGCTTAGTGAATAAGCTTGTTGTCTTACTCAAATCATGTTGTAAAAAATAAAATACAATTATAACTAATATTATATTTTTCACGATTCATTTGGAGATATATTTTACATATCAAATAGAGAATATTAATTTTCATTCACAAAAACAATTTAATTAATTTAAATCATTCAAAAGTATTAATTAAAAAATATTGCGTCAAGCATAGACAAGTAAACGTGTATGTTCTTTTTCTGGTCAGGTTGTAATCACGTTCATTTTTTTTTTGTTTGTATACAGAAAACATCGCAGTTTGCGATTCCATTGATCAATCAGCCAGGCAATTCTATGTGAGCCAGCCAGTAGGAGAATTCCTTTATCTCTTGTAGCTCTCGAATCCCAACAAAAATGTAGCAAAATAAAGCAGTCCCTGCTTATTGATCTCCAAACAGCTTTTCCTACATGTAGAATATTCTGAAATATACTGTAAAATATACTGTGAAATATACTGTAAATTATACTGTTAAAAAGCCTGTGAAACATATTGTTAAAATACCGTTTTGAACCCAAACTTAATATACACGTATTTACATCATAAAAAAATCAATTCGTCCTTTAAATAAAAGCGCAATCACTTTTAATTTACTATACGATTAAATACTTATGACAGTAGGTTAGTTAAATATATGTTATAGACATAATCTCATTCACATTTACTAACATCAGACTATATGTTTACTAAAAGAAGGACATCTTATTTTTAAATTCCTTCCTAATTATGACGACTAAGCTCTTAATAATCTTTTCCAGAATTTGTGATACTTCCGTAAATAATCTGAATCTCTAAAAAAAACCAGATATTTTGTCAATTTAAATAAACTTTGTTGCTTATAATTTATTACGTTTATTTTTTATTGTTACAGGTAAGTCATCTACAAATTTATCTACAACGCAACGTTTTGCTTTACGTAAGTATCTATAATTATAATCACAGTTTCCTGTGTTACGTGAACATTTTAATTATCATTTCGTAATCTAATGAATTTTCTAATTCAATGCTTTTTTGATATATTCCCAAAAGACCATTTTTAAAAATCAATTTTTATTGTTTTCACAGCATCGTTATGGTTTATTTTTTTTAATGTACTCGCAGCATCGTTATGGTTTATGTTTTTTAATGTACTCCCAGCATATTTGCTTCCTTTTAATACGATATGCATTTAATACTTATATATTCACTTATAAATTAAAGAAACATTAATAAGGCAGACCTGGCGAATGTTCAGAAGGAGAGCCGATCCCAGATGATGGGAAATTTTGAGGATAAAGAAGAAGAATATTCAAGAAACATTCATACACATTTGCAATCTCCCCATAAACATCACATAAAATACTCTCCATCTGATCCGGTTGAACCACATGAATTCCCACTCAAGGGCAAAAAACTACTGTGAGTGTACGCGTGAAATATATATTGTAATATTATATAGCCTCACTCGTAAATACATTCCTTCCCATAATATATTATATGCTCTCGCAGTACATACAACATATTATCCTTTATCAGCACATAACTCAGTAACGTGTTTCAACAAATTCTTCAGTTTTTTTTCAAGTATGAGGTTTTTTATTTTCAACTTGAGAGAGCACGTTCCCATTTGTCAGGGCATATCTTGATGAAACTTTTGGAAACAGATGGATTTTAGTACACGAAGGAGCAAGGCCGGCATCGCTGTATAAGGCTTCACCTGATCGAGCACTGCTATCGTGTTACCGGGTGAGTTACATGATGGGTCAATACTTGTTTGACCCTGATGACATGTTTAGATGCCTAATTATAAGGTATTTTTAGGATACAAAAAAACTAATCACATGTCTTTACATTTTACTGGAAACTCGCAAGAAAGAACTTAGTACCTTAGTGTAGTGGTTGTGACCGTGATATTGTATGTGTTAATTATTCTGCATCTTAATAATAATAAATTCATATTTCATACTATAAATTAAATTTCGTATCAAAGATTATGACGTACGAGTATCATGATTCAAAATTTGCGACAGTAATTCATAGCCTTATTATTTTTCTACCGAGAGCATATAATCTAGGTCCGCTCCCAATCTTTACAATAAAATTTATTACATTTCGCCATCTTAATCATTAAGACATAACTGTAAGATATTACCAACTAGTATAGCTTTCTCATGATCTAAATGTCAAATGTTACGTTTCATTTTAATATGCCATTATATAGGCATCACCCGATACATTTCCTATTCAATAATAAGTATCAGGAGTACATAATACTGCCGTTACAATATTACGAACGAAATAAGTTTGCAGTCCTGATTGACGTAACCATGCAAAGTTCGAAGATATTCGTGACACTCCTCTTTACTTCTGTGCTCCTGATACTTCAAATGTGTGAAGTTTAGCCTATTGAATATATAACATTAAAATGGTATTGCATAATGATACATAAACTGGTTTTACATATTTATCATTTGATTTTGTTTGTAAATTAAATATAGTGTATTTTCAATTATGGCTGCTATGAGCTGTCAAAGTTAGATCGTCCCTATTTGGAAAATCAAAACTTCTGATACTTCTCTGCTCCAGTTACGAATCAGGAACTTGTTAAAATATAGAGTCACTCCCACCCATGTCAACGTCACTACTTTGAACTACTCGTCAGAGCAAGCACGTCAATGTTTCAGCTTATTAAAGTCGGTTGATAGTTCATTCCGTTTTCATAATAATATCACCATCGGCATTTTGATCAGTTCAATTTGCGTAATACATATTTCAATCACAAGCGAGCAACCAAGCAGATAAATTCTTACAACAATCTTTATAAAACCCAAAGAACAACAATGAATTTACCATATCGTCGCTAAAATAAAACGTATAATGTTATTTATTTCGCTGGGAAGGAGAAAAATTTCCTAGTTTTAGTTTTTCCAGAAATATAATACACGATATTTTACCTTACATTATGACAATGACATTTTATCCATAGTATACTCTAAATTTTGTATATTTACTCATACTGTATTCAATCTATTAGAACTGTTTTAATTTTTTTATCAAGACATTTAGATCTCATTGTTAATCCATTGTTATTTCCATTATTATCATTAGCCTATGTCCATCCACTGTTGAACATGTGTTGACTCATGACCTCACGCATGAGTCTCGATCCTTGCCTTCCGCATCCAGGCTCCTACCGCTATTCTTCTGATTTTCATCAGGTAGGACTTTTCGTTACTAAGTAAGCCCTACTTTATACAGGTATAGTATACAATAAAATAATCCATCGTATTTTTGATTTTCATAATGTCCTTCTGCTTATTTTTTTATAAATTTCGCTTCTTCTGTTTAGTAATATTTATTTTAATTGTGTATCTTTAGAAGGTCATTGGTTCTAAAAGACTTTTATGAAATAAAATTCTTTAATGTTTTTTTTAACTCCGATATTTAATCATTTTTGTATATGATAATGTGTTTTATTACACAGACTAAGTTAATTGAATCAGCAGATAAAGTAATTACATTTATGCGTATTTTTATTATTAATTTATATTCTCATCAATTACACGCCTGTTATGCCCGAGTGGTAAAAGCGCACGACGATCATGCGAGAAGTTCGAATCTTCAATAGGTTTAATAAAAATCTGATATATTTTTAATTTAAATGTAACCTCAAAAATCAACCTTGCAATGCCAGTGAAGAGTATATTTATAAACGAAAGTCACCTATCGAACCAATAACACGTGGTAATTACTTAATAATTCATTAAAATATGCTTCGCTCACGATAATTTTCCTGTACTAATCGTTGTCAAATGATATCGAAGTTATATATTTTTGAGGAGTGTGAGGACATAATAACATAATATTATAAATGCACATCTTAATAATATATAATATTACATTTGTCAGCAATATATTTAATTATACGGGTCAATAACTTCAAATACCTGACGCGTTATTTTTTATTTTCTGCCACCCGGTAACGCTCGGATTTGATGAAATTGACTCAAAATTTCAAATTGTTTTCTTATGACATTGTTGTGCAAATGCATCCAAGCAACGCTTAAAAAACGAAAGCGTCACATATTATATATCATATAAGGTTTCTTAATTACCGTCTGGTGGTAATGTCTTGTATCTGAATACATTAAAAAACACATTAATTGGTTATGAACACTTGTCAGGCTATTTTAATTAAATGCAAGTGTGTCGTCACCGTTTATTAATTTATTGCTACTACATGCGTTATTAATCAATCAACGACAGCACAATTTATTGACTTAATGGTCTGACACTATTACAAATCAATAGCCAGTCTTTAAATGGGTCACAATGTTGATACATCATTATCAAATACCATACAAATTAAAACTCATAAATTTCTAGTATATCACGGGCAGTAATTTAACCCTTTGATCGGTTTTAAACTATCTAAAATCAATATTTAAATCAGTTAGTATAAATAATGTCAGTAACCGTGTTTTCTTTTAAATCCAATTAATTTTATAACTTGATGCCAAAGTATCCCAACTGATATCACGACTTAACGAACATGAATATGATATATATTCCATATAACTTTTCTTTATTGTACATCAGTAGAAGTTCATTGACAATAGGTTGATATTTAAAACAATTACATGGCACATTAAGAGACCTGAATAGTTTATTAAATTAATTCATAAAATAAAATTAATTTGTAGGTATTTACAAGCTTAAATAAAAATAACCATTGTTACAGATATAGAACGGATATAGATATAAACAACCGATATAAAAATGTATTCCAATTCATATTGATATTTCACTATCTACACACAAATAACATTATTCTACGAATATGTCCAGTCAAATGAAAGCTCATTTATGAATTTTACTGTAATTGACGGAATATTCCAATATTTGATTTGAATTATTTTCTGTTTTAACAACTGTACAAATACTTTCGTTTTATTACTAAGCATTAATTTTCATATCGTTTAATCATATTCTTTTTATTTGGGGTACTAGCGATTTCTGACTACATTAACCTTTAAAGCCCCATTATTTTTAATAGAAACATACAGACGATTATGTTTTTTAAATATCCCTCTGAACACTTGATTATTAAAAAACGCACGTACAAAATATTTAATGTATCAACATAAATTTTGTATTAAAATCTGTAATGATATATCATCTGTTTTATATATGCGTTATTACTTCATAAAGGTTTCAATATGAGTTTATTGTAATTTCATCGTAAAAATTACAATAAATGAAATTCAAAAACGATGCATTACAGAATACTTAATATTTAAGAAAATCAATAAAATGATTAGTAAAAATAAAGTTAATAATAACATTAAACAATTGCTTTCACCTTTTCTATGCCAAGCGGTTTTCGTATGGGGAGACCCCGAGGGTGGTCATTTTTTTTGAAAAATCAAAATCTATATTTAAATCGATGTACTGTCGATAATTCTTCACAATACGTCGTAGCTAATTATTTCAGCATGGCAGCAAGAGATGTCACTTAACTCAAAATATTGAATTATTAAAAATAGTCAAAATCTGTTAGATATTAAGTGTTAAAGTGGAGCGTCTTTAGACGCGATTTTCGTATGGGTGACCTCCCGTGCACGGGATTGTAGAGCGTCTATAGACGCTTGTGGCATAGAATCGGTTAATTTGTATTAGTAAGTGGTTAAAAACTCACGATGATCGGTCATGTAAGTACATAAGTCACATACTCAAAGATGCCAAAAACATTCACTGCTCAATAAAGCCACTTATTGTTCTCAAACTACATATCAAAGAAATAATCTTTTCTAAGCTTTTATGCATTTCCACGCCATACAATAACAGAAAAGATCGCTGACCAACGAGTCAGATAGCTTACTTATTGTCCGAGGCTTTGTGTAATTTAAATATAACATTTCCATTTTACTTTCACTTCAAAACACGCGTTTCACAGTAAATTATTTTAACCGTTCAATATTTATAACATTGCTTTAGCGACGTACCACTCACCTGCTTTTCACCTGACGACACCTATTATTATCCCACGCCCGCTCGGACTGTAACTTATCAATAAATAATAAGCTTCTATGTATCTGGATTACTATTAGCCCGTACAAATATTAATATTAATAGATAACAATAATTGGGGCCGACTTAACTACCTAGCAATCCATTAACGAGAACATTTAGACAAATTTGTTATGACACATTATTAATATAGTAGATATGAAATATGACGCTTACCATATGATTATCAAATATTAACATCGATTACTTGATTACTTGACGTATAATAATTTCAAATAATATTAACAATTCTTCTCAATTTTTTCACAGAATACTTTTTTTAAAAGATAAATTTAAACTACTTACATATATTTCTGTACTCATTTTATCCACACCCTACAAATATACTTGTTACAAACGGTTAATCCGTATTTTATCTTTAGTATGTTCTATTCTTCCTTGTTTATTTCTTAAGAATTCAATGTAACTATCGCAGATTTATCAAGCTGAAACACAATCGTCTACGTTAAATATATAACATTCTTACTTGTGTTAAGTTAGTTTGAATGTAGACTCACATGTAGATTCTGAGAACGCACTTTAGTTATGCGCTTTATTGCATATAAGTTGTAAAATATGTTATTACTCATTTACTTATAGAGCTCTTTTTGATACTTTTAAGATACTCAACACATTGATTAACCCGACGATCGCCGTGAGCACACATGTGCGCTCTACGTAGACAATATTCGAAAGATGTATTTCAAAATTAATTCAGATTTTCTCACAACGACATCTATTAATATTTTTAAATATTAACAAACCAAAAAGGATCGATATTTTTGATAGCTTGGGAGATATTCAAGACACGGTGTCAAATGTTTTCTACAAACATGTGGCGATGAAGTGGCAATCATATAACATAGTATGTACTTTTTTATGTTAGTTGCGCTATGTAATATTTTTACAGTGCAATCTTTCGTTCATATTTCATATTTTTTGCTGACCGTATACTGTACATTTACTCTACGAAAACAGAGATCAAACAAGATTCCTTCTATAGGCGGGGTCGGGTGGATACCTTTGGTATGGGCGCAACGTAGAGGTACCGGGACAACAGTCACAGATCCCACCCACCAACCCCTGATTGGCTTCACGTACCTTTACTATACAGTATACCTTTTCTCTCTGTCTGCTAACAATTGAATCCGGCTGTAAATTTGTAACGCAGCGCACCCAGAAACATGATTTATTGAATTCCCAGACTGAATTCTTGCGAATGCTGTTCAATGTTCCCTAAATGAATTTCTGTCGCGGGACAAGTAGAACTCGCTACACAGCACTATCAAAAAGTTATGATCTACGATTTCGCAGTCAGCGATAAATGTTTTCGCGTTTTTTAATACAAAAAGTGTATCTATCTCTGTAATCTACTCTTAGATATATCTTTCTCTTATATGTCTCTCGTTACATGCTCGTACTTCGATTTTATTGTTAAAATAAATTGAAGACAGCCAAATTCGCGACGCAAAAATAAAAATGTTTATGTTTATTAAATATTATAACTTTTTGTCGTGTTTGATAAAATATGTTTATCATATTATGCATTTAATTTTATTTCTTCTTATAATCATTATTAAATATGTTCTCTAGCCGAAACATATAATCGTTTAAAATAAATGTGAATCAAAAGTAAATATTTTTAATTTGTAAATTTTTTAATTTTTGAATTAAAAATCAGTTACAAATTATAATTATGCAGTTTCACCAAGAATTGTCAGTTGATAACCTTAACCTGTTAGTCTTGAAAGATTCTATTTTGCACGATTTTAAATGGAGTTCTCGCTGCAATGTTTCTCCTTTATATAAACCCGACAGTTGGATAAGTTGGCGCTTATCTGGTGCATAAATCTGGCCTTACGAAGGTATTCATTCAGACATTATAATGAAATTATAGTTTGCCCTTCTAACTTTTCTTTTGTTGGAGCATGTGATCCCCCACCCCACACCATCACGTCCGCAATCAATACGCGAAAAGCCTTCGAGTTTTTTGCCTTCCCCGGGGGCCGAACGGTATTTTTGAATTCGACTGTATTCGCCCCATAAATTTTTATAGAGGAACTTCTTAAAGATTCCGCGCAAGTGTTCAAGTTACTGCGTTTAAAAAGGCCATAACATAAAACTCGTCATTTACCCTACATTCGGCGAACTTTGCATCGACTACATAAAGCTAATTGAATGCCAACTCCACTCGAATTCGGTTACTTACCATATTTTTTTTTTTCTATTTTTTTGTTAGTCAATCGCACGCAAAGCTTTTTGTCGTTTATTTTTTTCATAAATCGTTACCGACAATTGTGTCAAGGACTCTTTATGACGTCACCAATCCCAAGTATGTCCTGAGGGAACCCCCAATTCCGCGATCTTCTTTTTTTGTGACAGTTACAGTTGACGACGTGTAACAGTGCTTAACGATTTATTATAACGTTAATTAATTTAATACGTCAAAGAGATGATGTAAGTGTGAAAAAAATACTTACGAGCATGTAATGTATTATGTACTCGTATATTTAATTTATGTCTAAGACGTTGAGTATACTAAATATTATTTTATTAAAATTAACTACGTTAATTGCCGTTAATTCTAAAAAAACAGTATCTATCAACCCTTATAGATTTGGTTTAGTTTTTTATAAGAATAGCTCATGGCGATTTATCGTTTTTTCTCTCTATTACAAGTAAAAGAGACTTATCAGCAGTACTGTAGATTTTTCATAAATCATAGAATTACGAAAAATCATTTGTAATTATTACTTTTGGAATTGCGAAAACCATTCCAGTTATTGCGACATAACTGCATTAAGTCCCATCGGCAAGAACAAGGCGTGCATCTAGTCATTTCATTAGCGCCCCGATTCATTCCGTCCTTTGCACATCCATTTCCCGCCAGATTCGTTTTTCTTCCTGCCTCCGCGGCTCCGTAATTTGGTTTTAATCGCATTTCACCCCTTGACAAACTCAATTAGCTGCGCTGCTGATTGAACTTGGCTTTTTTTCACTATGAAGCTCAGAATCTAGCTTTAGAACATCGGGCGTTCCCTACAATTTGATTATTCCTGTGATTATTCGTTGATTTAGCGCTGCACTGATTGCATTATCTTAGGTCAGATGGGACTGAAGCCTCTGGATCCGGCTTTAAAGCAACAGTAAATTAATTTGCCTAGACAAGCGTGAGTATTAGGCTCGCAGATAGGCGCAAGAGATGTACCGACGTAACGTATTACAGCTTCCAATGTCGCGCACGAATGATCAAGTTTTCCGTCTAGTTTCACGGATAACGAATTAAACTAGTATTTAATCAAGATGCGCGTTCATCGCTAGCCGGATTTTACCGTAATTTAATCAAGTGAATTGTAACAAAACTTAATTAAACTCAAAATTCGTCGGCGATATACTGCGAGCGATAGGGATCTGGGTGGAATTGTTCCCACGGAATGTTTCTAAGTGATTCCCGCGGACGGCGAAGTCTTCTTCGCGAGTGAAAAAAATAATTTAGCCTCGGGAAGCGGTCGGCTTAACGCGAATTTTCGAGTCTGTTATCGTGCTCGGCGAATATGTTATTCTCGCATTAGATTTTTCGTCTCGGGAACTTTTAACATTATTTTCGGGTCCAGACGTGCCCCGGAGAAATTGCCCGATATCTCACGCAGGAGGGACGTGCTCCCGGCTGCTCTTTTTTCTTTTTTTTTTGCACAGAAGTTATCCCAATTTTTCCGTCGCGTTTCCGACGCTCAAAGTGAACCGACGCCGACGTCTTGCGTGAAGAGACGACATAACTAACGTTACCGAATAATTCCGTGCCTAACTTTAGACATTTTATTATAAATACATTTATATTTTAATATGAGCTTCAATATTTTTTATGACACTTAAGATTTACCTGCACAAATTTCTCAACTGCACTAACAGTATTTAGTGTTACGCATTTTTTAACCCATTCGAATCGCAAACCAAAAAGTGACGTTTTTTCAAACAATCAAAGCATGACATTAAAAAAATAAACGAAACTTATACAGACATATGTTTATTTTAACGTGACATATATTATGAGATGCATGAAGTAGTATATTATATAAATAAAAAACTTATACATCTCGTGAAAAAAATAATTGTATCACTTGAGTGGTTGTAGGATTCAAGTCAATTCGAAAGACAAAATAAATGTCAACTTAATTAATTTATTCGATTAAAAAGAAAATAGAATTACTGAATTGGTATCAATTGTATAATGGAGAAAGCGACATTCCGGATTAATTTTATTGTTTCCGAGTTCAAGTGAACTGAATGAATGTACGATAAATGTTAACTATTAATCAGCATTTCAAATACTCGTACATCACCAAATGTACCAAACTTAACTTCTTTCGGAAATCATTATTATATATAAATAACTAAAAATAACACCAGTTTCAGTGGATGGAACTGGTATCACATCCGTGATATATCTGTGTTAACAGTCTAGTAATTACAATATTTATTTTCACGAAAAAATTATAATTTCAGTTTATCTATACACCATAAGCTAGTTTTAAATAATATGTACTTGTATAATATTTATGATATATACTATCAAGATAAATGAAATATTTGATTTTGAAGTATTTTCTATGCTCTTAGTCTGAAGTGCATATTTTTAATTTCCGGTAGCCTCTCTCTTCATCTTATACTTACTTATTCATTCCAGAAAATACAAGTCATCGTATGACCGGCACAATATTGGATTTACAAACCAGTCTGATAAAAGGTTTAATAATGTTTATGTAGCTGTACAAACGAGTTCAGAGTTATGGAATGAATCTCTGTACTTACATTAAGTAAAAAACCATTCCGAATTATTTTATTTTCCCTCTATTCATTTGTTATTTATTTAAAATTCTATAAGATTGTTTTTAAATAAAACACAGCATGTTAATTCTAGAATCATTTACGTGTTTAATATTTACTTGTAAACTTGTATTTTTAAATATGTTTCATAATTCATGATTCTTTTCAATAAGGACAGATGATTGTTTTAACGATTTAATGTTTTTTTTAATCCTATAAATATGTATTTTTGTTGAAATAAAATTTTAACGCTGGTATAGCCTTGATTGTTTGCTTGGCATTCTGCGAAACAGGGATTTATTGCCATAGAAATGTGCTGCAGAGTTTTCAACTTTTCAAAACAATACGAAGAGCGGCGCTAGTGTTTGTGATATGAAGAATAAAGTTCTCATTGAAAGTTGGCGCTGTGGAGTTAGGCGTGTTTGAAACACACTGCGCTGCGATACTCGCGATGTATCGGCGTGATAAGCTATGTATGAAATGTATACCTTTATGGTTACTTTAAAATGTGAAAAGTGTGTAGCGAAAGGCCGACCGTGATATACGACCAAAGGAGTGGAAAACAAATATACGCTTAACACTTTGAACTTTGATTTTAAATTTATAGAAGCGTGTGTTCACTAGCTTCGTGAATTTTAAGCTGAATTCATAAATCGCATCAGTATTAGTTTTTCTCAATAAAAATGCTGCTTATTTTGATATTTTATAACGGATATATCTGGAATATTGTTTACCTTCTGCTACTATTCTCATGTCGCTTGTACGTAGATGCAAAAATATATTTTGTTACTCTCTTCTCACTTTTGGCATCTTTAAACATAATTTTCTTATTCCTTTTCGCATAATGCATTTAAAAATACTTATATCTGATAATTTTCTTCCACTTTTTCTTTAGCAATGGATATAATAAACAATAATAATGTTATACTTTTTTTTTGAAAAACCAAGTATTGTTTTGCCTAAATTTAAAACATTATCACATAACAACATAAATAACTAACTTTATTTTTCTATATTTTTTCCTAATTTTTATAGACATTAAAAAACTATTATATTCAAGCCATCACTTGTAGGTGGACAGCTTAGAATGATAATCATAATCAATCTTAATCAATTTTAATCATAGATTTAAACGCTTTGATTATTAGCAATTAAATATACATATACTATACATAAAAATCCTTAAACGAGTCAATTCATTCAGAAAAAATATCGGCGGGAGCGGGATGCGAACCGCGGACCTTTGGAACCAACCATTTTTGCCCAGGTAATTATACCGCTCGGCCACCGGCCAATTTCTTCCACCTGAGATGACTCGTCTCTGATCTTATATATAAGTTATCATCGTATGATAGATGTCGCTATATTATATATTCAAAGTATGTATATTTTTATTTTTTATTATTCAATCAGAATACATTTATTCACAAGCTTAATATTATTATTTCCGGCAGTCTATTTATTTTAGTAAGTGCCACTCGGGTCTCGAACCGAAACTATAGATCGAATGGATGAGAATAACTTCTTGTAAGTACGACGCGCACGTTGCAATTAGTTATTTACCTGTGTTACTGATGAATAATTTACCTGCTTTGATTATTCATTCATATTGTCGAAACTTCGTTTTGTTCATACATTTTTTGCTGCTAAATTATCCTGTATTGTAATAACATATTCGTATTATTTGCGTGATGACATTAGCGAGCATTTATAAAAATTGATTTTAATTTTAATGGTCTCAAAGACATGAAAAATCCTCATTAATTTCCATATTTACTGCGAATACAATATCGAATAACAATATATTATGATAACTGTCGTAGGACAATTCAGTCAACTTGCCAACGACATGTAACATATGCAATTAAAGCAATTATATAATGATTCAATCAAGAAAAATTGTCATTACATTAAAATGTACCTTGATATCATGTAATTAATCATGTCTTACATACTGTTACATGTTGTTGCTAAAAATATATCTTCACAAACTCGCATAATATCTTTAAAAGTCAAATATGTACTGTATTCGGTAGCGGTACTCCAGTGCATACAACAAAACTTTGCGGTAGATCACACTGGTAACCATATGAGGTACCGCGTACCGCTACACTCTGAACAAATGTTTTAATCTCGCCCAGTATAATTCTCTCTCGGGCGGTATAATTCAAGAGTAACGGCCTACCGCCAGCCTCGGGCCATCGATTGAAATATTGCCGCTCATTATTGAATTTCTTTATGTACCTGGGCTCCGAGATAGATCGAGAGCTTTCTCCCAATCTTGTTAAATAAATGTTTAACAAGCACGACAGATCCTTTAAAGGCTTTTTGACCAACACAAAGATATGTAAAATCCCAATAGTAAGTTTATTTTCATGTAAATGTGTTAAATAAATAAATGCACATTTTAAACGTTTCAACTTACAATATATCATACAAAAATGCATTTCTTCACATACCTCGTACGTATAATCATATAATCCTTATAAAAACAAATACGGTAGAATATATTTACTTATGTTAATGTTTTCAGCATTCACTTTGAGATCCATTATATATATTTATTTATCACTTGTCAAGAGACAACTTGTTGTCTTGGATTGAGGAAGGCTACGACTTAGTCGAAACTGCAGTCTCCTAAACAAATAACATATCTTACGTGATCCATATAAAAACAAGGTAAATAAATAAATATTTATTATTACAGTAGAATATCGTTGAACAGTGATTGAAAGAATCTCACATTGAATTCAATAACACTTTATTTTAAAAGCTTTGATTTTTAAGTGACTTTGAAGCATGATTCATTTGATCAAAAAGGCATAGGATAAATTTTACTTATATGCCTTGCATAAAAAATTATCAATTTTATTCTCGAGATATAACTTGTTCTGAGACAAATTAATAAAGATAGTTACTGATTACTTACCTTCTGATATAATTTTTCTGCCTGACTATAAAGAATAGTAAATAATATACTCATTAAAGATCATAGGTGGCAGAATTTTTTGTCATTAGCTACCTAAACATAAATCAAGCTCTTTACACACAGTATTCTTCTATCGATTAGAATAAATTGTGTATCGGTTATAATATGATTGATCGCTTGAAAAAGCCCTCGATCAAAAATAGACTTACATAAAAAATTTCAAAAAAAAATCTTGACCTACTTTTTAGCACATAGCCTTGTATTTCAACGTAAAAATATTTATATCTACAATTGTAAATGTTGTTTATCATCTCTCGGAGGGCATTAAGTATTCCTTCCGGTCTATTTTTCACCGGCCCACGATCTTTCCCGAGAAGCCTATTTTCTCTTATATTTCCCGAGGATGAGATCTCATAGTATGAACATTGAACTACCCCACTCCTCGCAGCTTCTGAAGAGTGAGACGTCGAATGGTTCACGAGGGGATGTCATATTAGAGATCAGCGATTCTCAAACAAGTGGTCGCAGCACCCCTTTGACATGAGACTTTTTTGAGTTTCAATAAATTTAATTACAAGTCCCTCATGAACATTTCCATAAAAAATATCTATAATATAGATTTTACCTCGTTTCATGCCAATTGTGCTTCGCGAAGAGATGAAATTGAAATTCATAGAAACTATAAGCCTTGGTCGTTATCATGGAGTATCAACAGCAATATTTTATTCAATAGAACTTAACCAAATGGAACTGAGTTGAGACTACTAGACTGTGTCAAGAGTCCGCTGCTAACTACGATGAATAAGGCTTAGGTGAGGTTTTAAACATGTATTAGAGTAACAGGTATACAAATTATATAAAATTATTTTTATCCGAAATATGAACTCCGTATTCACTTGTTAAAGATCTCAAATTCAAATGATAATTAGTAATACTACATAATAATGAGATAAACTCCCAAGAAATATATTTTATGATTACTGTAATGTTTAGTTAAGTTGCCTCCATAGAGAATTTCATTGTAAGCTTAAGACTGTATTAAGCTCTCAAATATGTTGATATTCTTATTAAACAAAAATATATTATGTTATGAAAGAATTTGGAAGCAGTGATATAGATATCTCTTCAAGATGGAGAACGCTAAATTGCAATATACCGGTGTAATGGGGCGGTTAAAAATCGCTCTACAACTTCTCCATCTGACCGTCTCCAGCCTCTTAATGCCCCGCTCTTTGCCCCGTATTGAAAGCACTCCTCGAGAGTAAGTAGGTTAGACATCTCATTTATTATTCCCATAGAAATGCTCTAAGTGTTGTAATAAAAAAAGATCCGAAAATAATATGCAGAGAGATTCTGGATTTAAATTAACTGCGTACTTGGCGCGTTTGGTTTGTTTTTTTTACGCTTTAACACTTGTTTTTTTGTTTGTTTATTTTGGTGTAAATGTGCTTTCGTTTTGTATGACTTTTTAATGGGTTATTATGAGTCTAAATTTGTAAGAGATGCTTTTTTTGGTAACATTACATTCAGTAATAAAATCATTCATTAATAAATGTATGATTTCATTTATGTTTCATTTATTTTTGCCCGTGGCAGTATATATATTTTTTTATGTATAGATTTTTAAAGATAGGTTAACATGTGAGTTTATTTTTATTTAATTATAACTGGCAATAAAAAATAATAGTTGTTCGATTCATATGTCTATTTTATATAAAAAAGTGCATTATTTTCATATTGAAATGTAAATAAAGAAATTGACAGTTAAGATTTTGAAAAATTCGTCCAAAGAAACTGTAATACTGTATCGCATATAAAAATTTGATATTTATATTTTTTAAATTTTGTTATCACTATTTTACATTTAAAGTATTTGCTATTTGCAAAATAATCGCCTAAAATATATCATAAGCAAAACTGGCACTTAATTGTGTCAAGCAATTTATACCTAATGTCACTACTATGCAACTGAGGAGACTTTCAGAACGCATGATATCTAAGGTATTGCTACCTGTATCCAATTAGCAACTCATCTCAGGACTTAATATTGGACAACAGACAGGCCATCATTGTTGCCAAATATTAATCTTTATTTATTTGGCATCGCTGATACGAAAAAAAACTGATTACATACTCGTATATATTTATATATGTATACTGTGCAGCATCCATTCATGTCTTAAAACAACTTGCTTACATTGAAAATATGTTTTAAAAATAAACAGTTTAAAGCAATGCAGTTAAACGTCAACTAGAGTTGTAATAAAATCGGATGCGGATAAAAGGAAATCGGTTCAAGATATTTCCAATGAAATTTGTATCCGTTTCTGCTCCGGGTTGTTTCCTGAGCGGACGTCTTTCTCAAAATAGGCCACAAATAATAATGGCGTGCAACGGTGACGTTTATCAAAGAGCAAAACCGCAAAAGAGAATCGAAGTTTTATTCAACCCAGTGGTCGTTCAAGGGGCGCCCGATGATTCATGTGACTGTACAAGCCTTAGCGATGCAAGCTCAAATAAAATGTATGAAATGCTTTAAGATCCTCGTTCGTACTCCATGCAACAACTGCACAGGAAATATACCATTGCATTTTTATGTGCAATATATAAAAAAAACGGGATAATTGCGTCATGCAGTTATGGAGAGATCTATATATGAATTATATTATGCGTGTCATTTCCTTGAAGATTTCCAAGAAGTCATGCATCATCACATCACTTAAACAGTTAGATTATTGACACCCAATTAAATAATAATGTGATTAGTATCAAAACAACTACGAGTAAGCCAAGCATTTTTAAGATATCTGACTTACACCAACACTATTAATAAATGTATTTGTATTTTAAAACTATTTTAGCATTGAATTTATTTATTTTGTATTTCGCCTCATTTAATAAGTATGTATTTCTAAGTTGTTTTGTTCTTTGTGTTACAGATATTGCCAACGTGAATGAAACTGACAAATGTAAGTTACCAAAAAATATTTTTATTTAAAATAAATAATATCATTCATATAGAATATCACCGAATACTCACTATACCCGTGTATATTTCTCGACAGTTTTCAAGACAAGCTAAGGTCTACTAAATGAAGTATAGTTACAAAAGAATATTGGAGCCTTTGTTCGAGAGAGATTTTATGATTACCTCGACGCCTGTATTATTTGGTCCTTAGTGAATGCTTAATCTTACTATTATTATTAACGACACTAGTTGAATCACCCGTACAAGTCAAATCTAATTAAATTATTGCTATGAGCGTCGAGAATCGGCGTTTTAAAATGGTATGCTCGTTAATAATAATAAGTAAAAATCTAATTAGTTTTCACCATAGTTTGGACGACATTTTTCTTTTATACTTTCTGCATGTAAACAGCATGTGTTTGTGAAAATTTCTTCAATCTTCTTGCTCATTGCACTCTAGCTAGACTTCGAGTATAACAAAAGTTCAGTACAGTTACCGAGTACCGTCGTAAGCTTCACCAACAGCTCGCGGTGTATGTTTCTCCCGGTAAAGGAGCCAGAACCTACACACAGCTGAACTGAATGGCTCTCTAAAGTTCCTTTGATGCAGAAAGTAACGATAAATTCACTCGTAGCGCTTTACCTGTGAATGGCTGCAGCTGCTCTCCGCGGAATTATTTATCTTCACTTGACGTGAGCTTTTTACAGGCGCTGATTTTTCTCAGTCAACACGTACTGGCTGGCGTATTGACGAGTTCGGCCGAAAGATCGAAAGCAGTACACACATGAGGTTCTGTGATTTTAAGTAAACATTCATATGCATTCAGAAGCATAATCATATTGTAAGTACAATGATTCATTCGACTAATCAACTTAACAACAAACGAATCGTTTTTGTTTTAAATAAGTAATTAATTTTCCAACTGAATGTTTGATGGGCTACTGTTTGTGGTTCCTATATTTATACAAGTATATAAACGAATACGGCGTGGAAGGATCAATAATGTTTTTTCTTTAACTTGTTCTCATTGTTTGATAACTTTTGATTTCATTAACTGTATATTTTCATATTACTTGAAAGGGCTACGTTAATTAACTACAATAAACAAACAATAATTCTTTTTATCAATTCGTTTTCTTTCAATATATTATATAGGTCACATTTTAGTTCCATTTCAATTTTCGCCATTATTATATCTATTATTTTAATAAATTATAAAAAATGAGGTCATGATACCACAAAATCCTTGTCTTGGATGTTAAGTAATAAGTTACGTTATTTAATTTAACACACAACCTTTAAATAATGAAAAACAATATAAAATGACCCAGTTTATTAATTTCATTATTTAATTAACATTAAGAAAAATTAAGTTCATATAAACTATACACACATATTTTTATAGAGATTTCGTAAGCTTTGTTTATTTCCTATGTTGATACTTTTTAGGCTTGTGAAATTTATGCTACAAATTTATGTCAAAAACATGTATCTTTTAATGTGCTATCATGCATTGTTGTATTTAAATGAGGCTCATCCATGTATCAATATTTTTAAAACAAAGAAAAATATTTTTATAATGTAGTATTAAAAAAAACGTGTACTTGATAAAAACCGTAAAAAGTTCTTTGTTCTTAACACCTGAAACTATTTCTTTACCGCAAGCAATTACCTGCGGTATTTGCACATCAAATCGATCTTCAATCACCTGGCTTATCCGTCGTATTTGCAGGTAGAGTTTTTTAAATTCTGTTCAGTAGCTACATCACCTACCTCAAAACAGGTTTAACCTCATCTCAACAGAGAGAGATAGAGAGAGAGAGACCCAACGCACTATTTTATGGAAAGATAAATTATTTCTAAGACTTGATGGCAAAAACAATACGATTTTTTTCGCGTGACGAGAAATGCATGAATAGAAATAAAATTTTGCTGTGGTTGTCATTTTAGTAAATGTTAATTTTATTCTTCTTCGTGTCAGTGACATCAAATTATTTCTGCCAGGTATCTGGCAACATCGATAGCCCGTGTGTTGCCCAGCATTAGGTCTCGAGATGTGGAGCTTATTGGGCACATGAAGAAGGATCTCAGGTGTGAAGCAGTCTGCAGGTCTTCTGCAGGGGATAATGAAAAGAACCTCCACCCTGGAAACTGAATCTCGGACTTCCTCCTCCGGCCAATCTTTACAACCCAGCGACCACAAAACGAACAAAATGTTTCTCGCAGATGCTTAATATACTATTGAATTCCATTGTTTAGGAAATGCAGCAAACCACATAAAGAAATGCATACATGGCATGCATTAGTTGTATGAATAGATACGTTTAGAAGTAATAAATATTTTAAGCAGATATAATAACACAAACACAGGAATTTGTTATAAACTAGTTAATTGTGCATTTGAAACTGATAAAAAGATCAATTTTATAGCACTTTCCAAAATGAAGGCTTTTTTATAACTCTTTAATAAAGCTGTGTAAATCACATGCGCAATCCAAACGTCGCAAAATGATCACTTAAATTGTTCTTAAGTACATTTTAAATTATTAAGTTAAAATTAAAATTAAATATTTTCATTAATATATCTTACATCTTATAAATGACAAAAAATATTATTTTTACGGGGAATTGCTTACCAGAAATGTGCGACATATATGTCGTTTTATTAATTGAATCATTATTCTATAGAAAGTGAACTTTATGATGTACGAGTATATATCAATTCAAATTAATTGCGTCTTAGGTGGACAAGATAGGCTATAACTTTTAATACTCCTTATTCATAGGTTTTTTAAATTTATTTAAAAATCTACAAATTCAGTTTCGTAATTCGACATACTGCCTGCAAGTCTCGCTAAATACCTGTTACATCATCAGGCCATCAGGGAGCATCTTTCGCACTAGGGATATTAAAGCAACGCCGCTCGTCCGCTCTTCAGAACTGGTTTGCGACCAGGCAGCGACAGCATCGCAGGACCATTAAATGATATTTTTTATCTCAAACAACCCGCCAGTGTTATCAATAAACCAGTAACACGTCGATAAACTTCACAACATGATGAAAAATAAAATACAACTCACCTTGTGAGGCTTTAAATATAACGGGATAAAAGCTGAAACTTTTTAAAAATGCGATTACTTTTCTTATCATTAATAATGCCTGAATGAAATGATTTTTTTTTTCAGAAATACTCAGATATAGAAGAAACTCTTCAGTAAAGATTGATAAAATCTTTTATAAGCAGTGAAAATGGCGGAGCCCCATCGTCAAGTAATGAAATGAATATAGTTTGTAGTGTGAATCTCTGCGTTTGCCGTTTATTTTTATAAGATTTACTGATGAGATAAATGTCATATTAGGTGATGTTTGCTATGAATTTATATTTTTATCAGTTATCAATTATTAAATTTATGAAATGAATATTCTGAAGCCATCAAAATTGATAATGAATTTTATGTCATTCACCGTTCAGAAATGGCTTAACTTTATATAAAATATTGTTATTTTATTATATGGTGAATAAATAGCGCAAAAACTTATAGAGATTGTCGCCAAATTTCTGCCACACAGCGCCACAAGCTGCTATTTAAAAAGAGTTCCACAATTACTCAATAATATGCATGCTTCCTAATAAGAATATAGCTTTTAGTTTCAATGAAAATTTGGGCGTTTATTAAACCACTATTTTCAAGGATACGAGGTTTTAAATATGAGCTAAAGATAGTCCCTAATGCTGGTACACTTACTAAAAATTAAATTATTTTATTATTGTTTCTTGCTCATGATATAATTTCAACCATGCAATCTCATTCAGTGCTATTCGTGCCGGTGTTGCGGTCGCACAATACCACACAATAGCCTCGAATGCGAGTAAATAGCTTGCATCAGATGTGCATTTAATTGTGGATAATGCGACGCGCTGCAGTGATTTCGTCGCATATAATAAAGCCGCACATAGGAAGCGCATTGTCCTGGATGCATTTCTTCCCGGATGCACATTTTATATCAGCCGGGAATGCGCGCGGGATCCAATTGCAGGTGGATGAATGCAACCGCAATCTTGGCTTCAATCTTGTATTTAATTATGTTTATTAGGCTTGATTACCTTAAGTTATTTGCTGACTTAACTCTTATCCGTCTTTCAAGCGAGACGATGAAAGTTCTCATCGTCTTTAACCGCAGTCAGTTATAAACGTAACCAACAAACTGTTGGTATGACTTTAGAGCTTGAAGGTATGCTTAAGTGGTATAACTGTTCAAGCCTTCGGAGATAAGCGCGCGTGGAGAGACACTCAGATCAGCCAGAGCAAAAAGAAGCACCCTGCAGCTGACGGCAGGTAGTCCTAGCATGGTCCTTTAGCAATCGTGCTTTCAGTGGAGAGACAGACACTCAGATCAGCTAGAGCAAATAGAAGCACCCTGCAGCTGACGGGAGGTAGTCCTAGCACGGTCTTTGGCAATCGTGCTTTCAGCTAAGCGGTACCGTAACCTGGAACTCGCTGCCAGAAAGCACAAGAGAACTTAAAGCGGTGGCATCTTTCAGAAGCAGACTTAAGACTCATCTTTTTACTCAGAGAGGCAAAGAAGCGCTTTTGGAATGACCATTCGGTCATAAAAAAGCGCTTTATAATATATAAAAAATAAAGTATTTTCTTCCTGTAGCGAAGATCATGAGTACGGTCCCCGACAAATATTAATATAAAAATGTTTTTCAATCGATTTATTATTGAAGTATCATATAAAATGTTATAAATTAAATATTAAAATAATATATAGTAATGGAAATTGTCAACAAAACATAAATAATTACTTCATTGATTCCCATTTAAGCGTTACACCGGGTAGTATTTAATATTTAAATTTTTATCTTTCGAAGTGCATGGATATCACTGCTTTGCAAAATTAAATGCATAAATAATTATCGTGCTTACAAACTTCTCCGATAATCACTACTACCTAGAAGGTGATAACATTTTATTATTTACATAGTATTTATCATAAATATTCGCAAATACATATTTACCATATTGAAACTTTATTGCTGAATGAATTAAATTCATATTTGGTTACGCAATCAATTTTATAAGTTATTACACGAATTTATATATATTTTTAAATTACTATTTTATAACTATGTCACTTGATGATTGCCAAGGGAGTAATATAAGCATATCGTTAAGGTATTAACTGGCAATGGTTTTGGTTAAACTGCTGCTGCTATTAAATTGGCAGTATCCACTGTGTCAGTATGAATGTGGTCAGTTATAAAAATTAAAATGCCAGTAATATATTGAATATGGCTAAAAATCAATGGAAAATGAATAAATAATTAACGCACAAAATGGAAACCTTACCTAACCTAACCTTTTATTAATTATTATTTATTAATTATTTCCTGACAATTTATTATCTATCTACTGCCGATTAATATTTTTCTACTGGCAAATTATTATTTTTTACTTACCTTTTTAGGTATTTAATACTGATCGTTTGCTAAATAATTACTGCCAATTAATTGAATTAAATAATGCCGAAATAAAGTTGCCTTTAATGTGGCTACATAATGTACATAATATTTTATGATGTAACACTTAGCGTATGATGTATCATTATTGTTTCTATCACGTTGTACTTCAAGTCCCATTTTTCACTGGTGATATACGACGCAGGCTTGACCTTTGCCGATTAATATTTTTCTTCTGCCAAATGATTATTTTTTACTTAACTCTTTATAACTGATTGTTTGCTAAATAACTATTGCCTAATAACTACTATAATATTAAAAAAGCATAGTAAATAAATATATTTTTAATATTAAAATGGAACATAAAATTATAAAGTCAGCATTCGAAATGACTGTTTGATTTATTTTGTCAGACGAACAATAAAGTTTCCCCGATTGACAAATAATATCGCGCTGCGCGATTTATTTATTTTCCAAAATTCGACCTACATATTTTTCTCCCCTCCGTATACTTTGCTAAGTAAACGATTTTCAGTTGTGCGCTACAAACACGCGCGCGTGGAGTTGATCCAGTTACAACTGTTCGGTGACTTCAATTTTGTTATGAAGAATCGACTGAAGCAGTAACGCTCACACGGTCAGTGTTCCCACTTTACGTTGCTGCGTATTTCGCGTACTTGCGTCATCACCGTCACTGACAAGCAAAAAAATCTGCAGTTAACTATCAGTCTATTTAAAAGGTAAAAATACTCATTCCGCAGTTAACCATCACTCAAGATAACGGGTATCCTTTCCTGCAGTTAATGTGTTAATTAATTATTATTTTTAGACATTTTGTAGTTTTTTGATAAGGAAGAACATGCCTTAACCCTTTCGCATCGGTTGTCGGCATATGCCGTCATAAGATTCCCCGACCGTTGACATCAGTCGACGTGATATATCATTTTGCTACTTTCTTAGAATATATTTTTATGCATTATCTGATAGCCAAAGGATACAAAAACCAATATGATATATGAAAATAGACCAGAGAAGCACATTTATGCTTCAAATACTAGTTTCATAATTGACAGTATAAATTGTATTCAAACCGAGCCCTAATGAAAGGGTTAATATTATATTGCAAAATTTATATTGCAAAATTTTATTATCATACTACGCTAAACGACGACCAGTTGATGAGTTTTAATAACTAAATAAATAATTATACATATTACGGAAGGTATTTCGAAAAGAAGGCAGAGGATCGAAGAGGATGTAGACTCATGCGGGAAGCCCACGTTGAATAGTTGACGGATACAAGCTGATGATGATGATAATGTATTAAACATTATATTAGATTTACGAGTTACAATATTTCTTGAGTACATGGTGAATAATAAAATGAATAATTGTTAAAAAAAACCACCCGTTTTGTATGTAACTGAATTTCATTTAAATATTTTTCAATGAAAATACCTTTTCTTAGGCTACATTGCTGCTAATAACGAAACTTTTTAATCTTTATTAAATTTGTAAAACATTTATAATTAATTATATTACATTTATACGCACAATCTTGTATATACGAGTATTATCATAAATAAAAAACTAAAATACGTATCAGGAAATCAGGGAAGATATAAATATATATTGTTAATAAATTATATAATGTTTTTTTTTAACTTTAATAATAAATGGTGATATTGCAGAAATAATGGCCAAATTTTTCAACGCAATATATGGATGACATTTGTTTTTTCAAATTAATTCCTAAAATATCATTGAACACAGTATATTCATACTATTTTAATAGTACCGGTTATATTTCTGTTAAACGAGTATATGATCCCATAAAGTATATAAATTTCAAGAAAAATATAACTTTTTAACTATTTTTGTGAAATATTATCTCTGTCCGTGTAAGGCTTTTGTGATATATCTAGCATGCCAATAGTAGCACCGTCGATACAGCTCGTTTTATCATATTAGACCCTTTTCCACGGAACCGGTTTAAAAGAGTCTTTTGTTGGAACTCCCTATTGTTTTCTTCAATCACAATATTCCTTTTGCATCACATCGTACGTAAAGAAGTGAATAATGCGCTACTTTATTCTCTTGCCTTTTCCTTTCAAAACAATATGTGCTTCAGCCTTCGTGACACAGTGAGGATATTATTTTCAAGAAAAAACTAAACTTGTCGCTTATGTATTCGTATTTGATCAATGATTCGACTGAAAAAACTTACTTATTAAAAAATGTTTAAAAATATAAATAACTTCTTCTTGTTTTGTATATTAGTAGCATTTGTCTTAGAGACTTATAGTGTGTATTTTGTATTATGGAAACTTTCTATGGAATGTCCTTCACTAGTAATCGTATAGTTAAAAAATAAATGTTATGATTTTTTTTTTATGTAAACGCATGCAGGAGAGCACAACCGGTCAAGACCAGTGCACTCTATGACGCTCAGCCAGGGAGGCTGGACGCTGCATGCGGGAAACGTGTGTTGTGTTCGTGTTTGTGTGTGGGTTGGGGAGATTGCAAGTGTATATTTATCTGTTTCTTGAAGAGATCCAGATTGTAGGAAGGAGGAAACACAGACGCTGGAAGAGCATTCCATAGCTTACCGGTGGCATTAAGGAAGGAACTTTGGAAGCTGCCAGTTCTTGGTCGACATATATTAACCGTGTATGGATGTTCGGCAAGTGTAAGACGAGTTTGTCGGCTGTGAGTGGGTGCAGGAGGAATTAGTTCTTCAAGTTCCGAAGAGCAGCGACCGTGGTAATAACGGTAGAAAAGACTAAGAGAACCAACCTTACGTCTGTGTTCCATTGATTGTAGATTAGACGTAAGGGTGTCATTGTTTATCAAACGAATTGCTCTTCTTTGAACTGAGTCAATTAAGTTTAGAAGGTATTTTGGGGCTCCAATCCAAAGGTGACTGCCGTATTCAAGGATAGGTCGGATTTGTCCTTTATATAGAAGAAGAAGTTGTTTATCGTTGAAATACCGACGTGATCTATATAATACACCTAGTTTTTTGGAAGCGAGACCGGCTTTACACTTAATTGACTCGTAATATTTGACATTATTCGATATTGATAATCCAAGCATGATGATGGAGCTTGCTTTCGGAAGAGAACAACCGTTGAAAGATACAGGATCCATAGCAGTCTTTTTGGTGGAGAAAGTACATGATTGGGTTTTTGAAATGTTGAAACTGACGAGGTTGAGGTCGCCCCATCGTGAAACCCTTTCAAGAGACATGTTCATCTTCTTCACCAGAGATTCCCTAGCAGCAGATAGTTCCGAATGTTTCGGAGGTTTATGGAAGATTTTTAAATTTGTTGTCATAAATAAGTACGACAATAGCTTGTTTAACTTATACTTGTAATTTTTTTTAAGTAAACACATACAGGAGAATACCGACAGATGGTGATAGTAATTCTGAAGTCTCATCTGTGGAATTGTATGACGCTTACCATGGTGCATATGACTAAGCGCTGCGTGTGCAGTGTTGATCCGCCAACGCCATAGACTAAAACCCGAGGTTCACGCATTATCCTTATTATTATTATAAGAATTTACCATGAATGGATGGTCTTCACGGGACGGCTTTCGTCTACCACCAATTTTAATTGATTGGCTATGACTTACGTGTGGGGGATCAGATTTACACCAACTGGAGGTATTTTAGAACTCAGAAATCGATTAAAATTCCTTTTTTTAAATCTCCGTCGGGGATCGCACCCAAGACCTCTGGTTTGCAAAGCAAAAGCCTTGACCATTGAGCTATACCCGCTGGCAAAATGCGCTTAACATGATAATATAAATATTACTCATTTTAACGTAAATATTTTTCTCGTGTGTGAAATTGAAGGTATTTGTGTGACCTTTTTACTATATGACACAAGTCCATAACATTTCATATGAATGATTACATTTAATTCACATGTTTCATTTTTACACGAAAATATACGTAATATTTCGTTCGTAGCAGTTCTGAAACGAAAACGATATGTCTCAACGTATGCCAAATTTTGTGGCGCGTAAATAAATAACCAATCGGGAACATAACCATAAACAGAAGGCACATTTTTCTGAACATCCCGGAATTATTATACATCTCACTGAAAGAAGATATACACACACACACACACACACGACCGCAATGACATGGAAAACATTTTACGACGCCTTCGTTCAGTATTGAAATGTTGTTCTTTGACGATTTTATTTGAACTCTGCCATATCCACGGTACGCTGTAAACAACCGGAAGTGCGTAGTGGCGTCCTCTAGCGCCGCCGGAAATTCCCTCTGAACCAATAAAATTGATGCAAATGCCGGCATAAATATATAACGGCCGTAGAGGCGGCGGTTCTCTCTATCCGAACCTCGCAATTTATTAAGGCCTTACATTAGGTCGGTACACCAAAGCGCGAAATTCGACCCAGCTACCGCGTACCTGAGTTTTCCCAAATCGTACCTGAATTAAACGAGAACCCACTATATAAAACTATACGAGCAACTTTGATCGTCTGGGATTTCTCACTATTTTTGTTATCCCTTTAAGCAATTTAAGAACCTTTTAAATGTCCATCCTCGATCTACCACTTATACTCGACATTATTTAAAGCAGCTTATAACTTTGATTACGCTAAATAAAGTTTTTTTAGGGATAAATATCACACGAAAAAATCATGAATTGTTGCGATACAATTTATGAAAAATTTCATTGAAAAAAATCACCGTTTGTCATCAATATCATCATTTGCGCCTGGGAAGGACAAAGGCACCAAACAAGTAATATTCCCCGCATATAATCGTAAGTAGTGCCTCTCGTGTCAACAAATACACCATAATATATGCGTCTTAATAACAAAAAACGTATTGTCTTAGTTGCTGTATAAATACTTTTATTATTAATAATTAAATATACATATACTATACATAAAATTCTTTTTTCAACGCGTCAATCCAAACACAAAAATAACGGCAGAAGCGGGATGCGAACCGCGGACCTTGGAAACCAATTATGCCCAGGTATTCATACCGCTCAGCCGACTGGGCTATTACTGTGCCTGGACCGACTCACGTTGAAACTAGTATTCATGTCATTGTTATCATCGTATGATAGATGTCGTTATAGTATATATTCAAAGTATGTATATATATTTTTTTATTATTCAATCAGTCTTCATTTATTCACAAGCTTAATATTATTATTTTCCGACAGTCTATTTAAAATAATATTCTAATAAAAATTAAAAAAAAATCCATAAAATACTTTTATATTTGTTAAATGTCGCACTTGTAATGAAGCAGCTTGTTTTGTTCATTGAAATCCCAAAAATGACATAAAACATATTCACTTATTATTAAAATTAATCTTAATAGTTAAATAGTCACTTTTCAATGACTAAAAATATTGAATGTATTCTTCTTTGAATTCACAAAAATTTCACCGACATCACGTCGTCTATTTGAAAAATATTGTATTATAATTCAACGAGTCTCTTTAAGCCACTGTCGATTTCTCTTCAATAAACCGTTTTAACATTTTATATGCCAATCCGTCTAAATTTTCGCGAAATAAAACGAATGTCGGAAATAAAAAAAAAAGTAAATCCCATTCTTTGTTTACTTTTTTTACATTTAATGTTTCAAATTTTATGATTCATGTTCTTCGGATACCGTAGTTGAGTATAAATTTTCTAGTGTTTTTCTTCAAGCATAGTTTGTCACCGCCTTAAAAGGGTGTTAAAAGTTATACTTGCATTTTATAGTGTTTTTGACACGGAGAGATTCTAGCAGATGACAGAACTTAGTAGCACTAATTTGCAGCAATCGTAATCTCATGCTAAGAAGAGAGTATTATTATTATTATATTATTATTATGTATAGCGCTCTTTTATGACCGAATGATCATTCCAAAAGCGCTTCTTTGCCTCTCTGAGTAAAAAGGTGGGTCTTAAGTCTGCCTCCGCTTTAAGAAGCTCTCTTATGCTTTCCGGTAGTGAGTTCCAGGCCATTGGTGCAGCGTAGCTGAAAGCCCGATTGCCAAAGACCGTGCTAGGACTACCTCCCGTCAGCTGCAGGGTGCTTCTGTATAACTCCTGTTGTCGTCAACGTCACTAAGCGTCTTAGTAAAAGTATAACAACTTACCTTATTATGTTTTGTTGACTCGTTATAAAGTTATAAAAGCTCGAAAAAGATGTAGTAAATGTTTTTTATTAGAAATTTCTTATTATTATATAATTTTGTAAAATTACTATTAATATCGGTTGAATCTGCTGTGTTTCTATGAAGAGTTCAATCTTTAAGAAATAGCTATTTGAAGACAATTCTTCGCTTTAGAGTTTAGACGTTTGATTTTGATCGACGTGACGTTTGCGGCAGGCGAAGAGACATTGCCGAATACCAATTCGTTCCGCGTCTATCTTCATTACAGTAATATTGCGACGTCTTTCATATTACAGTTGAATCTTGCAGGAATATGATTTTTTTATTTTCCAAACTAGACAAGGTCTCACTTATATTTGATTTAACTTGTGAATTTTATCATAAATCTTTAATACTTTAATCTATAACCGAATCGTCAATGACCCGTATACTACGATTGACATTTTTTGTTTTATGATTTATTTATTTTTATTTTGAGCGCCATCTCTATCTTTTAACCTTTATCAATTGTGGACTACTTAAACAGAATTCATTTATAATAATTTTCAGTCTGTGTCTGTCTACTTTTGAACGTAGGACTCCCCCATAAGTCTCCATCATTCCTGATCCTTTGCCATCCGGATAAGGGTAATCCTACTATTCTTCTGATGTCCTTAGTCTTGTTGTCTTCATTCTTACAGAGGGCTGTTCAACACTTCGTTTGCCAGCTCTAGTACGCCATTCCATCACTTTTTTTCTCCGTCAATCGTCTTTGACAGATATGTCCTACTCATTGCCACTTGAGTGTGACTTTTATTTGAGTAGCCACCACTACTCGGATTTCTTTTTACTGATTATAATATTAGCAAATATTTAAATCAATGATGCTTGTTTTTAAGAAATACAATATATTACAATTCACAGTGAAAGAAAGTCAACGCAAATAGAAAAAAAGCACCGCAGAATTCACAATTTGACACTCTGATTCAGCTCTATGAATGCATTCGCGAGTGCAGTTGCAACAATGGGCCAAACCTGTAAATGCAACTACGGCAACAGGATATGTCTTTGTTGCGAACGTCCACTGCCACCGGACACCCCTTTCAGTTGACATGAAAAATGGACTGAAACTCGGTCAGGTGACTCTCGCCCTCTCACGGCTTCAGTTCCGTGCTACCTGTTTGTGATTTTTTAAAACGTCATTTCTCGCATTGTTTCAGTGACGTTTCAGAGCATAATAAATCGTCTTTTTCGTGCTTACTTTTCCCATTTTAAAAAACCTTTAAAAAAAACATTTTTTCCTTAATATTATTTATGCTAGTATATTTTCTAACCATTTTGTCCTAAATATATACAAGAAGACTAAAATGAAAATAAGAGAACATAAAATAATTCATGCACAATTTCATATTATAGGCTTGTCATGGTTGTGAATACATTCACCTATGAATATTTTCTTTTTATATTTTCATGATGATATTTGTAAAAACATAAATTTTCGGGACATAAATGGTATTTTTATTTAAAGCATGATAAAATATTGATTGAATCGAGAAAAGCATACATATTTATGAATTTTCATCTACCTGCCACTTAATATATGACGGATTATCTTTTATTTTGCAAAGAATAATCCATAATCTGAAAAAGGGACCAAACATTACAAACCTTATTAATAATAAATAATGCGTTAAAGCCGAATTTCGGGAAAGTAAGATAATACTTTGTAGATAAGTCCGATACTTTCACACAAAAGGCCCGTATCATTTTACCGAAATCTGAAGCAATAATATAACAACTGACGATAAATTTCACGATCGTACCAAATACATTTATAATTGTGGCTTTATTAGAGTATCCTCGTTTCTCAATTTTATTTAATACTGGACGATTTTCTGATAGGTTGCTTTTAATTGGGTTTCACATAATAGCCTTCGGGCGACAAACAGATTGCGAGATACATTATTATTTTACATTATAAAATACAACATTATTATAAACTGAAATGAGCTTTTACATCGTTACTGTCTGCGGTTTAAATATATTCAAGGATGAATATTTATTGTTTATTCTAATCGACTACTTTGCTGTCTTAATTTTGATACGAAATCGACTGATATTATTACTTAATCACATATTCATATTTGAATTATAAGCTTTAAATATTTCTATACTGAACAAAGTTGCCTAACATGATTCTCCATTTTATTTTTACATTTATCATAAAATGTTTTTTACTTAACGTACAACCTATTGTTTTTAAACACGTTCGTATCCTTTCCGATTGTGAATAATCCTCCTGCCACTCCCTCCCATTACACCAATCATACACTTCTACTCGTATTATTACGCTTGCTCCATACTCTTATTGTCTTAATAGTGTTCTCGGTATCCCGCACCTGCAATAAACCATCGAGATATCTTCATGCCACAGCACTTACTGCACAAAAGAGAATCTTGGATTGAAATCGAAAAACAGTAATTATTATGGACGGAGAATCACCGCGGGCTTGCGTTGGCTTGCACAGAGAATCTCTCTAAAGAACATGCACCTGCCTTGTACTTGGTTCCTTTTTTGTACCACTTCTGTAAGGCTTGTTGCTCTTGTTGCCTTTGTTCTTAGCTGCACTTGCTCGGGTTTCAAGATTCAGCTCCTCGGTCGTAAACCGGTTCTGCGTTTGTTTTCTCTTTTATCGTTTCGCATCACATTAACCGCCCAGGTCAGTTTTCAGGGAATGCAGTCAAATGAATGGCGATTTCGATCAAAAGGACGAAACAATTACTCTCCAACCACATAGTGATCGTCGGAGCTCGTGCCAAAAAGTTGAATGACCATACTCAGCCGTTCATTAAAACTGTTTAAATTGCGAAGCAAATTTTAAGCATACCTTACATTGTTTCAGTAAATTACATTATCTTTTTAAATTACTTTTGTAATTTAAAATACTTTTTGAAATAAAAGACCACTAGGCTTTCAAGATTCGTAAATATCATTTTTTATGTGTATTTTTTGTTTCTCTATATTAAAGTTTTATTAAATATTATAGTGATGGGGAATTCAAAGAGGAAAAACAATTATCTACATTGACTGCTCATTTTATTTTCTTTGTAACATAACTAAATTTCGGAAAAATCTTTTTTATACATTACTTATCATTATCTATAAGCAATTCTTTTAAAACAATATTTCATTTTATAATTAAAGATGATGATTCGAATCAATATTAATGTACAATCATGTCATAAATAAGAAATTGTATGACCAATTCAATTAAAAGAAGACCAGTAGTCAAATAATTATTAATTTCCTAAAGTCTAACCTGTAATGTATCTTCTTCGTAGTATCAATCCGGTGGATTGGTTTGCAGCAACAGAATCTTGCATCTCGATCTCCATTCCTCTCGGTCCTCGGTAATGTATAAGACACTAAAAATCAGTCGGTTCACTTAGCTTGTTTTATCACTAATATCATTAACAGTGTTCTTCCGAACATTCTCAATTGACTAATATTGCAGTAATTGACGTGACAGTTGTGTTGTATTTTCAATTAAAATTAAACAACGAGTCGTTTACACTTGCATTGTTAAAACCACTCACCTGATCGACTCTGGGCGGTAGTCTTCGCCGCACGATGCTCTTTCTCCGCCCTAAACATTGTTGCCGCCCTAATCCTCTACCCGCTACTAGCCTCTTGTTATCGGGGTTTCGACTCCTGATCTCTTGACTAGAAGCAGCCAGGTGCAAACACTGACCGAAGTAGCTTTTGTATCTAATACTCGTACATCGCGATTCACGACGTGTTTTGCACCTTCAAGTATTTACCACAATAATCATGGAACTATGTCTACATTTTTTAAATCAATGTATTTATTATAGGCTTGAAGTAAATATGGAAATAAAGTGAACACATATTTGTAAAAATAATGAAATATTAAATTTTTCTTAACAAAGTAGAATTTAATAAGAAGTAATTTTATTTCAGCAGGAAAAATCATAATAAATACATTCTCACCTTGGCTTTCTCCGCGATTGGATTAATATTTAAAGCTTTGCGAAATTACCATAAACTTTATTACGCAAATAGTAGAAGGAAAAGTTGTAACCATTAGGCAGGAAAAACTTTACAATCTTTGTTCCACTTTTTATACAACTTTTGACAGCGCGCCTCCATCCCCGAAAGCTCCCGAAGTTTTGGTAACCACAATAAAATGTTTTTTTAGTCTAACTTGTTTATACCTTTTCCTATACACGTCCATAATAAATACCCGTATTCGCTTATATAACCAAGCTTTATGAACGTATCAAATTTTATGGAAAGCTTGTAAAGACGCTTTTTTATTTTTCAATAAAGACAGTTTTTACCGTGTAAAAATATATATATGACCGATTATTCACAAAACAATGAAAATGTTTTTGTACTCAAATTTACAAACGTTATCGCGCTTCCAAACGGTTTATTCGTATTTAATATTCAGATCTTAATTCTATCATAAAAATATATTATTTTTTCATATTATTGGATAATTCATTACGCAATATTATTAACAGAATGCTTTTGCCTATTATGTAACCTACGAACATTTATATTTTGTAGTAAAATGTTTTATTTTCTTAATTATTTTTTATTATTATATTTAAAGCAGTATTTTTATATCATTGCATATAACATAACTCCAGTTTCCCTTCTTAAAGCTCCCGGGCTCTCAGCATCCTGAGAACTATAGATTAAGTGCCATGTTTGGAGCTCAAATTTTTATATTTTAACAATGTTAGTTATCATATGATGCCCTTAAAAATATGATGAACAAACACACAAAAATGCCTCGAACACTACAGCGGCTGTCTCCTCAAGCTTCCGGTCCTCGTTCTGGAGACCATCATTAATAAATTATATTTTCAGATAAATCTTTGCTGAGATGTCTAAAAATAAGGCATATGCAATGATAACAGATATTAAGGCTATTTATATAAGTATATTAGTATTTACTTTGTGATATATTTTAATTTTAAATAGATAAGAATTTCATTAGTCATTAACTTACATAGATTCTACATATTTATCCCCACTCCTACACACCCTTAAGTGAAATGTTTTCTTTATTAGTGAATATTCAGTTACATAGAAGAATTTCTTATAGATAGACAAACTGCAGTCTTCTATCAAGTGAAACAGTGCTCAATGTGATCCTTATTCAAATAAGGTATGACATTCTATTTAATGATATTGAAGTCCAGTTATGAAACGAATACGGAAGAAAAACATCATAGTCTGAAAAGAATTGTCATAAGTGTACGCGTAACACGTTTCGATGAATAATTCTTTCTACGCCTAAACACGACGTCTTTACCTGTCTATATCCTCATAGCTTATTCACCGAGTTGCGTCAGTCTTATTGCTGAAGGTTTTTAGGGTAAGCACGGAGCTTTCGCAGAGCAAAAGCCTTCGAGCGTGAGGCCCTCGGAGCGGGAGGCTGCGGCGGAAGCGGAAAGAAGCCTCCAATCCGCATTATTCCTTCAGGAGCACAACCTACAGCCTTGTACCTACATTCTACACTGATAGATAGATTGTAGTAGTTGAGCACCACACTCCGCCCACCTTAGAAGTCTTGTATTTCGCGTGCCGCGCGCCACAAACTCCCACTTGTTTGTATGTTTTCTGAATGCTTAGCCAGAATAAAAATATACAATCCTGCTTAGCGGAGTTTACAGTTTTTAGTTTATCTACAGTATTTGCTGTATCATAACGTGGCAACAGTTTTTCAAAATAAAATAAATGTTTTAATACATTGCGAAAGTTAATGCATTTTAAGAGTATTCTTAATGTTTTTAAATGAATATAAAAAATATACATTTTTTCTAGGAATTATAATGACATTCTTTCACTTACATTTTTGAGTAAATAATTATTATTAATAACCATAAATAGAAAATATTTATTTATTTAAATAATAATGTAATGAATAGTTCAAAAAATTATTAAGTTATGAAGAAAAAAAAACTATATTCTGTGACGTATGTACTTTAACATTCAGCTCAGACTAAAGCTAAACGCTGCATGCAAGAAACATGTGTCTTGTTTATGTGTGCGTGTTGAGGAAATTGCAAGTGTATATTTAACTGTTTATTAAAGATATATTGCATAAACGAGGAAACACAGATAATAGAAAATCATTCCATGGCTTCCATAGGTCGACATTAATTAACCGTGTAATATAGGTTCAGCAAGTATAAGATAAGTTAATCGGTTAAGGGTGGTTGCAGGAGGAAATAATTCTTAAGTTTAAATGAGCAATGGCCGTAGTATGAAATATTAAAGAAACCTATCTTACTTGTCTTTCACTAATTAAAAGACCTTCTATATCGGTTCATCAATTTAATTTGTATTTTATAAATAATATTTTATTTAGTCGTAAAACACAGCACCCAAGGCGTCACATCACATACAAAACCAAATAACCAATTTTACAAAGTCACTGTAACAAATGGATTTTTAATTTGCTTATTGAAGCATTTAATATTACAACGTTTCAATGAAAGCATAGCAACGACAAGAACAAAAAAACGACCGTTCTAAACATTTGTCCAAAGCGGATCGGAGAATAAGGCGAACATGTCCCAATAGCGGAGTCCCGTTCTTCCTTATACCCGTTCACTTAATCAATTCATGTCGATTTGTGTCTCAGCAATTTGGTTCTGGACCGTATGTCCCTTATGTTTCCTTTCCCGGGAATGTATGTCGATGTGGCCTGATTCCGTAACGGCGCATCCTCCCGTGTGGATCACTGCCAAAACGTCCCCTAAATTCGGGCGCTTTAAAGTACAGTATTTCAAACACTCGCCTCCGCACGTATAACAGATATCTGGGAGTGAATGTTCTTGGTAGTAATATGGTTTGCGACTTTGCTGAATACTTTGTTCGAGAATTATTTTATTTATTTATTTATTATTTAACGCAAGAAAATTTTGAACCTTTTATACACAATTTTTACATATACTCATTCTTCGAACCTCTAATATAATAATTATAAGAGGTACTTCAAACCAATTTTAATTTATATGACCTTTTAAATAGTCTTATAGAACCTCATTACTTTTACAAGAATTCCTATCAATCTCGTGACCATTTGAAGTGAAAACTGTGTAAAGATTATTCAGAATATAATATTTACAGTGAAAATATCAGTGTTTTATTACATTAAGAAGACAGTAAGTAAATGAAGTTTTATTTTTTATTATTCCGCCTCACACCCACATCACACTGGAGGACAGTTAAGTCTCCTTGATGCTCATTCAGATTATGATCAGTTAGCAACTGATAAGTCCATTAGGAGTCCCCTCTGAACAATTGTAGCCAATGCACTGAAGTGCTAATAAGAAAGAACCCGTGAAAGAGATAATAATCGCATTTTCGGGTTGTAAAGAGACGGAGACCGAAGATAGATTCTCTCACCGAAAATAAGTGCGAAAATGGTAAATGCGTGAATTTTTTTTAGTGACCTCAAAGTCTGCATGCCCGATAAGGCTGAAGCGATTCCTTCTAACTGCATTGAAAAGGACTCTTCTTTCTAACAAAAGGAACCGACAGTCTCAGAGAATGGGCTCTGAGGTCTGAAAGTGGACACTACAGGGGCAACTAGGGTTTGAAACTAAATTAAATTAGTATAATATGTCATTTAAAGCGCCATGCCCGGTCATTAGTTGGATTTAAGGAATACCTACGAGTACAACGAGCAATGAGCAAATAATGAAAACTATTTTTGTATAATTTATATTTCTAGTCAGCCAACGAGCTACTTTACTTTATTAAATATTTTATTTTATTAATATAACCAGTAATTATATTTCGTCTATTAATGCCCGTATACTATGATCATATGAAATCTATCAATAATACTGCATTAGTTAATAAGTACATATTAATTTATCTTTGCATTCATTACTTACACCTCATCGCATATCAATATTGAACCGATTTGCAAACGCCAGTAACTAGCACCAGTTGGGTACTTGTATTCGCATACACTTCGCATATATTGAATATTAGCGAGTCCGCCATTCAATACATTACGGGAACCCATTTCGTTTAATTATCTCAAAGGTAGAATTCTGATGATTAATTAATACGAGGGCCCCATCGCATATAAAGCACCAATTTATAGCCAATCGACGGCAATTAGATATTAATAAATTAAATCAATGGAAGTATCAAAACATTTACTTTTCGTCGACATTAATTACTCTACATACTCTGAAGTAACCACATTAACACCACAGAGTGTTCACATCTTCAAAGTAATTCATTCACTTACTCGAATATTTATTCATTATATTACTATTACTATATATTAACGTTGATTTGTCTTAATATAATCACATCTAATATTGCTGAGTTATATATAAATTATTATTTTAAGCGCTATCTATGCACATACAAAAAAATACTGTGTAATTGCGTTATGACTATTATATTAATTTTTTATGTATTCTAGAAGTTGAATATATAATAAATTGTTTGAATTGAAAACATATTTTTATACAAATGATAAATACGTAGTGTAATAGTTTTTTGATTTACTTCACATTTTTTAAAATTTATATTTTAGTTTGATGAGTATTTTAGTTTTATTTTGACTGCCTCGCTCTGCAAACTTAATGAATTTAATTCACTTCATTCATTTGTTTTAAAATAAAACATAAAGATTTTTAGTTTAGCTCGTCGATGTGTTCATTCATTTACAAAATCCACCTAATATAATTAATAACGCAATTCTGTGGAGTGTAAGCTCTGGTGTTACTCAAATACCCATTAGCCATCTCACCAAAAACTATGACCCATATACGTGCAAGTACTCAAAGATACACAATTCAAAAGGCCCACCGCACTCGCAAGAGTTTGATCATATGCCTTCCCGAGCACGCGCCGGCACTCCCTAATGAAACTTCGACAAATCATTCAAAGATCACGTCTTCGCAAACTCCGCTCATCCGGCGAGGCGTCATAAAGCCGGACTATCAATAACCAGGGCGCAAGTGCCCTCCCGGCCCGGGAACTTTTCCCATAAAATCATTTGTCACGCGGGGGGAGGGAAACTCGGGCCAGGCGAGCGACGCGTCGTCCGCCCGTTGGTATTCATGGGCCGACCCGGGCCCCGATGCAAGAGCGACCGACGGACCAGAGACCGGGCGAACGACGCTTGAAACGCCAGGCAATCGAAGGCACTATCGCTGGGCGAACCGCGAAAGCTCGGCCTGCTACCAACGCGCTTCGATTTTCTTCGAACGATGCCAAGATACGACAAATGCTTGCAATTCGCCATAAAATTGAATACATTTTTTTATCGTTACTTATATATTTTAGCATTAACTTTCAGATCCTTTTTAATATGAAATAGTTAAAAATATCATACATTGTTCATTGATCACACTGAGCCAGTTTTAGTGTGATCCACATTTACACAAGGTATGAAATTTGTATTTATTTAACATTTGCTAGTGTTTAGAAATGCAAAAAGTCGTGATTTATTTGCGTCTTTTTGCGTATTTTTTTAACGAGCGTTATAAAAAAAATCTGACACAAACTGACAACTCAATCACAAATAAATAATCAATCCTGAAGAATACCCCTGCAATGGCGGTCGAAATATTGGTTGACAGAAATTCGCCACACATGACTAAACCCAAAAGCCACAATATCAAATCTGACCGTGAAAACCCAAGAAGTTAGTTACATCTGGGATATGATATGCAAAGTAATTGACATTTGTTGATCATAATGGTACATATTTAATAAGTAATGAACAATTTCATGAAAATACTGCATTAAAAGCACTTGAATTTTTAATAGTTAGGTAATAAAATTAGAGTGCAGTTCACGTAAGGACCTAAAATCTTTACCTAAATTATTTTTACAAAAACCTATCAACTTGTGCAACTTACTTTATAATTAGAAATAATTTCATTTATTCAATTCAATATATGTTTTAATTTGGGCATATTAAGTGACGTACATTTCAAAATTTTAAAAAAATGTTCTTCGAAAATTTGAATGTCGGACTATCAGAATAGATGGGATCTCGATGTTTTCATTTTTGCCTCTGCAGTATTCATCTTCTTTCATAATACCCATTTCATATTCATGCATCTTCACCTCCGGAGCATTCCACTTTCTTACATTTTCATTATTTTCTTGCTGCGCTTTTATCTCGCACACCCACCATACCTGCATACTATATTGTTATTTTATTTTTCTATCTGCCATTCTTTCCATTTTCCATATTAAAAGTTTATTCTACATACCTTGAAACATATCATATTTAATATAATCTTACTTATTTGCTGAATAGTAATATTGCTTTATAAGTTATTAATTCGGCAGTAAATCAAATAAAAAATAGAACACTTGACAGCATCTGCATTAAATGTCTTATGCTAATCGACTAAAGGAGGCACTGATATAGGATATCATACTATTAGATGTAATGATGCTTATTTAGAGCACAATAAAGTTCTACTTATGGCTACACTCAGCTCAGAATGAGAGCTACAACTCATGTCCTCGAACACTTGCTGCAAATAAATGTTAAGTATAGAGCACGTGAAAAATTTATTTGAAATTATTATATATATTTATAATTTCAATTAATATACATTGCGTTTATTACTTTTTGCGTATTTTTAGACATTCAAGTAAGAAAAAACTTTTTTTGTTTTTAAGCGTCATTCATATTACTTGCAAACCTACCTGAATCACATATTTTTTAATTCAGTATAATTATAAGGAGGCAAAATAAGGTTGTTTATTTACAAAGCGGATTATTTACGTTCAGAATTGTGTGTTTGGCGATTTTTACAACTGACATATTTCATTCAGAAACAAATTATGTTGTCCGGACACATGTCAACCACGAATCGTTAATTTTCTGCAGATGATAACACCGGACTCCGAACCGTAATTTTCTCTGTTAATCAGAGGTTCCCGGCTGGGGGACCATTACACCTGCCCTTTGTAACATTATTGCGACGGTTGTAATGAATACACATGACCACACGTATAACTATAAAAAAAAACAAAAACAAACGATCCTTTTTTATAATTAAGATTTATTGTAACTAACCTAACCTTAACTTAACACAACTCTCCTAACCTAACCTCACTTCGACTCATCAATGCTTTTCCATTTACTAATGCTGGGAGAGCATTCCAAAGCATATCAGTTGCAGTATAATTTTATTTAATATAATATCACTATTAACTTTTCAATGCAGTAATTCATTTATTAAAATCATTTATATCTTGATTATTTTATATTTAATGCATTTTTTAAACAGAATTAAAAAAAATAGTGTACATAATAAACAAAGCCAATAAATGCAATAACTCATTGAGTATGGTATTTCTTTGTAATTCTTTGTAAAAATTCACTAGCAATAACATTTAAGGAATTTGACTGAGTCGAAGAATATGTATAGTTTTGCACTATCAGCAATATATCAATGAAAATAAAATGCTAAATGCGACACTATTCACGTATTTCACAGCGAGCGCGCTTTTCTCTTCGAATTCCAGTCACGTTTAAATAATAAACATTGAATGAATAGATAGATACTTTCCAGTACTCCACTCGGGATCTCTATTCTAGTAAGTGCAGCAATCGGCCCGGACATAGAAGATAGACCCGCTCTAATGGGGTCCGGTAGTTCGCAATAATAATTTGGCCGGAGCGCGAGAGACCGAGAAGTTAAGGCCAGGGAACGGAGCTCTCTGCCGCCTGACTGTTTCGTCCCCCGCCTCGTAATCTACTGCGAAAGGCTCCGTTTACTCTGCGTCGTAAAATTAAACTTGATTAATTAATTTCAGCTTTAATAGATGATACCGTTTTATGGGTTTGCTTAATTTAACAGGATGATATACTTAACTTTAAAAATGTCTCGCAATTTCGCGTAAGCATCCGAGTTCTTAATTTAAGGGACAAAGATATTCTAATTTATTCTGGCGGGGACCGGGATGCGTACATTTCAGTTACAAGAATCTCGCAATTAATATTCTTTCGGCAGACTTTTTTTAGCTGATTTTTTTTCAAAAATGATTATACAATACTTTGTTATATTTGAAATTTAAGTTGTTTTTACAAACAAATATTTATGTATAAAACATGACATTCTTTTTACATTTATTTCTTTATAACAATGCACATCTCACCGTAAATTTTGTTCTATGTATAAAACCAAATATTTCTCACTAAACCTGCATCAATATCATTTTCAATTATAATCTATTGCTCAATGTAGGTTTTGCGCATGAATCTCCACACTTTTAGGTCCTACATCTTCTACGATCAGTCACAACCCACATAATTTCATTATAAACACAATCTTAAATATGTAACGAATCATTATAGATGCTTCTTATTTAAGATATGTCCACTACTAACCACATATTGAAGTCTCCTAACTTACGCTAGATTCTTTATCATGTCCCAAATTTGCATAATACCCCGAAACTCCGAATATTTTCTGTAGCTTTGTGAGTTTCTTTATGTTTACTTGTCATAACCGATGATGACATAACGAAAGATGCTATAAACATAGATATTTTTACATCATTGTTAATGAATCACAATTTTTTATTTATATTAATTATATTTAATTTCTGTTTCAGATTTCATGAATCATGCTGAAAACCAACGTGAAGTATTAATCACAGGTGAGTTCGATTATAATATTTATTACCCTGACGCCATCATATTAAATTACTCAATTGCATCATTTCTTCGTCTCTGAAAACACATTTTGATTTATGCAAAACGACTCTAAGCGCGGTCCAAATGACTTGAATCGAGCTTCAACAATGGCACATTAATAATTTATTATGTTTTCATCGCCTCGACAATCGTTATTAATAATACCAACGGTGTAACGGTTTAACGCCTCGTTACCTTTTTATTGACAGAAGTGAAAGAAACCTCAATAAATATTCTCTGAAACTGAAACGTAATGGGATGAGTACTTGTTTCACGTTATTTGTGAGTATGTAATCATATTTTTTGTAACAACTTCAAGCGTCCAGTGTCAATTTACAAAACTCATATATGTAATTACATCTTTCTTAGGTCACTATTAGCAGCCTTGTACTTGCACTCCATAGAAAAACTTATTAAGGCATTGCTTACAGAGCAATGTCGTTAAATGTATAATGGGGTTTGACGATCAACACCAAACGTCGGTGTAAAATCAATGACACGTTCATAATTGTTACTCTTATTTTTATAACTTTTTTGCAATACTTTTAATTGTTCAGGGAAGACCTTCGTAGTTTTAGCAGTATGTGGTGGTAATATTACCGTTTTGATTGATTTTCTACCGTCCGTTATGCTTATATGATGATGTGACAATGAGAGTTAAAGATAATTATTTTTATTCTTGTATACATTTTTTGATCCAATATTTAATTTTAGCTTTTTTTTCTTTATTTTAGTTGTTTGTCATTTTTGAACGGCTTTGCGTATATTTGATTATTACATAGAAATTTGCGTGAATTTGATTAAATTTAATTAAATTTAAAAACAACAAGCATTTACGTAGCTGAAAAATTGGTGTCATAGCGACAAAGGCTTAAAGAAGACATTTATTTCAGTAAAAATAAACGCCACGGTTTATCGCCTCGTTATGATATTTTCCTGGAATAAAAAAAACATTCTGTTTTCACTCTTTCTCTCGCTGTGCGCTAAAGATAGCGTTATATTTATGCGAGAAGGTATATGAAATGACAGCACATATTTTCACAAAGCTCTTATGTAGGTACGTGGGCACGTGCCTCGCGTCTAGCGTCCTGTAATGGCGTCACGGCGGCGACGTATCTTCCGCCGGGGGCATTTCAGAGCCTTCAGAAGAACCCCGAATAGAACCTTCCAGGCTGCGACCGCACCCGCCGCACAATGTACAACACTCCCGCTCAACTCGAACCTTTTCTGAACTACAAAATAGTCCATCCATCTTGCCGCTACGAGCCATACAAGCAGTACACCGAGCACTTTTGTAGCATATAAATGCAACGAATGCACAAAATCTGAAATATTTACATCATTTCCAAGTACATTTTGCCCATGACTTACAGTATATGCCTATAATACAAACTTATAGATATATAATGATTATTATAACATATTTTATATTAAAATGACATCAGTTAGTACCTTTATTCAGATCTACAACTAGCAACGATCTTTCTTGTGATTTGGTTCCAACATTACCTATAATTGGCCAGAACCCGACAGGGGTTATCTTTTGCAGCCAATCATAAAAATATCGTTTGTGATCTTTAAAGATATATCGTTTTAAATGCATTAGGGCTTTATTTAATATTTTTATCAATATAAAATTAAGAAAAAAATCAAATTAAAACAAATAAAAATTCATTATAAAGAGAAAAATAAAGTCTGGTGCTGTCATTAAAATTGAAGAACAGCGACGGCCAATATATAGTAAAATTACTTCTTATTGTATTCTATTTTGTGCAATATAAGTGTTTTTTAAAGTACAGAGAAAGCTCTTGGTTATTTCATTTGTATTATTTGTTATTATGGCTTTTGGGTTGAGCCGTGTGTGGCAAACTTCCTTCAATCAATATTTCGAACGCCATTGCAGGGGCCTTCTTCAGGATTTATAATTTATTTAGTTTTGAGTTGGTTTATTCAGATTATTTATTTAAAAAAAATATATGTAATCTGAATAAACCAACTTAAAACTAAATAAATTATTAATCCTGAAGAATATCCCTGCAATGGTGGTCGAAATATTGGTTGAAGGAAGTTCGCCACACACGGTTCAACCCAAAAGCCACAATATCAAATCTGGCCGTGAAAACCTAAGAAGTTATTTTGTATTATTTTTCTTTCTTATCCATAACAAATATCTAAGAATGCTTTTCATCGGTTTTGGTTTGTCATTGCTGCATAAAAATGGTATCCGGATATTTTTCAGTTCTTCGCAGTTCCCTTTTCCAGCAACTTCCAGGTGCACCATTCTTCTTCCCTTTCACGACCTCCACGGTCCACGACGCTTTGTTCGACGCACGGGATATTTTCTTTAATAAAAGATGGACGGCTTTCGACCAGTCTGTGCCGCCGCTTTCGTAATAATGCTACTACTCAAAAACAAGTGACGGACTAAAGAATAGGCTGAAATTGACCAAAAGAAACGTAATAAAAAATGTATCGAAAATTGTATTTTCGTAATATCAACTATACTATGCGATTTTGTCAAATTTTTGTCTGTTTATTATTGTGTGAACTAACATCTTAAAAATTAAGTTTTTCAAGCTTCAGTGAACTAAAGCAAACACAGTAATATTTTAGTGCTTACATACTTCAGAAAATAGTTTTTTTTTGTAAATATGTTTTTGTACATGACAAATTATCCCAAATGTTAAATAACCTCATCATGATCCAAAATAATAAAAACATTTTCACCTGATACTAAATTTAATTTCATATAAGATCATAAAACTTACAAATTCGATTATCGTTATAAAAAATCTCGCTTACATGCATTTTAAAATATGACTACATTGTTCTTAATTGAGTTGTTAAAGGTTTCTTGTTACACACTAACGAGACGCGGTGCCCAGAAATTATTCTCATAAAAGTTCAGCCACTAAATTAGTTTAAAACCCTGGAAGGTATAATAAGAGTTGGTGCAAAGCTCAAGCCGCGGCGCAGCTTTGAAGGAGAAAAACCTCGCGAAGAAGACCGGGAGGCCTAAAGCTCTGGAAAACTTTAATCCGGAACAAGTTCGCCGGAGAAAGCGTTATCTATCCCCGGAGACGCCGGCATTCGTAATGTATCAACGCATTAGTGTATCAAATAGTTTGCCCTTATTTCTAACTGAAAGTCGGGCGGATCGAGGATATAGACATTGGTGATGCCAGTCGGCGCGTGCTTATTTTACGTTACCCGAAAAGCAAAGCCTCATTGACATGTTTATACATATTTTTTGTAAGTTTTTGCGTCTACATCCATTTTAGTAGCGGAGTTTTTTTCGCATTTTTAAGCATTAGAGCCAAATTGATGTGGGCGTTGGCAGATAAATCATTCCCCTTTCCAATCCGCCGCGCCTACGGTTTAGATTTGTTTTTTTTTTTTGGTATCGCTATTATTAACCACACTCGTCTATTTGTTTTACTCTCGCATAAAGTATAACTGTTTCTGATTTGCGAAACTGCGCGTAATTGGAAACATAATTGGGAGTGAAAAAACCGAAAGCGATCAGCGGGAAAAACATAAATTATTTTTCATAAATTCATAAAAATAATATCTCAACGTACTAACTTGTGATTCTTGCATTCTTGGTAAGATTTCACCAATAAAAATATTGTTACAATAAAGATATAAAAGATTAAAAAACAATCTCAGTATCACTTCTTTACTTCATTCAACGCTACCGTAAAACTTCAAGTACATTGTGTGATTTTGAAAAATGTATAAAATAATTTTAAAAAATACAAAATGTTTGCATAAGATATAAATATTCTCTTGCTGTTTATTATATTTGTTTTGTTGAATCGAATAACTATTAGGTTTAATAAAGTAATCCGTTGTTTTGAAATTCATATTAACGGCTTTGAACCGAAACTAAAACGTGTTTGAAAGATATCAACAGTTATGAATCTAAGATTATATGAGCTTGAACAGAATCCAAGATATACGGACGCCTGTTGTGTTGTGTTTTCGAGGTCTCTCGCATTACTTCCTCGGCAATTATGCGTCTGTTTCTCCGCAATTCGGCCGCAACGGCCGAATAAATCATTTTCTCAAATGAGCAAAGTGGTTTACGACTTCCCACACGGCTCGCTTATCAGTCCCTCAGCCCTTAAACGGACCCGGAAGCCGATTATTCCAAGCCGCCGCGTTTAGCGCCGACACTTGGCGTCCAACCGGTGCACAGTATCAAAGCAAACATTCAAACACTCACAGAGAATACAACCCCGACTATTGCGCACGATTAAAAAAAACCGCCGTCGAGCATTTTCAAAGAAAAAAAGTCACGGCTGAAATCCTGAAAAAAAATTAATTCCGACCGAAGCAGTTTTTAGCCCTTTCATCCTACCGATATGCATCTGGTTGCGTATTTCATTTAACTCATTTTTTTGAGAAATTTGTGTTCAAAAAATTGTGTAAAAAAAATAAATAGAGGTTTGCAAACTAACATACTTTTGTAAAATAAATAAAGCATTGCATATTTAGTGTTATGCGAATATTACCTACATACCATTTAAGGAAAAAAACTCCTTGCGTCTATTTTGCATTAACCATCATGTTTTTCATATTACAAAAAATATGAAATTTCAGTAGCCGCTCTGCCCGTCTGTATAAGAATAAAACAATAAACCTAAGGCTTGAAAGGTCTACCTGTTAGATGTCCCGAGCGATCGGGTTCGCGACTCGTCAGCGGTTCCCACCGTATCATATTATTACCGTGTTGTTCAGGAGGGGGAGGCGAGTCCCTCCTGACGGGCTGTCACCCGATCCGCGAAGCGACGGACGAGCGAATCAACCGTGAAATTAAAAACAAAACGCACCAAAAAAAAACGCAAAAAAACGAACGACGCAGCACCGATTTTGCAAGCTGGCCGTTTTGCAAAACCTCTGCTATCGGATGCAAGAAAAATATATGCTTTCACATTCATGACATTAAAAAGTGAATGTTTTTTTAAGCCTTTGCTTAATGCTCGTCCCTAAATGTTTCATATTTATTTTATTTAAATTATTATAAATTCCCACAGATTCAAGTTTTTTTTTAAGCAGTTATACATTTTTATGGACTATTTAGTTTGATTTGTAAAAAACTATTATTGATGTTCACCGTGGGGCTTGGGATTTGTCATTTGTTTTCGCGATTGTGCGACTGCGAAGACCTGCAGACCGCCTCACAAGTGTGCCCTACAAGCTGCACACCTCAAGACCTAATAATAGGCAACACACGGGCTATCGATGTTCCCAGATACTGAGCAGAAATAATTTGACGTCGCTGAAACGAAAATGAAGAATATAAGTCATTTAATATGTTAATTACTAAAAATTTTATGATTGATGAAGGTGCTCTTATGCGAATCATTATTATTGTGAAAAAATCTGAAAGCATATTGCATAATTTGATTTACATTATTACCTGCTATTCGCTACGCCAGACGCAATATCAAAAATTCCTCTGCCTTGCAAACGTTATTATTTTTCTGTTAGAATGCCAAAAAATTCTTCACCCTTAATTTAACGCACTTATTTCTCTCTCGCTTCGAATTAGTTCCACAAATTCTCTCTTTAGTCGCCGGCGAACGAAAAAAGAATCCGCTACCTACAGCCGGCGAATTCGCTAACGGACAAATGCCAGCTGATCGCAATACTCTTGCCTTCAGTGCAATTTATTACATGTACTGAATGCACCTCGCACAGACATTGACTACTTCATGATGATTTTTTCATTACTAATTAAAATAAATTATTTTATTATAGCATCGTATTTTTTAAACTATTGTAAAATCTATATAAATTAACTTAATTTTTAAGCGACGAAATTTGACAGTTTCTGATCGTGATCCAAGTTGAATCATAGTATCATCTATTTAATATTTATATTAAATTTATATTATCTGTATAAGTCTCTGCTGAGCTGAAAAGGGTTGCGGAGGACCGAGAGGAATGGAGATCGAGATGCAAGATTCTGTTGCTGCAAACCAATCCACCGGATTGATACTACGAAGAAGATAAGTCTCTATATGAATACAAAAATTTAATATTTTTCATAAGTTTGATATTTAATACCCGAATAATCAGATTTTTTATAACACAATGCTTTTTTTATATCAGTGTTTTCACTTTATGCACTGGTGTAATGACCTATATGTGATTATATCTATTATACTTCGGTTAAGTTTTCTTCATTACATGTGGTATTATTTTACAATCTTCTTAATTTTTGTAGCAGACACTTGTCAGCTGCTATACTGTTTTTTTTTTACTAAAACGCATGCAAGTACAGGAGAACACTAAAAATCAATATAAATGAGCTCTATGACGCTCAGCCAGGACAATAACTGTATGGATGCCATGAGCCCAAATATGGGTCCGCTGCGGAAAGCCCGCCAGTGCCGTGAGCACACCGATGTGTTATAAAACTGTATATTTTCGGTCAATGTTATAGATTGGGTCTGTAGCGACATCTATCGTCTGCCCAAGAAAAAAAATGGTTTAAATTGGACACCATTTAGCGGTTCAAATCATCGATATTCAGGGTCATGGCATTCAAAAGGTTACATATTTTGTGTTTGTGTGCTTGGTAGTGTATTGCAAGTGCTTATTGATATGTTCCTTGAAGATATTCAGATTATACGAGACGAAGATACACAGATACTAGAAGCTACATCAATCTACAAGTGATATTCTTATACGAGAGTTCTAAGAAATACATTTTGTTTACGATGACTCTGTTTGATAACAACATCCCCGTGATTTGAAAGAAAAGTAGTTTTAAATGATGTTTTCCTATGAAAAAGCTCAATGCTGTTTTATTATTTTCAATCTTATTAATTAACTTTTATAGTCTTCAGTCACCATGTCTTTCAACATCACACTTACCGACGTAAATGTCTGCATCAAATTCTCCAACAAAAAAATTGTCGGCATTTCGACTTTTATCGTTGGGTATCGCGTGCTCGGTTCCCGCAGTTTAAAATGTCAAACTGAATTTCGTAACATCCCATAACGATAAATATAAAAACACAGTGCTTGTGAATCATAACATTAACTCTTGTTCTTTAATCCGACTTATCAAATCCATCGAGAAAATTTGTGTTGTGATGGTAATAATGGCACTACAACATGCGACATAATAATTCTGCTCGTAATTAATCGCCCAAGTTCGTATTATAAAACAGCATAAAAAATAGAACATTTTCGCTTTGATTAATTAACCATCAATACTTTAGTGATAATGATAAAAAATATAATCATATTTAATCAATTAATTATTGCTGCAGCCAGTAAAAAATGATAACTTAATTATTTTTAGTATGAGAGTCAGATTGTTTCTTGGAATCGTGACTATTCAATTTTAATATCAAAATACCAAATAATAATTATACGCGATCAAATATGTACTGGATTATTTTTTCTGTATTTTTTTTCTTTCCATATCCGTTTCATACGTTGAACATTCGCCATAAACTGCCACTACTCACTTCTGTCAGTTACCATTTTTCACGCCTTGTTTTATATATTTACTCCTGAAATTCCACCTGGGAACAAATATGGTTCGGATTACAATCGAAATTTTCAAGGAGATCGGACAATTATTTTAATGCTCCCAAAGTACTTACTTTTCACATTCAATAAAAATCAAGCATATAATTAATATCCTTAATAATTTTTTTATAAGGTCTGGGCTCTGGATTTAAGATCAAAGCAGATTTATCATACCAATTTATCTACATATTTAAATATTTCATTTATTTTTTTGTATTAAAGTAAAGGTTTTTTATATCTTCTTCTTGCGATACTTTATAGTTGTATTGACATTTCAGAAAGCTTTTCTTTGTAACATATTGTATTTCAATAGCATCCCGGCTTAACAATTCGCATGGGAGTATACAAAAAAGTTCCACCTATAACCGAATACAACCTGCCGTTCAAAAATATGAATCAAACATTGTTTTTCGAGCATTTGAATGACGGAACAACTCCCTAAAGGTTAGTAAAGCTGTAAATAAACTGATGCACTTTTGATGTGCAACTTCCGGGAATGTCCCTGAACGTCAGTGGGTTAAAAAGCTCGAACTTGTCCCATGAGGATGCAGATAGAACACGCGGCCACCGAATGCTGCTGAAGCTTTTGATGTGAACTGCAAAGCCTAAAATGCACTAGAGAGAATGGACACTGAAGTTCCAATATTCTATTAATAAATATTATTTCCTCTTTATATAGAGGAATTGCTATACATTCGTTTTAAAATCAGTGTAAGGGACATTTTTAGATGCCAATATATGAATATGGCATCGGATATAAATATTTAAAAAAAATGTAAATGAAATGCCTTTATTTATTGGAATAGTAAGAATTGCAAAGTGTTTCTTTTTATCACTAAAATACGCTGATACTAATGACGCGTAATCACTTTAGTAAATAAAGTCATAGTATACAGGTAACCATAATCAATGAAGTGTTGTTATGTAATAGTAAATTAACTGACTATTCTTGGTGAACTGTGTAATTTCAACTGTAATCTAAGCTGAACGCGTTTTAATCATAAATATTTATTTATTTATTTACCTTGTTTTCACATGGATCACGTAACAAAAGTTCTCTATTAGGAGACTGCAGTTTCGACTAACTCGTAGTCTTTCTCAATCCTTCTCTAGTTAATTTTAACTACGTTTTACTAACGTTTTAATCTCCTTAATGTGACAGTTTCAGCAGTGGCGCATAGAGTATAAAAATGAATGATTGCATTTTAAAGCAGAAAGTGTTAAATTGTATGAACTTTTTTTTAACTGTGTATATTAAAAGTTTTATTACAACGTCTCATGTACCGTAATAGCAAATCCATCTCACCGTTACTCTCATACCGATTGTATTCCAGTACCGTTTCTGTTTTATCGCGGTAGCGCCTCAAATTTCGGTTGCATTGTTTCTTCTGTGGTACAGTCCGCTCGCGAAACATCCAATGGGAAATACTTCGCTGGCCCAACTGCATTCGAACTGCATTGTTCCAATTTTAACCATTTATCAGGTATTTATTACCAACTCCTACTCTCGCCCACATTCCCCGACCAGAAGCTAGCTCTCTCTCTCATTAAACCATATCCGCTCTTAATTTTGAGCATTTGACCTCCGAAAAACTCATTTATTCAACCATTATCAGCTACTACATTTCCAAGATAGCTTTGCATCCCAAGATTCCTCAGAATATAGACTATGAGGTATGTAAAACAATCGTAAAAAACATTGCTTAGTCTAATGACTGTATTTACCAACATTATCATTCAGCAAACCTTTAGTTGATACAGTTATTATTATTTGTATAAAATAGTTTCGTCTTAAATTACATTAAGACCAAACGAACATAGAACTAGATCACAACCAAGAATCTTCATTGAATACCTGTATAAACATATTTTTGAATTGCGACGAAGGTAAATGATTCAATATGGATTTACTATTTACACCAATCAGATTCGAAGCAGTGCTGATAAAGGTGCAAATGCTCGCTTGGTATAAATGCACTTTAACACGTTAACCGCCATGTCAGCCACTGTTGGCCGACACTGAGTCATTACAATCACGCCGCGTCGGCCACCGGTGGCTGACGGGCATACATTTATTCAATTATTTTATTTTACGCTGTCGACCATGCGCTCCGTACAAACTGCTATTCAGAATGTCCGACACGGTCCTAAAACCATAAAAAAAAACCGTCAATTTACAAAAAACTTTGGCGGTCAACGTGTTAAGAAACTATTGCTGTGGAGGCCTAATCAATAAGCAATATTTATTAAGAACAAAATGTTTCAAAATACCGCGTTTTATGGTGATGACCATTCTACGAACTTCTTTCAAAGTTCACTCAAAGCAATCTTTCATTAAGGCACATTTTTACTGAAAACTGTTTAGACACTCACAGCCCACCGTACACAATATATGAATCCAGCATTCCGTTCAGACTCGTAGGTGCAATTGTTAAGTGCTTAAGTAGTGTAAGCGTTTTGCATAACAATAATAATGTATGCGCAAAGTTCTGCCTTTGTTTCGGTCCCGTTGTTCTCTGACTACGTTTCACGGCCACACATCGAGTTTGAATTAATATAAACTGATACGAGGCGTTCAGGGCACACGCACGCTGTCATTAGGGACTTAGGGAAACAGAGAAATACACTTACTGGTGAATGTGACTAGAAGTGACACACTTATATATTATATGACTTGGGATGTCACTGGTTATAACACTAAGTAGTTTTAAGGTGTTTTTGAATTCATGAAAATAGTCGCATATTTGTGTGAGACTGTAAAATTGACGGTTTTCAATGGGCTTTCTAATTTAATTTCCCTTATACATTATTGATTTCCAAAACACATATACCTATCACACAATTCATATCCACCTTCTCACTCACTCTTTGCTTTATATAGAGCCAACACTCACTGTACTAATTGACTTGAAAATGGCCACTCGACGTGGCCGAAACATGTTGCCTACAAATATATTGTGCGATTAATTCTAAAAACTATTTTATTTCCATCTGATATGCATATAAAATTGATTAAATTAGAGTATGCTTTCGAAAGAATAAACAAAATCACATTTTAATTATGCAATTTCACCCAACAACTTTCACTTATTAATACAATCGTTATGACATTTTACATCGCATGTATTAAAATTATATTTATATTTTTAGCATTCACAATATATTATTTCGTTGGTCACTGTTTATTCACACAAACTAATACTGCGGTTTCGCTTTCAATGATTTTTTTTTTAATTATTCACGTGTATAAACATACAATTTTGCTCACCCTAATATGTATATGAATAAGTTGTAAATTATTTATTTATTTACTAATTTGTTTTTACATCCCAAATGGAATTCAAAACGAATTCTACTTAAATAAAAAAACACAATAATACACTTAACTCAAATCTTTGAATCTGTATACAGCGCCAATTAACGATAATAACATAAAATGTTATATAATTAGGAATATATTTTATTTCATAATTTGTCGCTTATATAAAGAGTTATAAATTAATTTAAATGAATAATTCTCGTTCACACAAGTAAAGAGCGCGCTTTCCTGTTAGTCGGAGCCATTGATTTTTTTGGTAGTTCTATGAAGGTACATTCTTTTTCATTTCCCATTGTCAGTGACAGTGACGATTCCATTGCGATAAACACAGATATTCATCGATCACAATCTCGATAGATTGTCATCCTTGTTTTGCTGTAACAGATTTTGATTGATTGTTCTGATTAATTAAATTTATATTCTACCGCCGTTTCAAACATCCTTATCATGAAAATGGTAATTTGTCACTTGGAAGGTAAAAAAAGAAAATAAAAATCAATATCTAAATAATTATAAATCTAAATTAAGATGGTTTGAACTTTTTGAGAAATAAAGTGAAGGAGTGAACGTAGTAGCTTTCCATCCTACATTCGTTCAAGAAAAAAACGAAAAATAACCTAGTTTGGGACATATTCTGAGTATTCCGCAGGACAGCATAAACAACGAATCTGTACGTTTTTAGAAGGCCGAAAGAAACCTTGCATATAATATTACTAGGTGGAGCTCCGAAAGGCAGAACTAAAATGGAATTACGTGAAAACTGTGGCGGCTGACTCTACTTTATCAATTTGTGACTAACATATGCTCAATTTAGAGATCGAATATGGAAATAATAAGTCAATAAAAGCTATGATTTGTACAGTTTTCCCTATTTCATATACAAACAGTGTGCAAACATATTTAAAACTTTATATTTTAAAAGGTGAAATATTGATATTACTTTATTCTTTTTAAATCAAAAGTACTCTTTAATTCGCTTTTTTTTAAGTTACACTTATTTAAGGTCTTCTCTCGGATTTCTTCTATAGAGATGACTTGAAAACCATGTAATAGTGTGTACAATTAAAAGATTTCACCAATACTACATTTTTTATATTTTTTTTATTTAATCAAATATAATAGGATACATTTAAGATTTTTTTGATAGTATTACATTCATTTTTTTTTATTTTTTTGGGAAATTCGCTTTCCACGCCACTTAAAGGTAGATCTTGTGTGTGGCGTGGGATTCACTTTGATTTAAGTGTTGTATAATTTATATTATTATTTTTTTACATTTTTACATAATAACATATTTTTTTTTTTTTTAGAATATAAAATAATATCATTAATATTTATAATTTTTTATAATCGAAGTGACAATTTCAGCATCATTTACATATATATTTCGATTCTTTAATAGCCTCGACCCATGTAAGTCTCAATTTCCACCAGACACATTGTAATGAACTTAATATAATCAATACCTTTTTAACAATATAAATATTTTATACAATTTATATAAATTCTATACTTATTATGCTTGGACCCCCAATAATACTAACATTATAATGTAATAAAAAATTATATATATCATTTATTTCTCATTTTTGTACAATAACGTCAGATCTGATTTTTTATTTTGAAGAACCGTTTTCCCCTTTTATTCATTATTTTCATGTCACTGATCAACATTATTTCTAGAGGAAGATTGTTGAAATTCACTATTCCGTTGTATTTGTAACCATTCTTTGCATGTTGTGTGTTAAATTTTGGTATTAGTAGATTATGTATATTTTGAAATGAGTGTGATTTTTACTTCTCCTTTCTTTTATTGTCTGTTTAACAGTGTATTTTTGGTATAATGAATCTACCGTTGGCACTTTAAATTCATTGAGCTAGAGATACAGTGGGAGGTTTTTTTAATATGATTTTGATGATAAGTTTTTGTACAGTTCGTTATATTTTTTTATTATATTATTTATAAATAAGTTTTGTTTTCTATGCTTATTTAATACAAAAAATATAATTTCATATTTTACCCTATCTTACTAATGCTTACATTGTCTGGCAAAAAAAAACTTTTTTATTTTCATTGCCTCAAAAAGTGTTAAATTACGTGTAACCTCATTCCGGTCGTACTTACGCCCTGGTACACAGGACCCTCGAAAAATACCGGGGAGAAAAAATGTATACAAGCCCCTCTACGCTCGGCTGAGTCCGGGCAAGAATGCGAACATCCACCCCCAAAAATCCGATATCCTCAAACCGAACCAAGAGCAATATGCTCAGGTAAGGTGAGAACAGTCTAGCAACACCAGTAGCCTCCGAATCTGAAATCTGATTCCGTTCTGACGCCCACCTCTCTGCCTTACTAACATTCGGTTAAATCAGGTGTGAAAAACTGACGATTTTTACTTATTTTTTTTTTTACGTAGTCAACGTAGAATCCAATGAGCTATATACAGTCTATGCGGTTTGCTGTTCAAATCCTCACGTCCATCTTTTATTTTTCTATTATCAATTGAATGAAACAGTTTTTTTTTCTATCTATAATTCTAGGTTTAATTATATAATAAAACAAAATCTTGATAAAATGGATCCCTATGAGAATTCAGATGTAACGGACAAAAATCCTGACATTTTTAGTTTCTTTTAAGTCTAAATATAAGAAAATACGATAATGGTAGACTATTATCTGTAAAATTAACGAACCTTATCTTGAATTATCTTTTCTATACTTTATTTAAGCATACACACATCAAATAGAAAAATTTAAATAACGTGTTCTAAGGGTATCTTTTGTGAGTAATAACTAGTTAAGTAATTGTAAATAGCAATGAGAAAATACATCAATAATATTAAAGCATACGGTTGTCCATCGCTGGTTTGATAAATTCATTGTTTACAGTTTATTTTTATTTTCGTTTAAAATTTGATGCCATTTGGTTTTCCATCGCTGGTTTGATAAATTCATTACTTACAGTTCATTTTTATTTTCGGAGGCATAGTTGTCATTCATAAACTAGACTTAGTTATCGCGAAAAAGGTTTGCACCGTAGTCACCATAAATTGATTACAAACATATATTATGGATTCGTAATAAAACTTTTTTATCCTTTACACGTAATAAAAAAGTTAAGTAAAAAGTAGTTGATAATTTGGTATGTCGTTTGGGCTAGTCACCTAATTATTTTTCGTATATTTATTATGCCCTACAACATGAAATGGTGGTATCCACTCACTATCATTATAAAATAATTATTATCTGCTTATTTATTTTACTACCTTCTATTAATTATTTATCATTAAAATTGTGGCTTACAATTATAAGCTTAACTTCAAAATTACGCAAAATTTTAATGAAGAATCTTAATCGTCCTAAAATGTTTAATCACATAACAGATTTCCTTTACGTAAGCTTTTGCAGCCGCGCTAAAATTATTCAGATATGATAAAATTTAATTAATAGAGCTTTTCTGCATAAAGGGGTCGATGGTGTCATCAGAATCAGTCGCAGAAGCATCCGACTAATTGAACTTGAAAGCTCTGATGTAACTTAACATGCAGTTTTGGCACAGAACTTCGAATGCTCCTCCAAACTGACTAATCTTGCTGAAGTGGGGAACCCTTTGCTGCTCAGTAGAAGCCAAAGACGTCCCAAGGATAATATTATCATACACACTTGGCTCATATATAATGTTATTAAAGCTTACGGAATTTGGTCGGGGCTTATACTCGAAATGCTTTATACAATTATGAACGTATTTAGAGCGATTTTCAGGGAAATTCAAAGCATAAATCATTTACTTAAATAAATAGTTAATATATAAACTTTTTGATATCATTTTGAATATGAAATCTTTTAACGCGTTAAAACAATAACATTACATTCATTGCTTAAATACTTATCCAAAAGTTATTTAAAAAAATGGTCAACGCATTTTAATTATTAAATGTAGTTATAGGGACCAATTCAGCGTCATTAAATTGACTTACGTGATAAAATAACGTATTACAATAATTTACATAAATTGAAGGCAATTTTGAAAAAAAACTTGATTAGTAAATCATATTGTTCAATTATGAACATAATCGGATATGAATTAAAACGTATTATCATAAACAAGATCCAGCATGTTCTTCCGAGAACATAACCAATGACACTTTATGATCTATTGGTCGCTAATTGTGAGAGATCATAATATCGAAATATGAATACGAATTGAATGTATCGATTCGAAAAGGCTGTTAATCAATATCACAGTTGTATGAATTATTGAATACGGAGTGCTCGATACCCATAATGGAACTGAATAGGCTCGCTGCGTTCATAACTAGTTTCTATAAATAATTGTTGTGTAAATCAATAAGGCATAAGTCTTGTTTATTTTCCATTTGTTCCATAAAGACTATGTATCGCAGTCGGTGTCTCCTTTTAGAGAATAATAAATGAACTCGGCATCTTCACCTCTCTATTGAACCGACACGTACGTAGAACATGGGCTCAATGGCGTAGTACAAAATTTAATATGCTAAACAGCCCTACAAACCCTTCACAGTCCATACACCTATATAACCTATACGATTTCCATTTTGTTAAGTTTATCTTATCTGTTGTACAATTATAGTAACTATTTTTTTTTTGTAGATGCTAAAAATTATGAATCTTTCATTGTCTTATTTTGGTCTGAAAATTTTCCATCATAGAAGATACAAATATCACTTAAATGTTGAGGGGAATACTTGGATTGCCCCGAAAGAGAACCTAGCCTCTGGACACGACCAGGGGTGGAATATACAGAGGTCCTTTAACAGACTTAAGTATACAAGATGAGGACACAAATGAAAGCCTGTCTGTTTTACAGCGGATCGACTGAATGTGACTGCGGTGTGGAGCAGACCCTGTCACACCTTCTGGAGTGTGCGCTGTGTCCGAGTAGCTGCACCCAGGAAGGCCTGATGATAGCAAGGAGTAACGCCATGGAAGTCACCCACTTCTGGGCAGACAGGATCTGACCCTGTTGTTTCCGACACGATTATATATATATATGTTGCAATATTTTTATGTTCAATATTCAATAGCGGTTTTTCAAGCGCCAGATACGCCGATGCTTGTCATTTCTCTACCACGACATTCAACACTGGCAGGTACTATCCTCTCTCACGTATGTGTCGCAACCCGAATCGGTAGGCAGAATACAACTCTTGTTTATCCGCCTAAATTATTGAGTCATCTCCACACACGCCCATAGAAAACCTTTCTTCCGAATTCCACGGATCCAATCCATTCGCAGTCTCCGTACGTAGGACCATTAAATATTCTTTTCAATGGCAATCAATTCTTCTCAGCCGAAACAACAATGCGACGAAAATAATTTTATTCTCAACATACATGCGCATTCTTAAATAATTTCTTGTATAACTTATCTTAGCCTATCGAACTTTCAGATTTTTTGTATATACAATTAATCAAAATTAAATATTATTTATTATGCATTTATTTTGAATACATTTAACTAGTTTTCTACGTGGCATTACCTTTGGTTAATATATAAGTTAAAAATTGCATTTTCGACCTCGATTTATCAGTCAGATTGACATTATATGCAAATGTCTTGCTAGTTTATCAAAATATGACAGTCATACTCGTACATACACTTTTCTATTTTAATTTTGCTATTCTTTGAGATGTCACCCTTTCTTCTGAATATTTCCCGATTGTCTAATTATGTTCCTAGGTAAATAAAGAAACATACTATATATAGTATTAACTATACTACTACTATATGTATTATAATACATACTTATTATTTTTTAATATTATTGTGAACATTATTATACACATGATAAGTAAGATATACTCGTAGGTACAAGAAAATTATACCATGCCATGCAACAACATAAATACTGACATAATACAGATTCAAATGTCTATGTTAATGTAGGTGTAATTTTTTTTTATTTATCATTTAAATTTCAATAATTTACTATAATTGGATATTAAAGTAAGCAAACTAGGTTTTTACCATATTCTACTCCACTAGTTATGTCATTATTCAGGAAATCATAAAAACATTGAATAAATGATTATATAGTAATTCCAATTACAGTTTACTCATGTACATAAATTATACGAGCCAGATAAGTATCAACTGGGGAATAACTTATCATTATCCATACGTAATGCGCACTTAGTCAATCAATGTCACTAACACTGTTCAACACCGAGTTGTCATACTCGACTATGCAGATTGATATTTATTCCAATTACGGTCATATTGATGTTTATATATATTTCAAACAGTGCTTGATTAAAAAACTACAAGGCTTGTACATAAAGACTAACATAACTAGCACAATGTATAAAATATTGGATAAATCACAACTTTGCTTTTTATGGATGATGACAGCAAAGGACTTGTAGAAATGTCAACTGTATCAAAGTCGTACATTTTCTAGAATAATTGCTTCGTCGTATGCTTTTAAATCTTTTCATCTTACTATATATATTCTCCTCTATTGTTGGGTTGTAAATTTTTTAAAATTATTATTTTAACGAAACACCTATACAATACCTGTATAGTAATCACGATGAGCCTTTCAGTTGTCGTGCTGAATTCCAGAAGGGAAGACCTCGCTTTCCTAGTTTACGGTATAACAAATTGTTTAACTTTAATAAACTAATGTTTATGCGGCCATTTAATAAATTACCTGTCCCCTACAGAATTTTACTCTCCAGAGGCGCATAATTTGTTTCAAAAGGTCTTCCGGGGCGAGTGAGATACTAATCGCAAAAACACAGCAATCTAGATCGAAAAATATCCCGAATACTTTCCAAGACTCTCCGAGAATTCCTGGACTTTTAATTTAATTATTGTCACCTTTTCCTCGTTGCCCGACATAATATAATGGCACAACGATCAAACATTCCATTCCTGAAAATAAATTCTTAATTTTAAACAAGCTCGTTTATCCAACAACTACTATTCTGTAAAACGTTCCCCGATATAAAAGAGCTGTGAATATTTTATAAAATTAAATACAATTTTATTTAAATAAACATTCATTCGCTTAAATACAATGCAATAAATTTAACATCACAGTTAAATCCATTATATTTTAGGATTTCACAAATATAATCATATTTTTTTATTGTAATCCCTTATTTATTTATTATATCTTGCGCAATCATTTTATTTAGTTTACTGCATTTTTATAAAAGAAAAAACGTTAAAGTTATTCAAGTCAAAATGTTTTTTTAACGACAAGAATTACGTACATAAATATTAGAATTTAAAAAAGCATGAATGGGCTTTGGAGCGCTCACGTAAATGTCCGCATCAAACTTATGCCATTAATAAATGAATTATAATGGAGGTTTAACTTATGAAATGCCTTTCGAAGCTCTCAGTTAGCGAATCGGTTTTTTTTTCAGGTTTACTACGCTTCCGAATATCTCCCACTGCGCGTTTCATTTCGCGGTGATGATAATCAAAACGCTGAGATATACTTTTATAGGTGTTCATTGCAGGGAACCATCTTTTGAGATTGCTTTTTTACCGCCCAAAAGCGGAACCATTACATATTCAAGGCATAAAAACGGAATTACGAAATAATTCCACATTTAAATTTGATCACGTCTTCCGCAAAGAGTAAGATGGCCTCACCTATTGATGGACCACCTTAGGCATCCGTTACAAAGCAAGAAAATAAATAAATGCAGGATTAAATATTTTTACATCACTTCATGACACTTGAATTGGTGACAGTTATCAATTTAGACAAATGCACATTTTGCAGTTACTTTTTCTGGGTGAAGTTCTCTTTCATAGATTGCCAATATTTTCGCTTTTTGGTGTCCTTTCTCAATCAATACTTTCCAGTATTACTGATATGATTTTCCTATCTCGCTGTTTGTCGGTTTACGTTTTGTGGACCTGTTCTTGATTGCCACTTTATAACTAATCTCATCCACCTACTTTCTCGTCTGGATACATTTCCGGATTTCTACCACTTTTTTTAAATTATTACTGCAAAAATATTCAAAGCAATTACTTGATGTACTTTGATATACTACTAATGAATTATAGAATTTCTCTTATAATTACCACTTTTGAGGATTCAAAATAAAATCACCAAACATTTGAATCGTTTACTCATACAAAGTGATTTAAACAAAGACGGTATTCAGTAAATTATAATGTCTAGAAAATCTCTCTCTCTTTATTGAAAATATGAAAGTACTGAATATGTATTTATTGGTGGCACTAATAATGTGCGATAAATGACTTTCTTAATGATACATTGACAATTGCATTCATTAAAAAACATTGAATCATCACCATACAGTGAAGCCATTTAAACCAAAATATAAATGCATAAATAAAATAACAGTAAATTCTTATGTTTTTATCTTATTCTTTTCATTTGGTTTATTTAATACTAGTTACACTATTACATAGTGAATGTTAGATGCAATCTATCTCTAAACAATGATGAAATTCTGCATCTACATAATTTCGCATCCAATTGATCGGGTTCATTGTCTTTCGCCGACGCCTCTTATACCTTGAATTCAACGTCTTATAACATTGTTTGTAATTAAAATTCGCTTAAAACGGTCAGTGTCACTGGCAACTGAAACGTTCTCCATCACTGGCCTAACGTTTACAGCGCTGACTTAACACAAAGTTGTCGACAAACAGGCGAGGAAGGCTCAAACCATAATTTTGTGCAAATTAGCCCCAGTCCTTTTCATTCTCACATAGAATCCTAGCCTCAGTGAATAACTAACACTGTCAGTGAACATACTAACAACTGTCGAATCTAATATTTTGGTAGTAGCAAGTTAATGCCAAAGTAGCCAATTCAGGCCTTTAGATAGATGTATGAGGCTAATTGTTTTTTTTTAATCATTTCATTGCATATTCAGGATGTGAGGCTTTGAGATGTGAGGCTTTTTTTAAATCCAACAAAATGAAGAAATGCCTCGTCAATATCAAAAAATATATTTTGTTAGTTCTAAAAAACAAAGTATGAGACTTGAAGTTCATTCCATAGCTTCGTTTTACGTGATAGATCATATTGATACTGATTAATTTTCTAACAGGCAGTCCTTAACTAAATTCGAATGTTTCTGACATCATACCGCACCACCAATATCTTATATACGAGTCATATATATTTATTAATACTATTAATTATTCATAGTACTGACGCTTATAGCTGATAACAATGGCACTAATAATCTCTCATGAGTGCTATCCTTTCAATAGTTAAGAAATCTTCTTATCTACAGCAGTTTTTTAGATGCCAATTTAGAAGACTATCCATTTCAGTGCATTAATTGAGTTCTCTTTACGCAATGCGGTTAAAACCGTGCCACTAATAATTTCATAATATTAGACTTTTTTCACTAACTTCGTCACTTTTGGTACACCCTTAGTTTACTTGGCTATACGTACAACGTATGTAGTCTGTATACGAGTAGATATCCTCTTTCTTATCTACAAATCCATAAATGCTATTGCACCTCCAATTGCTTCACTAATGTCGACAGGTATTTTGCCAAAATTGAGGCTACCGAGTTTTATAAACATAATTTACCGCGCATAAAAGAAAAGCAAACCGTTTTCAAAGCAAATAAATTCGCCTAGGGTAAAAACCTCCACATTTTTCAGCACTCTCAGCCGGAAAACGAAATCCTGAAATTTATTTTAATAAAAAAATATCACTTATTAAAAAGTAAGCCTCGACGTATAACCGTAACTCATCTCATACCACATAAACGTTTCATAATATACTATTTTATAATACGTTAGTTTCACGTAATTTTATTTTATAATAAAAAATGTGTTATCCTCAATGCTTGTATACTAGAAATACCAAGCAAGTGTAGCTCATTTGATTAAATTTAAACAAAGAAATGGGTTTTTTTTTGTTAAATAAAATAATAATGTAATAAATCATGTAAAAAAATAACAACATATCCCGTAGTATGGTTTAGAGTAAATCGCACGACTCTTATGATAGCTTTTGCAAGTTTGTTACCCGGTATTATTCACAAACATCTATAAATACACTTTGTTACTGTGAGACTTACAAATAATGGTAAAAAAACTGTTCCGTTAACTTTGTCGGGTTTGTACACTAAAGACTTAACTGGCGTGAAAGACTGAATTTACTTATTTATGTCAAAGACTTTGTTCAAACCATTTAACACGGTATTGGTCATGAGCGTGGAAGTGGTTTTAAATGCTACCGAATTCCGCGCACTTGTGCGAGTTACGAGGTCTCGGTACCGACGAGTAAATAATGTCTCTTGTAATAATTCCTCGCAGTCAGAGTTTCTGGGACCGCCTTTTGTCCGCGGGCCGCCATAAATTGTGTATCGAGAGTAAAGCATGGACGCCGCGCAGCAACCTGGTCGCTTGTGTAACCTGCTTCCCAGGAGGCTTCATCCTGCGGACGATGGTCTATGGAATGTACGTGCATAGTATAAGTACGAATTGTTTTGATAAACTCTTTACTTTACCTGTTATTATGTAAAAGTAGCATTCAATTATATTATTGATATTAAAGTCTATGGATATTTTCAATGTTTTGAGCATTCACTTTGAGATCCATAATAAATTATAAATATTTATTTATTTATTTATTTATATAACTAAAAAGTTCTCTATTAGAGACTGCTTTCGACTAACGTGATCCATGTGAAAACAAGGTAAATAAATAAATAAATATTTATAAAGTCTATGGAGTTTGGAAACAAAATCTCTTAAAATCTATGCGAAGGCTTGGGAGCAGAGGCGATATTCAAAAAACAAGTCAACGGACTACAAACAAGTGAGGAATAATTTTGAATCTCACCATACTAATTTCTTAAGAGAGACCCAATGAATGTAATATAACCAAATAAAAGTCGTTTATTAATACTTGATGCTACGAGTCTTGAACTCAAGAGATGTACTTCACAACATCAACAGAACACTTGCGGTTATTTTATATTTTTATCATTTACTGTAAAATCCATTCCAAAGATCAAATATATAAATACTTTTTTTAGCTTGTTTCAATATATTTAACGGTGAACTGACGAAACTTTCATTGAAAGCCTAATCACGGTATTCCAGCAGTTAATAAACAGTGCTCAACGTGATCCTTGGTAAAACAAGGTAATATTTACCCAAAACTCATTATTTAGAAAACTCATAGACTTAAAATCAGTTTTTTTGCAAATTTTTTTCACAAGTGTTTTTATAGTAAGGTATTTATTTATTTTATTTTATTTATACTATGTCATTGCTTACATTTACCCAAATTCTTCGCGAATACATGATTTTTAACTCAAAAACTTGCGAATTTCGTTTTTCGCTTTTCGCTCGAAGTGTGGTTAAAAGCTTTGGCGAAATCTGCTTCCATTCTCTCGCGTCTGGCGTGCTCTTATATACTGCACGGAGCCTCTATCTCTTCAGTATCTAAGAAGCTGCAGCTTCCTCCACCAGAGAAGCTTCTAGCGGGTAACAGCGATAAACCCTCCCGGAGGCAACGCTCTCACAATTTGAATTCGCCGTTTCCAAAATTAATGGACTCTGCGGTGTCTGAATTATTTCGGGGCGCGGTCTACCCGCGTAGCCGTAGATTTCGATTGCTTTCGAATGGGAAACCGTTTTGTAATAGTTGGGATTTGAAATTCAGATTGACTGTGACCTCTTCCCAACCCGAAAATGGAATAACTGCTAAATTTTCGCATTCGTGCTCTAAAATTATATTGCGACCGCAGTGAACGTTCACGGACTGTTTTGTGCGACCGCTCGATCAATCCGAATGAAAACGCCCTCGTTGTGGCGGTTACGGCTAGCGGTTAGATGGCACATGGCAAAAATTGACATTTCTGTGACGCGAATCGACGAAATAACATTTGCGTCATAAAATTAAGTCAACGTTGGCGAATACAAAATAGCAGACTGAAATAATAAAACTTTGTTAATATTTCATAGCGATTATATTGACTCGTTTGATTTATATTTGTAAAAAGTCAACATTACTAACTTTTAAATTTTTTGCAATATTTTTTGCTTTGACAGAAATGTTTGTTATTTACCAGGCATTTTGCATAGCATGTTATTGTCATTGGATATCAGATTTAGCTAATGTTCACTTCATATTTCCACTTTTATATATTCTAATACTACTAACCAATATCAACAGAGATAGTCATTCTAATGAAAAGGTGTGTCTCACCTTTGCAATAAGCTTAAAATGAGAACAGAAATCAAAGGCTCTATTTCTCAAACAAAACATCAAGCCAAAAAAGTACAAGCCTCGAATGGGTTAAATAAACAGCCTTTCTCGCACATCACTATTTATGGTCTTATATTTTTTCTTATTTCTTCATCAACACACATCCAGAGACAACTGCAACAATCCTTAAGTCATCAAAACATCAGAGAAAAAGTAATTAAGTCGCACAAAACTAGATCCAAAATCTAAGTATCTTAACTGCAGTGCATTACACAGGTAACAATAAGGAAAACAAATCAATTTGTTCAGTAAAACGTAACATGCAATTGGTCATGTTCTTAGAACACACTACCGCGGTGAGTGTTTTTTTTAAATACAAAGTAGAATAATTTCGTTTAACAATAGTTATTTAGTTTTCACGAAAATGTTCGAAGACGTGATTAATGGTTTGCCGCTGAGATTATTTACACAGCTCCCTCTTTGTTCTACATCCACACATACACACATTCGCCGACTTCCTTATCATCTCCTACGAATAATAAATACGACCCATTGTTGCATACAATGGCGTTACGGATTGTATTAGCGATGCACATCCATTGTATCTGCGTTCCGTTCTCTTAGGCGATGAGGCGGGTCAGAGGGATAATAAATATTTAAAAAACACATCCAGATTCTTCAATGAGTGCTGTGGTATGTTAAACCTTACACTGCGGAGGTCTTACAGTATAAAACTATATGAAAAAATACATATCTAGACAAACCATACTCAACCTGCTAGGGGTAAGGGATTTCATGCTGCTTTTTTTGAATTTCAGTAAAATGTTGCAGCTCGCGTAACTTTAATATATGTACAAATATATGAATGTCGCCCAAAGAAAAAAAAACAGTGTTATTGTACTAGAATCGAGATTCTAGTCAATGCCGTGAAATTCTCTTATTTTTATTCTCAAATTATGTCATTACTTAAAAACGTCATTTAAAAAATTCCTTGTATCGTAAAATCCAAACCTGAAATACGAGTATCTCATTACAAACTATAGGCATTCTCCTATAGCATGAATGGCCTACCAGCACACCTCGATCCTTTTCTTACACCCTTTTCCTCTTTTGTCGATGGAATTGTTCTCCTAGATCTCTGTGATCTTTGACACGTGTCATCTTCTTCTTCTTTTGAGTTTTTTTTCTCTTTTGTATGTATTGTATGTTTATGTATACTCTGTTTCTTATTCTTTATTATTCTATGTAACTTGGAACTGCGGTTCTGTTAAATAAATAAAATAAAATAAATCATAAAGCGCGTAAAAAATAGGTAGTGATATAAAATCCATGATGAAATCACTTCATCACTGTCTGTCAGTATTCTTATATATCTGTCTTTTTTATTTGTATGATCTTCTATAAACACGATCTATGTCGATTTTTTATAATGCATATTAACTTTAAGTAAGCAAATTTATTCATTATTCAAAAATCAAGTCTGTATATTTTTGCATGTAAATACAAAATGTCTGCTTTTTGTCGTAAATCATTTAAACTTATAAAACCGAACTACTTTTTTATGATTCGGAGTGGTTCTCGCAAAAGTTTATCATATTCAATGACATTAAAAACCTTTTAAAATTCAAAATACCCAGAAAAACTATCAAAAGAAAATGATACTCGAGGGATTTGAGACACTTTGCAAGTATTATTCGTTTGAACTCTAACTCAACGTCACTCGCGTCTTAAATATTATTTTTCTTTTGAAATCTTAAATTGGTGTAATGAAATTGAGTAAATGAAAAATCATTGTAATAGGGCGGCGTGTGATTCGAATCCCAGTGATGCTTTTAATGCGTTTATAAATTCATAAACTTCAAATTAGTTTTAAAATATCTCTGGCTGGTGTGAGATTTTGAATTTATTGATTCAAATTTTTGGCATAGTTTACAGATCAAAGTGCATGGTAGGCGACTGTTATCACATAAACACTATTTAATATAATAATCATTTACGTAGGATGTGTGAAACCTCAGTTGTAATTATCGACTCTCCACATGAAATGCTTAATGATTCATCAAATTGACAAGAGTCGTAAAATCCAATTCAGTGTAACTAATTGCCCCCTAGTTGGACCATATACTTATTATAAACAACGACATAAATCGATGGTCTTCGTCTATTCCTAATATGTTATATTTTTTTATGTAATTACATGCAGGAGAGCACAACTAGTAGAGACCGATGTATTCTATGACGCTCAGCCAGGGAGGCTGCACGCTACATGCAGGAAAAACATACACATACATTGAGTGACAAATTTACCGATTAGCTTATAGATTTTTTTTTTATATATGCTCCTAGCCTATCGCCTAGGGCTTATGGAAAAAAGTCACTCTTTCTTTTTTGTGTTACAACAAACATGCTATTTATTGCTTAATAGAAATAGTTACTAATAATGAGAATTGGTTGTAAAAAACACTTGTCGTTAAATTACTCTATTAGAGCTACCTTTCATAATGAAATATTGATGGAACGAAAGTGAAGTTGTACAAGTTTAACTTTAAATTTAAATTGAGAAATTAAAATGTTACTGCTATTTTAATTTAATAATCCGCCAACTCTTGACATTTAATTTTCATTAAGAGAAAGTGCGAGCGCACTTTAAGAGAGTTGTAATTTAATTTTACAAAAAAAATATCTATGTCTCAAATAATAATTCTCACATTAAATCGATTCGCTTCAATCTCCTGAATAAGTATACTTATTCAGCTCTCGGATTAAATTTAATATCAATGTCATTAACTAGAAGATTAATTTTATAAGATGAACAAAGTTTTTATAATTGACATAAATCTCTACAGTAAATTAATCTTACAGAAAGCAATATAATAAATTATTGCCAGTAAAATCGTAAATAATAAACATTTACTTTTATTGACGTATCCTTACTGTTTATTGCTTCTTAATTACTATTCGCTTAATAATATTTTTTATTTCTTTGTTTCAGGTAAAAGTTCTACTTCATTTACTATCCAAGTTGTATCGTAAGTACCTACGATAAATATATTTTTTTGTAGACAAAGAGAATGTCAGTCTTTTGTACCTTTTTTATTTTTAAATTATTACTGAGTGATGATATATCCAGACTGCGATGAAGGTAGTACATCTATGAATCTTGGAGCTTAATATACATTCACTTTCCACTACTCATTAGTTTACTACAATTTATAAATGTTGTAGACTTCTACAACATTTATAAATTTGAAAATAAAATTATTTGTGTAAATAATCCATAAAATAGTTATGATTACTTTAAGAGTTTTATTTAATACTACAAATATAGTTGAATAATTTTTTCGCCGCTTATTTGAATCATTTTTTATTCTTTGTTATTTATATTATATTACTCTTAAACAATAGGTAAAACATTATACATGTTCGTATAGACACAATATTTGAAATATCAGATACTCGTATTTACCATCGTCGTAGTAAAATAACTATTATATTATATTATAAATAATTCATTCATTTTTAATTAAAAAAATATCAATCATTTACTATGCTTTTTTATAATTTTAGAAAACCATACGCTTTGTGAACTCATTATTTTGTATAATAAAAGTACTCACTATTTGATGTTGCGTTGTATCGAATAAATACGTTCAATGTAGTTATATCCTAGTAGACAAAACAGTAAAAAAGTCTATTCGAAGCATACTCTGACTATCCAGTGCAAAAGGAATGCTCAGGATGCCTCTTGAATGTGTTATTTGGTGTTTCTTTCGAAAGTGCAGTGAGGTCTTCAAAAGCTCGCCGCTATCGAGCTTTGAAGCTCTTTCATTATTAGATTTACCCGCGACGCGTCCTCTAAAGCTCCCGAGACACAACATTCTACAATCTACAGCCTTTCAACGGAGCTTAATAAATAACTCCCATTTCACGTATTTATTGGTAATGTCGAGGTTGTATTGAGATTCTCGGCTTAATCGCCTGTTGTAAATCTGCCAGTATTTACAGGCAAGGGACCGGTTGGTCGTTGTAGTTGCGGCTCACACATCGTTCAAACCCTTATCCGATATTTATGTCGCTTTGTTGTTGCCTTTGAAGTAAAATGCCAATTAGGTGGAAGCAATATAAGAGCAGGTGCCGCTAAGTGGTATTCTCATAATGATATATTAAATCGTTTGCAGCACGACGTTTGCTTATAGTTTTATACGACCGAGATTCGAAAAGCGAATTGAAGCAATCGATACCGGCATTAACCGATTATCTCGCTACTTTGAATGTCTGCTCGGGGAATGCAAATTGTTTAAATATACACATTATCTTGCCAAAGTAATTGATAAATCAATACGAGAAACAAGCTTATCGAAAGTAATTATACGTTATTAACGAATATCATTATCTCTCGATACAAAGTGCAGAAAAGTTATTCAAATAAAACAATAAAATTTAAAACTATATATGAAATAAATAAAATAAAACTTTGTAAATTGACGGTTGTAATGTAATAAAACGATTTATGTAACTTATGTTGTTGGTCGATGCGTTTTATTGTAAACACAGTCATTAAGTTAGTTATATAAAAAAAAATACAGTGGAACCTCAATTAACGCCTCGTATAATACGTTTTCTTGCATCTATCATTTATTTTCTAGAACACTTAAAAACGTTAAATCGCTGTTCAGCCTTTTACTATAAATTTTCATTTAATTTTACAGTGCTTAGAGGGGATTTTTGGTACATATACGTTTTTATAATTTATTTACTTGATTTATGTTATTTTAAATCAATTTATTATGAGCAAAATTTTAATACCTATTATTGATAGTATTTTATAGTGCATTAGTGTCTGCATGCATGGTATTAAACAGACCCGAGTATATAACATCAGTTAGAGTTAATCAAATTACAAATTAATTACTCCCGGAAGATTTCTGCGCGTAATTTATCATTATCTTGATGTGATATTCCCCGTGCAGCCTGCAGTGTGCAGCCAGCCTTATGGGTGCAATCCATCACTTATGCATCGGCAATAAGACTAAAGCACCTTGCATAATGGATCACCGGGCTCATCAAACGGCCTCTTTAAATATTATTGATTATGTATCATGGATCACCACAGCAACATCTAAAACCTTAAACATTTTTGGAACTTGTGCTACAAGTAATGGTACAAAAATATATTCAAAATTATGGAATAGTTGCTGTAAGAATGTACAAACCATGCAAAAATGTAAAAAAATATGCATTTTGCAAAAGCATTCGAATGAAGTAATACGAATATATTCGATTTGATATGCTTCCTATTCTTTGATGATTATATGCTCTTAATATGAGAGCGGAGATGAAAGTAACGCTCAGTTGATTGCAAGCAGTAGTGAACAAACACATTTGGAAAAGTTTTGGAAAACTGAGTTGAATCTTTACTACATGCACAATATCAGAGATTTGCAGCTTTACTCGATCAAAACAAAGTGCTTTATTTGCAGATGATATGTTATTAATATTTCCATACGACTGCGAATTTATGCACCATACCTAAAGTCAATGCAGCTGCATAATGGGTATTGTACAGTTACAGTTGATAAAAATACAAAAGTAAACATAGAAATAAGATAAAATGTACTCGCCGTAGTTCTGGGAGGCAGAGTTGATATTGAGTGAGGTGAACCATGGCGGTTGACAGAATTTTATAGGATCAAAATGTGACAACTCGATCATTAGTATATATACATGTAACTAAGCTTTTTGAAGGCCGTTTGCGGTGACCGTACGCTCCAGTTAACGAGCGGAAATGGATACAAAGCTCAGTTAGATGCACCCTGTGATGCACACTGCACAATTTCTGTTAATTAATGAACCGGTCGCTTCCGGTTCCGCCACACATTCAAAATCGTCGACATTCAAAACCGCGGCTCGTGTTTTAATTCGAATTTCGAACCTCCCGTTCTTTTGTTTATTCCCCGACAATTTTATTTCGACAATTCCCCGACAGCCAAATGGCTATGTAAATTTTAAAGCCAATCTTCGAGTAATTGCCACTTTCGAGTGTGGCGTAATTTTTTCCGAGTCGTTAAAAAAACATTAAGCACTTTTGAATTTTTAAACGCCTAGGATATGTTTTAATTAATTTTCAGCGCGGATCAATGTGCCGTTATCCAGGTGTTATTAAAATATATTAAAAGTATTATCAATAAAGTTTATAACTCAATAACTTTAGTGATAAAGTGATTTTAAATTGAATGCACTAATATAATTTCATCGTTAGCTTACCGTGAATCTTTATTGCTCAGCTGTATGTGCTTAAATTTATATATTATACAGGTAAATAAGAAGTAATAAGGGCCAATTAATTTATTTACTAAGTTATATATATAAGTACTATGAAATACAAAAAAATCAAATCGATTTTCGTAGTTTTTTTTAGTGTATTCGCCTTTTAGGATCAAATCTACCTTAGAAGTGTAACAGGCTAATCATCAGATATACTTTAAAAAAGCTTATCAACTTACGCTTAACGATTCTCCGATATAATATATTCTTTCTTTTCGAATCATCGGGTCATCTCGTCCCATTGGTCACCGGGTGCACTCAATTTAGTACAACGGCAATGGCGCTCCTAAATGGCCTACCAGCACACCTCGATCCTTTTCTTACATCCTTTTCCTCTTTTATCGATGGTATTACTCATGTAGATCTCTTTGATTTTGACACTTGTCATCTTCATCTTCTTTTATGTTTTTTTTCTCTTCTGTATGTATTGTATGCTTATGTATACTCTGTTTCTTATTCTTTGTACCTTGGAACTGCGGGTCTGTTGAATAAATAAATAAATATTTTACTCAGTGGAGCTTTGGGTGTAGATATGACATGAAGCACGCTCAGCTGATATAGCGATACATAACGGAAATTTATAGAAATTATACAGCAAAAATTAGAGAACAATTATGAAAGAATGTATCTATTGCTTCCTAAGAATGAAATTCTGATTAAGTGTCTTGCGAAATAAATTTTAAATAAATAGAAATATGATACATTGTAAAATAATACAATTGTGTATTTAATTCAAAGAAATTTCACTTTATTCTTCAGATCAAATCGTGTTTTCACAAAATACTAGTCCATAACATTACGTAACGCGAACTTACCGACACATAAACTCTTATAAAGGGCGGGCACTAACTTTGAAACATTGAATGTATACTTTACTACGCCGAAAACTTGTTTATATTCTGGCAACACTGAGCGATAAAAATGTTTTTGACTTGCCTGGTTTTTTCTAAACGCATTTACGGGGTTGCGGGGGCGTAAGAAGTTTCCACCTTATAAAATAACCAGGTAACACCATTTCCGAACGTTCCGACCGTCCTGAAAGCATTTCGGTCCGGTTACACTTCTGAAACCGAACCCGTGTTAAAAATTAATGTTGATCGGCTATTTGACCCTTTTCGTACGCGTTTGCAGGTCAAACGCATAGCTTTATGGGGTGCGGATTGAATAGTTTCACGGCGAGAGCTTTTGTAATGCCAAGTTTTAAGCTGCCCGAATATAAGGAGGGAATAAATTGCGCCCGCTTTCTCATTTAATATGAATTTACCGTCAAGCGCTTGCACGTGTGCACTAAAAAAAACGTTTCTATGAGGAACTTAAATAAAATAAAATTTCCTTTTGACATTTTGTTTTATAACTACGTCTCAAAAGAATTGTATTACTATTAATTGACGATATTTTAGTGTTACTTATTGATCATATAGTGTTTATAAAGGTATTTCGGATACCGTACCTGCCGTCTCTTCCGTTTCCGATCTTTGGCTCTGGATGTCCTCACGAACCTTACATGTAACACTTAGGTAAATTTCCGGGTGCAAATATGTTGTCAAATCAAAGCCTGGAAAATGGCAGCTGTTATAGTTTTACATCAATGAATTGCGGTGATAAAATTAAGCTCCATATATTTAAAGGATATGAGAATATTAAATATAATAACACTTCTATTGTAAATATGAATATATTATCATCATCGTCTTTAGAGTGAAACTGATATAGGCCTTTAATTCTAAGTTTTCTTAAATAGTCGTCCTTGAGTATATATGCGCATTTACATTACAATCATCCTAATGCAAAAATGAATACATTTTACAATAAACGTGATCACTGGATACTATGTTTTTCTTATTATTTGTAAACGAATAAGATTTATACCAAACATCAGAACCGAATGAATGCCTCAATGGATTATTTTAAATATAGAATAGCCAAGGGTAAAATATATTCTGCAAGGATTATAGACGTTTAGTTCTCTGAATTATTAAGAAATCCCAGTTTTACTCTCAATTCTAGAAATGAAACTACAAGTACAATATATACATCAGTCATATTAGAATATGAACAGCTGTTGAACGCGAAACGATATTAGTTTATTTACGATAACGATAAAAAGTGCCAAGATATTGTTGCTCGAAATAATAATATCCATAATATATGAAATATGCTACTGGGATCCGTAAAATCCTTACAAATGATCCTCGAAGAAAACTTATTGTCATTTTGGAATGAAATCATGATCTCGGTTTGTTTGGATTGCAGAAGTTAAGGCATGATAATAATATATTAAGCTGGGGCACACAAACGTGCATTTTATTAGTTATTTCTTATTTCTACTTCCTGCTTCTCTGGTCTCCGTCAACAAAGCTCCGCCACAATGAGGAACGTTTGATTTATACCCCGAGTAACAATATGTCCCCGGGTGTAATGACACAATGCTTTACCATTATTGTGCCGCCGGATTGAAGGAGGATTGAAATAAAAAACTCCATCCATCTCCACCGGAAATGCGATGTATGGGACGAGGCTAAAGCAGAATCCGCCATAATGGATCGCCCCTCGCTTAAAGTTCGAAGATGCCCAAACAGTTAGCCAATCTAAGCTTTTCTATAGCAGTTCTAAGCAAATACGGGTTAGTACAGTCACCATTATCCATAGACCATCATAAACATGCATTAGGTGGTGAAATCATTATCATTACCATGCCCGCTCTTCTCTAACTAGAGCATATGGTTGTCACTAACTGCCGTAATGTGTCAGCCATCGATGATCGTATATCAGCATCCCATATATGCGTCTTAAATTTTCGCCGAATAAGTACTGTGTATAGTTCCCGTCGACCCTCCAGAACGGCGAAAGCCAGGGAGGTAAAATCATCTATGTTTCTACAAAGGATAATTCACAAGGTGTCTTCTATACCGGCTTTAAATATTAGGTGCTACAATATTTAGAATATATTGTATATAACAGTAATTCAATTGTCATTAAAGAAATGTACATTTTGATAGTGGGTTAGAAGCGTTTTCACAATGATTTTAATCATTAAGTGATTACAGTGAAAGCTTTAAAACTGTTAAACGAATAAAACACATCTTGTGTTTTTAAGCTTATATTTTTTTAGTACATATTTTTTTAACAATATTTAAGCAACTTTGCAAGACAATCCTAAATATTGAACACCTCCATGTCATTGCGGAACACGTTTTTTTTTTTTCGTAGAGACGCATCAAGTTTGGGAGTCTCTGGTCGTCTCTAACCGAGCGGCCGTTCTTTCTTTGCCCAACAATGGCGAGTGAAGCACAAGAGAGAACCCCGCCATAGAGAAGAAGCGGCAGTATGAAGAGAAGCTTCTTACTTCCAGCAGCAACAATAACACAAGAGAAAAGACCATTAGGAAGCAATATCGATAGATATGATTGATTCTGTTCGCGGATCGTATTTGCTAAATTAAAAGAACTCCATCCAATGGTTCAGAGCTTCGGACAAATAACTCTCGACCATTAACTCGAATATTGATTAAAGCATTAAACGCCGAACGAACAGTACGCAATGTAATCCCGTCCCATGCAATCGCGAATTATTTTTTATGTAAACGGATAAAAATATGTTGGATTATTGACAGGTTGTACGAAATATTAAATACAGGCAAACTATTACCTGTAACGTTTAAACTGTTATTTTATTATTATCTTATTGATAAGGTTCCTAAATTAATCTTGCATACTTATTTCACCTGTATTTTACGAGTACACCTGCATAATTGAATAAGAGATTTAATTAACATATTAAATTGAAAAACGCTTGGTATTATTTTAAGCTCTTTGTTTTTGATTAGACTTCTTTTGCATCTCAAAACAGCTTGAATGTTTGTAATATATGATTTTTTTTTATTATTTCATTATCTCAGAAATGTATTTCTTTATTGGAGGATTTAGTATGTCCATCACGAATAGCAGCCAGCAACCTTGATCTTGTACGAGTTGAGATCCTCCTCTCTTTCAAAAGGTCGTTATTCAGTCGTGTGAGGGCATGATGAGGAGCAGGTCAACAAAACAAATACTTTTTCAGTAGCACATTGACATATATATTTACGATAAACTTGACAAACTTATGGCTCGACCTAGTCAAAGAATTCAGGATGAGCCATAATATAATATGCTCTTGCCGACTGGCGGCACACGACTGCGCGCCCGTGACGGGCAGTCGCACAACGCTACCAGTGACGATCTCCGTAACGTCCAAAATGCCAATATGGCGGACACATTCATGTCGGACAAGCGAACAGAAATAAGAGACGAAAAGATTGTATATCGAGGTTTTCGGTACCGGTCAGCAAGGGCTATATCATGCTGATGTCAGAGAATTGTTTCCAATGTTTTTTTAAACATTTCTGATAAAAACTAAAAACAAACACGTCTAGCATTTTTTTCCAGATGATTACAGCTTAATTCACACATATCAATTGATATATTTAATCCCTAATCAAATAAACTACATTATTTTTTGATATGAGGTCAGCGATCTGGCTGCTCTTTTTATATATCTCCTTAATGTGACAATAAGTGCCTGTTAAGTCTAGTTAAGACGTGTCGTCTTTCAGTTTAAGTGCTGGTTTATTTGTCTTCTTAACCAAATGATAAAATTTAATAACTTAATGCACCGAACATATAGTTGTAAACACTCTAAAAACTATACGTGAACCTTAAAAAGTGACTGAAATTATTGATCAAAATTATGCCGAATGAAAATTAAGCTTTTTGGTGTTTAGTTAAATCTTTACTGCAAACACCACGATAATTTGGAACTTGTATATCAACGTCACTACTTCTTCTACTTTTTATTAGAAACATGAACATATATTCTTTACTTTTCTCTATATTTATTATTGCCTTTTACCCAGATTACGTACATCTAGTAACAAATCTCTCTTACAACACTCTATTGGTTACAATTGTGTCATGTTATTACGAACTTGTTGATGATGATAATGTTTTCTTCTTCACTTTAAATAAACGCTGAAGTTAGTAAATACTCGTAATTACTAGAATTTTTCCTTTACAAGTCTCAATTTTCTACAAATTTCGTTTCTTAAGGCAACACATACTAAAGGGTCCGCCAAATAACATTTTTTTTTTAAAACAGGGCGCAAAACATCGAGTGTAGCTTCGGCTGTGTGGCACGTAGCGCCGTCTTGTTGAAACCAAATGTTGCCAATATCCTCTTCTTCAATTTTTGTGAACAAAAATTCGTTCAACATGGCCGTGCCGCATGGAAGCGCCATTGTTGGCGCTTCACGCACACTTTCTGCCACAGCAGCAATATTCTCGGGTGTACGCACTGTTTTTGGCTTTTCACGCTTTGGTTTATCGATGAGGATGCCAGTTTCTTTCACTTTTTTCTCAAGATAACGAACATACGGAGCTGACGGTGATTCTCTTCTTCCAAAATCCGTACGCAATTTTCGCACACATTCTGCAACATTACCATGATTTTTAAAGTAATGTCGCAATATTTCCCAGCGTTGTTCAAGCGTATACACAACCATATTCGTTCAGAAGAAGAATAAAACTAATTATCTGTCAAATCAGACATGAGCTAAGTGTTACCATTCACGAAATAAGCACTAGTTGAAAAAAAAAACCGTTAGATAGTATCTAGTAACACTCTTTATGTTTGTTACGATGACGTAATCCTTTACAACTCGCAATAACGGTTACCGTACTCGTTCCGCAAACACGGCTATAATTCTGCGATTGCCGGAGAGCCTCGGAGAGCTCAAATTCCTCTCAAGTTATGGCTTTCCTCGTGAAATTGACGCCAAGGCACCGAGCATGATTTATTCGTCCGTTTAAATTACCTTTCCCAGCTGCACATTCCTCGGCCGCAAGTCACCACCTCCACCAGTTCCTCGCCAGACTAGCGGCCCAGGCGTTGCGTGATATTACACCGAGAATTTCAGACGAGTTATCTCACATCACCGTTTTTCACAACAACAAAAAAAACATAATTAAAAATGCAAATGTCGCGTACTGAGAAACTACGTCAACCTCACGAACTATGCATAATACATGCAAGAAAAATTTACATGCTTATTGCTTGGCTTACATTTTCTTATTCAAATTCCACTTTAAATTCGTAATGGTAAAAACATAACGAACTGCCACTTGCTATTATAGTTCTTCATCTTCTTTTGATTTCTTTATATATAATCGTGTCGGAAACAACAGGGTCAGATCCTGTCTGCCCAGAAGTGGGCGACGTCGATGCCGTTACTTCTGGCCATCATCAGGTCTTCCTGGGTGCAGCCACTCATGCACACTCCAGAAGGTGTGACAGGGTCTGCTCCACGCCGCAGTCACATTCAGTCGGTCCGCTGTAAAACTGCCAGGCCCTCATTTGTGTCCTCGTCTTGCATACTCCGGTCCGAATCTGTTAAGGGACCTTCATATATTCCACCCTTGGTCATTCGGGGCAATCCAAGTATTCCCCTCAGTTGCGCTTCTCCACATGTTCAGCCGCAGGGTGGCATCAGGTATCTCCAGTTCCGTTGACGACTGTAGGAAACTTCTTCTTGATTTGAGCCGTGTAGTTATCTTTTGGTACCCAAACATAGGGTGGAGTGCGTCGTGGGTTGCTTTGGTGAGTTCCTTCTTGGTAGTAACTTCTCGCCGTATGTTTGGTGGGGCAATGCCCGAGAGTTGATTTCTTTAAGAACTGCATTATTCCTGCTGTTACTTGGAGCATATTGTTAGACCACGAAAGTTCAGCTGTAACACCGTTTTTTATGTAGTATTATTATTGGAAGTTAGATGTGTAATAGTTACTCATTAGCTGATATCTGCAGTACTGGTTTTTTAATTTCCCAATTATGCCACATCTACGACATCGCAAGTTTTTTTATTTTCAAATATTCACTTTGTTTTGGAGTATCAGTCCTGTAATGGATTAAAGAGTTTTTATTTCAATGATTCTTAGTAGGTTGTGTCTCATCAATCATCAATCTCAATCATCGCTCATAATCAAAACTTTTGAATATTTATCTCATCTAGTTGCCATTGATAATAAAAGTAAAAACGAATGCAACGATTGGATCGCATTCTAAAACGTATACAAATTTCGGTAGAGTTAATCGTTATTTTTAATAATTTCTTTACTTAATTTGAGTATAAATATTATTATTTTGAAAGTACTGCAGAGATTGTTTATTTATTTAAAGTTATGTGTCGTATTTAGTACCTAATATGACCTCGCATTAGGCGTAAATAATTACATAAAATTAAGGCCGAACGGCATTCGGGCCGCATGTGCCCCCGCGTGTATGGGGGCGGAAGTGCCCTTCTATTTGCTGAAGAGGAAGCCATTCAGCCTTTTGTGCGACCGAGACCTTCCATCGCCATTGCCGCTATCATCATTATCATTACAATCGTCATTCCGGCCGACTCCGCGAGCTTCGGACCCAGAAAGCTCGAAACCAGTCACGCGAAGGCTTTTGTGCTTTAACCGCATCACGGACAGACAGGTGTAGACTGAAAAAAGCTTTACAACGAGGCTCACCTTCAAAACTCGCATTGTATTCGCAAATCGTTTTATTTTCCGATTGTTGTTTTTTTTGTGAAAGCTCGCGTTTTGGCGTATTTAATGGACCATTAGGTTAATGTTTATTAATCACTTTTTATTGAAATATTTTATGTATTGCGCGGAAAGAGATCGTCATTGTTTTTTTTATATCATTGAATATGTTCTTAACAATAAACCATAAAGCGTGATAATTACGCAACATTAGCTACTTTCTCGATATAAGCATTTTGAATTTTCAATATTTATAAAAACTAACATCATTGCAAGAAGTCTTGCTTTTCACACTTTTTTTACAGTAACTATGGTATGTTTATAACACTATTAGATATTGAAATTGACTACATTCATTCTTCTAAGTCTATTCGTTTTACACCAATCATTTTCAGTTAGTCTCTTGATAAACAAACAACGGTTATTTGTGGACCAAATATAAATGCAAATCTCTAACGTCAAGGGTTAAATAAACATTAAAAAATTGCAAAAATGTGTATTTCATATCTCCATATGATTCTCAGATGCAATTTCTCTATCACTGTCTAACAAAATTTTGTACTTTATTTTATTTAATGACGTCACGTTCATTCTTATCGTCAAATTTGTCATATTTAATATTGAATTGATCATACATTTAAATCAGCAAAAATAACGAATAAAAACGAATTGAAGGTACGAATATTTATATTTTCTAGGGGTCTGTACGTCAAAGTCCCCATCGGATAGTTGCCCCATCGTAATTAATTGCCATCTGAAGGCGGCATTATTTACGTCATTATTATCCAGGTCTGTTTTTCATTAGTTCTCGGTCATTGTTCGCGATAACCGACTAGTTAGGGCCACTCCGCGCAGATGTCGCCTGCTTTTGGGCCCAGTACAGAACCCTGAGTACTCCCGGACCAAACACGGAACCCTGCGTATTCCTGGGCTTATTTATTACAGGAGTATTTATCCGGCTATGAAAAAGGGTCCAGTCACTCCCTCCCCCTTTGCTCATTGCCAGCTATTGTCGACTTTTTATTTGATTTATTTGCGGCGACATCATTGTGCTCGGCAGTTTTTTGTACGCTTTTACGAGCGCTCATTTAAACTTTACAACTTAATCGCGAAATCGCAGAGAAAAAAACTATTATTATTGAGTAATCATATTAAGCCAACACGAACGGCCAGCTTGGCAGAAAAAATGTTCGAAAGTTGCTGGCAGTTACTTCTGACGTTTATCAATAGATGTACATTATTTTATTTGAAAAATTACGGTTTTATTACTCTTTAGGCTTCACGTTTGATATTTATTTACCATATAACATTTTATTTTCAAATATTACTCGGAAATAATTTACAATTAGCTATAATTATTTGAATCCAAAAACCGTTTAAATACAAAACACTTAATATGACCACAAAATTTCACTTGTTATTATTAAGTAAAACCATGTACAGCTATTTTTCCTAACCCTCGTTTCAAAGTACGTTAACTTATTTATTTAAATTATATTCAAATAAGTAGTAAAAGAAAATCTTCCCAATAACACCATTTATTTTCTGTAAATCCCTTAATTGGTTTTACAAGTGAATAAATGTAAAAAATAATGTTAAGAAAATACTTAAATTTATGATTGTAGTGTAAATTTTGGGCTACATACAGGTATAGTCTAACAATAATGGCTGATTAATAAATTCATAGTAATCACAGTATCTCTCCATTATTACCAGGAAATGTAACTTGAAGATGCTTTCAAAAATTTGAATCTAAATCTATAAATAGAGGTAAACTGTTTGTTGTAAATATATGATAAATTACATAACATAATATTTATTAGAAACGTTCATACAAAACTCCACGCATTATTTTGCTCTACAAATCGATAAATACTCGTGCGATCATTACCGCCTTCAACAATAGCCGTACTCAAACCTATTCACATAGAATTAGTGCGTAATATTCATTTTATTTCTCCGCATGACTGTGCGCATTTCCCTTCCGAGCGATCGGGCATCCATTTGCAAACTCCCTGTCACACAATGCCACTCCAAGATGGAGTGCAAACTGTTTGCGATAATAGCAATATTAATACAATTCGGAATGTCCGGGCATCAGACTCTGTGGGAGGTCTTAACGACCGTAAATGTTGATAATTCGGGGTCGCCCGATTCTCCCGCGCGAATTTGACAGCTGTCGCAGCCGGCACGGTTCATTGCCTCATTTAATGTTCCACTCTTACAAATTTGAATTTTAAATTGTTTCTGCTTTCCAATCGCGACGCCATCTTGCGGTCTTCTTGTCAATTATGACATTAATATGAAATTAAGTTTTATATATTTTTTCCTACTCGTGTTACTTCTGATTGAGTATCACATCACCTATGATCTTGTTTTATTAATGATTTAACGTAAAAAAAATCCTGTTGCTATGTTCGAGTGTTTGCTGTATACTGCCATGCCATATATTTTCTTATTTGTATATCATGCGTTGTATAATAAAAAGAATTCGAATAAGAAGAATTCAAATAAAATATCAGCTGTGTAGAAATAATGTTTAGTGTTTCAATTCATGGCTTTTGTGTTACATGCATTTTTAACTCTCCTTCTTGGTCTTCTTTTAAGAACTTATTTATTCATTAATTATATATTCTGCATCTTATTAAGTAAGCTCATTTTGTATACTTCTAGTTACAATATGTATTTTTAAATACATTTCATATGAAAACATTTATTTTCTCTATAAATTGTAGACTAGCCCAAGGTGGCCCATTGATTTTATTGATTAATTGACCCGCATGTGAACAAATTGGCGGCAATTTGTCTTAATTAAAGTGCATAATCACAACGATTGTGCTTTCGAACGATGCAATCAAACAAAAGTACCGACGAAATTACGTACCTACCCTAACTGCCATTAAATTCCCATCGCCACACAATAGCCATCAGTATAATTAAAAAAAAAACGCCCCTTAACATATATAATTTCACTTTTTTCTATGTTGGTATGTGCACTGTATTATTGGTCACAACACATTGTTTCGACAGTTTCTTAGATCTTTTACTAACTGGATGGCCTCGTTATTTCCCATTAAGGTGGCTTATTAGATTGATAAATGTGTTCAATAAAATCAGCGGTCGGGGAACTTTATTAACCATTACCCCAATATATTTTTGCGTAAGTTGATATTACCCCTTCTCCCCATTTTGAAAAGAAGACAATTAATATATATTTGAAGAAACATTATTTATTGAATTAATTTACACGGAAAATAACAAAAAAGATACATGAAAATAGTTAGTTTTATGAAATAGCAAACTAAAAAAATTTCCTTATTACCCCAAAAAACATACTTCTACCCCATTTGGGGTAATTTACCCCGGTTCCCCGACCGCTGAATAAAATAATAATTAATCACATAACGTCTGCTGTTACACATTTTTTAGTGATAATCATGAAAATTTCAAAGATGTGTGTAAATAAGTGTATCTGTACCTTCATATTTTATGATACATTATTACTTTTTTTCCAATGCCATTTTAATGATTTTTCGTCTTCAAAATCGTGATATTTACCCAAATAGCGAATCATGGCACTAATAATTTCTCACTAGCGCATCAGGGCTATAAAGTCATTATCATTAATAGTCACTCGAACAAAAAATGATTGTGCTAGATATTCAGTGATTGAATCCGTTCTCTTCCGGTATTGTTGCGACAATTTTTTTTTCGTTTTGCTAAATACTAGGCATCTATTTAATAGATTACTGACACGATAAAAGAGAAGTAGCTTTTACTTCTGTACAAACTTACTGAAATTCATTATATAATAGATAAAAGAAAACTGTATTTTTTTTTAAACGTTAAAAATGTATTTTAATGCAATAAAAATGTAAACCACACTAAGACATACAATATTTTATTTTGCTTGCTCGTAGAAACATGCAAGCTTGCTAAAAATCCGGCGAATACATTTCGTATTGTGTCGCAACAAGGCGACACAAATTGCTCGTAGGAGCTCCCACCTCCAACGCCCAACTATTAGCATTCATAACGCCGTGAAATATAGGTAATCTTCTCAACGATTCCTACAAACGGCGGCGAGAGTGTGTGCGCCACTCTTAACCCTCGGCTTTAATGGCGCCCTTTCACTCCCTCCTATCAGCCTACAAATACAAACTCTTGCGACTGGGACGATTCATCATCACATTCTGAATTTTTTTCTTTTTTATATCCTTCAAAGTCCTTAGTTGTATGTGCGAGTATCTTGATATGCCATATCCGTTCGCTGAAACTAAATGTATACTGGAAATAATAAAACAGTAGTGCACAGTGAAACTCGTTTACCATTGCATTCGATTTGATACGTGCTGGCCAAGAATCTGATTAGAATGTAGGTTATGAGAGTTCTAGTGGTTATGGCGTAACATTTCGCACCGTGTAAAATTCAAATGTAAAAATCATTTCGATATGATTTTCAATGCATTTGTTATTTATTTAACATATTTCAGTTTCTCTTTCGCTCTGAATCACCACCGTAATGTTACGTCAGCCTTCAGTAAATTCACTTCTTTACAAGTCAGCTCTTCTGAATACATTACTTGTACCGTTGACGACTTCCTGGATAAGCAGCTTTAAGAAAATAAGAGTCGTTAATGATCGTCTGCTACACCCGATGAATATGTTCCATACAACTCTAGCTTCAAGTATAGATCGAACATAAGAAAAAAAACTGCCAAATAGGCTTCTGACTTGAACCAATTTATCCCTTCTTTAACTATTTTAAGCTCTTCTCATTCTCTTTTTCTAATATTCTAAACACCTTCATATATTATAAGCAATTAAATATACATATACTATACATAAAAATCCTTAAACGAGTCAAATCATCCAGAAAAAATATCGGCGGGAGCGGGATGCGAACCGCGGACCTTTGGAACCAACCCAGGTAATTATACCGCTCGGCCACCGGGCCAATTTCTTCCACCTGAGATGACTCGTCTCTGACTATTCAAAGTATGTATATTTTTATTTTTTATTATTCAATCAGAATGCATTTATTCACAAGCTTAATATTATTATTTCCGGCAGTCTATTTATTTTAGTAAGTACCACTCGGGTCTCGAACCGAAACTATAGATCAAATGGATGCGGTATAATTACCTGGGTTGGTTCCAAAGGTCCGCGGTTCGCATCCCGCTCCCGCCGATATTTTTTCTGGATGATTTGACTCGTTTAAGGATTTTTATGTGTAGTATATGTATATTTAATTGCATATAGTATTGTAAAATAGTCAATGATCTATAAAAGTAGATTAGAATATTGAAATAATAAAATAATATTCTAATAAATAATTAAAAATATCCACCTTCATATATGTTTCAAAACCATTTAGCAATCAGTTTGTAACCAGTGCTCAGTTTGATCCATGTTTAAACAATCTAGGAACTATATTTATAAAATAGCATGTCCCGCAACAGAAAACAACAATATTAAAACTGTGTCTATACACAGTTTTTAAATTGTCCATCAAAATACCATTCTGTTTTATAGTATTAACACACTTCACTTCTGTGCCACTTTGTTATATATTATTTACAATCAGACGTATTATTGTCATTTTCACAAGTGCAACTCGTATAATTGACATTAAATTAACAATCACTTAAGAAAATCAGAGCAAAAGGTACCCATGTAAAAATGAAGGGAAGGAGATGTTCCGTAGCATCCACGTTCTCTGTACTCTGCTTTCCGTGCCATTACGCCGCAGATTCTTTACGAGCCCACATCTCGCAGAGCCGCTCTAATAACTAACTAATGACATGCGCAACATGTGACACCGCTAACACCCGCGCTTATCGTACACATTATCGTTGCCCACAGATCCGCGCTCTCTCGCTAAACCGACGAGATCTCTTAAGATCCCTCACACAACGAGATCTCGTTTGGAATACTTCACAGCGACATCTCTTTAAGACGATAATCGCTTTTTGTTTCGCCTTTGTTTAGTTTTGATAACACCGCCATACTTTTAAGAGTGCCGCCATTCTGTGTAAACCACACATCACACACAAGATACATTAGTTTTAAGTTACTTATCGTACATTAAACAAAATTAAAGTGTTACACTAAGTGAACAGTTAAATTTGAAACTCAAACATAATTACTTTATAAAAATATATATTATTTTATACTTTATCAAGACTATCTCCATACATCTTTGATTCCAAACATAAAGCAAAAATAGTAATACCGATTTTAAATTTAATTACTCATATTTGCAATTATATATAATTACAAAGAATCGTAGGTTTACTACTTTAAGTTCAATAAATATATACTGATGTGCTGTTTTCAAATTTTATTCTTGTTATTATTTGAGATACTTCTGAAGAGTTTTTTGGGCATCGATTTCTAGCTTTCTTACCATCTTTCAGTGGTCTGTCCGGGAGTGTTTTTCTTTCGTGGTTACTTTAAAACGTAATCTTAACATAGATAAGATGACTCTTACTCTATTTAAGTAATGATGTGGTCTACACTGTGTAAAATTTGAAAGATCTTTCATTTTTTGTTTATATATTATATTTGTTATAAATTATACTTATTTCATGTTTCTTTCTTTTCAGATCATTGATATTCCAATCAACGAAACTACGTCAAACTGGTGAGTTTACAAATAACTTAAAAAAAGGATTTACTTAAGACTCCTTTAGCAAGGAAATTAATGAAAATTGTATCTTTATACACATGATATAATTAGCATTTTATTTTGCGTAACTTTCTTGTATACATATACATGACTTAAAATAATTTATTTTTAATGTAATGGTAACCTTTTATCGTACCTAGCTTTCGAAACCATTTATATGGCTGCATTGGCTCCTTGGCGATATGAAAAAATCTTGGATCACGTGTAATATATGCAAATAAAATAAAACTTTTCGTTCCTAGAAATATTCTTTGTTTATCCGTTTTTGACGCCTCAAATCGTATCAAATTTAGTACAACAAAAAAACCATCTCTGCTTGTCATAATTCGAATGTATTCTCTTTCGCTCAATTATCTCGGATCGTGCAACCGCAAGATGTCGCGTGCGCCGAATATTGATACAGCCTAAAATAATACACAAACGGGAAAGTGTATTGCGAGTGTACACTTTTTCTGTTTCCGCAAATAAGTCACTCGCGCCGGCCTTGCGGGGCCTGAATAATTTATCAGACGGCCGCGACATTCAAACCAGATGAGAAAATTGAGTCGACAATTTACATTGCAAGTTTATCCACTCCACGTGACTTGTAAATTACAATAAACGACCTCTAGCCCGGGTGGCGCTGCAGGCGGGCGGCCAAATCGGGAAACAGGAGCAGACTTGGAACACCACCGTTTGAATGATTCTAAATCAAATAGAATATTATTCATCACACCGTTTCGAAATCAGTGTTCCTATCATATCATCCGCTTTTTATCGCTTAGAGAGTTACGTATTTGATATTTTTCATGTATTTATACTTGTCTTCAATGCCTCATACGTCAAACAATCCGCTTGAAACATTATTTGCTACAATATTTATTCAATACTTTGTAGGCTAGGTGCATATTTGATTAATTACAGAATTATTTCAAGAATATAAAACAATTCTTCTTATTCCATTTTTTTAAACAAACAATTCGATAATCATAATTTCATTTTATATATTTTTTATCATATTATTTTATTTTTTTGTTCAAATTTGTGTTTAAGATGCTTTTTCTTTTTATAAAAATCTAAGTATTACCGACTTTACAAACTGTTTTAATTATCATTCGATTATCATTTCCCTAGAGAACACATTTACGTAGCACCTGTAATTCATTGTAGAATAATTGTTAATAACCAATTCTCATGATACTCTATAAAAGCATCATATTAATTAAAATAAAAATAAAATAGGAATCATAAATTAGCTTCGAATGTTTTCTTAAAGAAATAATATTTTATAAATTACTAGAATATTTAAGATATTAGAGGAGTACGGAGTTCATCTTGGCTAGAGGCCCTTCGGGCGAAAGACGGAATTAGGTATAACAAGATGAGCCCCAGTTCGATTCTGTTCGGGAGCTCTGCCCACAAAGTGCCAACCGAGACCGATAAATTGCCTAAAGCCTTTCCGAGGAATGGAAAACTCGATTGTAAAATACCCTCGCGTATATAAATATATACATAGAGAGAACATGTACGTAGCGTCACGACAAATAATGGCAATCTGGTTAAGTTATAACTGGGAAAGAGGCATAATGACCCATAATAAACAGGCAGGAATAACATTTTCTCTTACGCAAATAAATGGCTGACCTCGTTTACGAGCGTCTTAGCTTCAGCTTTGGTATACGGCACACTTGTAGTACATTTGCGTTACAAGTGTACCGATAAAACAAGACGCTCTTAATCGCTTAAGCAGTTTAGCTCTGTGTAATAAATAATCCGAAGCTGTAATTATTATTTGTACGAACGACTTTTTAACTATACGTTTCACTTTTTGCTGAATACATTATATATTCCGCAGCTCTTTAGGGTGACGAGCCCGTAAATGTTTAGATAAAAAGATTTTTTTTTTCAAATGAATAACATTCCTTCCAACATATAGGTCAAAATAATTAAACTAAATTCATAGTTCAGACAGTAATTTCATGTTTACAAAGAATATGTAATCTCAAATAATAATTGCTGATTGACGAAACACATGCTTTTGGGTACATTTTTTTTTTTGTAGAATTGGTTCCATCAATTTTCAAAGAAAAGAAGCCGGTTGTAAATTTCATCATTTTAACACACTTAAATCACACATACCCGCAACCATTAAACATTTTTTCATGCACAATGCTTAGATAATATAATATTATCTAAAATATCACATTTATTATATATGTTTTATATAGAAAAAGTTAAGGTACTGTCAATTCTTTGTGAAGCTGTATTATTATAAGTTATACATATATGTTAAATATATATTTATTTATTTACCTTGTTTTCACATGGATCACGTAACAAAAGTTCTTTATTAGGAGACTGCAGTTTCGACTAACTCGTAGTCTTTCTCAATCCTTCTCTAGTTAAGAGATAACTGAGCTGCGTTGTACTTATAAGTGGTGTAACACGATTGTGAATCTTTTTATATTGGTAGAACGTCAAGAAATTTTAATATTAGAATTAAAGAACATTTAAGGTGCCTAAAAAGCACTAATTTTTCTGAATTCGCAAACCACCTTATAGAAAATAATCATTCGTACAACTTAGAAAAAGTATTAAACATATTACATGTAGAAAATAAAACCGTTAAATTAAATAATTTAGAATACTTAGAAATTTATAAAGCCATTAATAAGAAAGAAGATATAATTAATAACCAACTAAATTCCTTAATTAATTCACCAATTTTAAAATTGTTTCCGTTAAATAAATAAATAAGTATAAAAATTATATATACGACATATAAGAATAATATTAATAATAATTAAAAAATAAATAAAAAATAAATAAAAAATAAAATAAATTTATACCTAAACCACTTTTATGTACTTATCTCTTCCTTCATCCTTGCAACACTACCTATCTCCCTCTCCTTTCCTGATAGACACACCCCACCCCCTCCCCTACAAAAAATGTGTTACACCACTTATAAGTACAACGCAGCTCAGTTATCTCTTAACTAGAGAAGGATTGAGAAAGACTACGAGTTAGTCGAAACTGCAGTCTCCTAATAGAGAACTTTTGTTACGTGATCCATGTGAAAACAAGGTAAATAAATAAATAAATATTTATAATTTATTATGGATCTCAAAGTGAATGCTCAAAACATTGAAAATATACATATATGCTATTTATGGAGTGTACTTAACAAACAAAAAACCTTAATATTACTCTCAATCGAATGTTTGCATGAATAAAAATATATACTAGTTCAAACACTTGCACAAGGCACAATAATTGGTGTTAGTTATTTCGATTGTGCAATTTTTAATGAACAAATAGTCTGCATTCTTTTGTCGTGAAATTCATTTTGCGCAGCAGTAATTTGACGCTGCACAAAGGCATTCACACTCCTGTGCAGTCGATTTCAGCTATTTCATATCACATTTTCCGATACATTCGTTTTTTCAGCGCCGCTCCGGAAATGGAAGTTTTCATTTCCTCTGAAGCCGTTGCTCCCTTACAGAACTTGCAGCGTTCGTATCGCGATGTAATGAGCATGCATTACTGAAGTGATTCTAAAACAGTGACCCGCAAACACAGTTTACTGAAAAATAATCTTTTGGTGTCCACTTACTTCAACTAGAAAGCCGTATGACAACATTTCTGTTGAAGAAAGCAAATTTCTTTAGGCATTAAAGGTTTCAGAAGAAGACTAAGAGTAAGTCGTTACACTCTATTAAAATTAAATGCAAAATATATTTTTCTTGATAACATACAGATTTTACAAGATAAAATATAGACATTGTTTGTATTTTCCAACGTTTTTCTGTGACGCTTTAATTAGATATTTAATAAGAAATTTTAATAACTATTTGTTTATGATTGATATTTGTAAGTCTACCACGTATTTTCAGAATGTCAATGTTTTCAGACTATTATTAGTAGTGATTACTATATGTATTATGTTTGAATAGAGAAGCGGCAACCATGATAATAACGGCAGGAAAAAGTAAGAGAAGGAATTTTGCGTCGGTTTTTCGTGTATAACGTGTATTAAATTGATATACTTTCCGTCCTAGAGCCTTGAATAGCTGGACAAATGTTGGACATGACTGCGTTATTGTATGAGCAAAGTATACCGGAATACTTGCTGCTTCAGTTTTGCTGGTCCCGCGCCCGGCAATGTCAGAGAAATTCCTGCAGCCCATTAGCTGCATCAGAGTCAAGATGGGGTATTCCGAACCTTTCCGAGGCATTCGGAGCGCCTACAAAAACACCAGCGAAATTTCAGGCCTTTTAATTTTCAGCAACCTGCAGAGTGTTACATAAAAAAGTGCATTAAGGAATACAAAGTACTAACATTATTTATACTTAATATTTGTACTTGTGCGGTCTTATTAGTGTAATATTGGACTAAGTATCTTTATAATTTTAAAATCAATTTTAGTTAAAAAAAAAAAATTAATTAAAAATATTTAGTTTTGGTTCACGATTTATTTTAATGGTAATATGTTTCGGCCTTCCTCAACTTCAATAATGAAAAATTAAAAACAGGCAGTGGCTTATATAGGTACGGACAAGTTCCTACATTAGTACACACATATTTACAGGTTGTATATGTGTGCGGGTACAATAATTGTAGAAAGGATATTCTAAAAATTAATGGGTTTGATGTAAAATAAAATTATATTTATGCAGTTTCACTAAGTATTGTCAGTTGATAACCTTAATGTTAAGTAAGTATGACATTACGCACTGGAGAAATAGTTAAAATATACGTTCCAATTATTTCAACTCTTTATATAAAGGCACGGTCAGTGTTTTTCTATTCAAAGCAATAACCAAAATGAAAAACAAAGTATGTATCAATACATAATTTATATATCTTTTATTTTTTATGTGACAAAAAGCTAAAAATTAAAATACTTAAAAAATTAAAAAAAATTTTACTCACTCTTTTTTATTTTCGGTTCTTAGTCGTCCCTCAGGCGCCAGTTCCCGCTTATATTAACGCAGTTATTTTGTTTGAAGAGTTTCTTTCATTCGTTGCTCTTTTGTTCAAAGAGGGCGCCACCGAGATTTTTACTATGGAGCTTTTACTCGCCTGCCATTGAACCTGCAACCCTCTCGGGAACCGACTTATAAAAGGTTTACGTGTATAAATATTATGAAAAAACATTTTTATTATCCAAGTTTTTCTCATCTTAATCATCATAGTAAGATACATGTTGATAGACAGAGAACATTCATTTTTATATAAAAATGTAATTCAAATATAAACCATGAACTCCTCCGCCCGAGAAATAAAAAATATGTTTTTTTAGCTTATAAATTAATCTTTGGTTTTACTTATATCTCTTAAAATGTCTAGTTTTCTATATTATCAATTTAAATGTGAAGTATATTTCTTTTGTTATCAAACATACTGAAATACTACTTATAATTCAACAGCATAACGTTCATTTTGCAAAGAAACAGTCAGAATGTTATAATGTTAACAGAATATCTTATAACTTAAGATAATTTTCAATTTGTAATCTTAGCGCATAGCCATGTAATGGAAAATTTCTAGCATATAATGCCTCATAACTGATGTAAAATAACAAGAGTGGTAAAAAGAACACAAAGAAGAAACTTATAAACAAAGATAAATAAAAAAAACTTTGAAATGTTAGCGTGTGAAAGAACTTTGCGAAATAAAAGTCAATCGTTCGTTTTAATTTTCGTTCAAACAGCGCCTCCTGTTGGACAAAAAGAGAATAAAAAAGTTCATCCCTTTACTGTATGACAAATGACTCTCAGGTAGTCAGTCGTTAGTTTTGTATCGAGAATATTCGTTCATGTTTTACTTTATTTATTTCTACTACTGGCAGCGCTCCAGACCACTATTTTCTAACGTTATACTCATTCTGTATATCAAAACGTTCGTTTTATAAATTTTCTAAATCGACTGTTTGTTGTGTATGAAATATAAACGATACTGTTTTGCTGAAACATTCTTGCATTAGTATCACTATCACACAAATATGATTTTCTAAAACTTCAATTGTTTATAAGCACTGATCTCAATTTAGCTTATAATTTAATAAGCCATAATTGTCAAAGTTTGGTTGTGGTGACCCACATAATTATTTTATGGATAACCACATGTTGTTAATTAAGTATTTAACCCTTTACCTTTTATCAGCACCTGGTTTTGAAATACTCCATGTAGAGATGCGTTGGTTGGTATCTACATATTGGTATTTTCTGTTAAATACATAAAAGATTTTATATAGTTTTTGACGACTTTATATGTATTCTGTCTGCAATCAACAAATATGCTAAATTTCAGCAACCTACTTGCTTTAAATTTTAATATAGAAAAAAATACCACTTACTCGTATATTAAAAAATACATACACTGCTTGTGTAAGCGTCGGAGAACGGTGCAAGGTACAAGAGCTATGGCAACCCTTTCGATATCTTTTGACAACGGTAGGGAACAAAAAATAGTAATAAATAATTTTCTTTTATGCCCATATAATGTATTGTGCTATCGCGACACCCGCTGGGTTACTTTCCCGTTGTTAGAAAAATTAACACGGCCAAGTTGGCTAATTCAATTTGAATAAGAATTAAGCTGCGCCGGAGTGCTTTTTAAAAGAGGCTGGCATGAAAGCTTTGTTATGTATCTATTATCAACCCGTGAAATATTCACTTCGAAAAGAACACTCGGTGCCCCCCGAGCTTTTATCGTGTAATTATTTCCGCGGACTGAAAAAATACGAGCTTTTTAATGAAAAAATATTAACCGCAAAAATGTCCATCCGTCATAATAATAAATTTTTGGGTATGCACTCCGCTTTTTCAATTGTAATTAACGCTTTATTTACATTGCGGCAGAACACTTTTTTAATGGAAATATCATTTGGACACATCTCTGAGGGCGTGTATTTATTAATTTAATCGCAATTTACGTCAAACTCTATAAATTATTATGAAAATATATTTTTTCACATATATATTTTCATACTAGTCTAGAAAACTACCAAATGTGTGATGTACTGCAGTTAAATATTGACGAATAATAAGATACGAAATTGGAAACATTGCCACACAATACACAGATTAGGTTATATGTTCCTGAAACAATTACTTTGGTTTCATTATTTCTTCCAAACTGATAGATAATCTAAACATAAAATTCTTTTTTCAACGCGTCAATCCAAGCACAAAAATAACGGCAGAAGCGGGATGCGAACCGCGGACTTTGGAAATATGCCCAGGTATTCATACCGCTCATATTGTTCCATGAAATGTCGCCATAGTATATTAAGTATGTATTTATTATTCATTATTTCTTCCAAGCTGATATTATTACTTTCCGGCAGTCTATTTATTTTAGTAATATAGTCAATGATCTATAAAACTAGATTAGAATATTGAAATAATAAAATAATATTCTAATAAAAATTAAAAAAATTAATTGATAGATAATCATTATGGTATTTTTTTCCATGATTAATTGTGCAGAAATATGCGTATATTTGGTATGATTTAAAATATTATATCTGTTTGTTGTTAAAGAATTCAAACTTCGTACCAGAAATCATATATTTGGTATGATTTAAAATATTATATCTGTTTGTTGTTAAAGAATTCAAACTTCGTACCAGAAATCATATATTTGGTATGATTTAAAATATTATATCTGTTTGTTGTTAAAATTCAAACTTCGTACCAGAAATCATATATTTGGTATGATTTAAAATATTATATCTGTTTGTTGTTAAAGAATTCAAACTTCGTACCAGAAATCATATATTTGGTATGATTTAAAATATTATATCTGTTTGTTGTTAAAGAATTCAAACTTCGTACCAGAAATCATATATTTGGTATGATTTAAAATATTATATCTGTTTGTTGTTAAAGAATTCAAACTTCGTACCAGAAATCATATATTTGGTATGATTTAAAATATTATATCTGTTTGTTGTTAAAGAATTCAAACTTCGTACCAGAAATCATATATTTGGTATGATTTAAAATATTATATCTGTTTGTTGTTAAAGAATTCAAACTTCGTACCAGAAATCATATATTTGGTATGATTTAAAATATTATATCTGTTTGTTGTTAAAGAATTCAAACTTCGTACCAGAAATCATATATTTGGTATGATTTAAAATATTATATCTGTTTGTTGTTAAAATTCAAACTTCGTACCAGAAATCATATATTTGGTATGATTTAAAATATTATATCTGTTTGTTGTTAAAGAATTCAAACTTCGTACCAGAAATCATATATTTGGTATGATTTAAAATATTATATCTGTTGTTGTTAAAGAATTCAAACTTCGTACCAGAAATCATATATTTGGTATGATTTAAAATATTATATCTGTTTGTTGTTAAAGAATTCAAACTTCGTACCAGAAATCATATATTTGGTATGATTTAAAATATTATATCTGTTTGTTGTTAAAGAATTCAAACTTCGTACCAGGGATTTAAAATATTATATCTGTTTGTTGTTAAAGAATTCAAACTTCGTACCAGAAATCATATTTTCATATTAAAAAATGTCATCTAAATGCCTTAACAATTGCTGTGATAAGAACTTAATTTAAAGTAATACGAGTATTATCTGTAATTTTAATTTACGATGGATATGCATAATGTACTTACAAGCTGGTAACCGTTCTCAGGTTCAACAAGCTACACGAGATGTTATCTAATTCAATAATTCCTCAAGTACCTTGTCCGGTCTCAATGACATTGCCAATGAAGACCTCCTTGTCACTGTGAAGTCCTTAGAAATGCTGTTATTAACATGGCTACCTTTTTGATGCATTTCATCAAGGTTCTCTTACCAATTCAATTGCTAATTATGCGATTCAAATCGCATTCTCAACTACGTGATTACTTCACAAAAGTACAATTTTGCCTTGCTAATATACTGTGTATCAGAATGTACTCAGTCGAGCCATGGAATGCAGAGCTATCGTAGCAAGACGATAATCTTTATAACAGACTTTTTGTCAGTTTTTTTGATGATTATATTCTCAAACTTATATATTAACGTTGAGAAAGGAATAGAGCATGAAAAAAAAATACACTCATCGTTATTCATTAAAATACTCAAAATATTTAGTTTCTTTGATCAGCTTCCTACCTCCACTAATGAATTATAACTTTTTTTTCAGTTTTCTTAGGTTCATAGGTTCAAAGATTTTTCATATTGTAATACATGATTGCTCTTGATTGCATTGCTGTATTTTCATGTTTTTATTGTTTTTAAAAGGTTACTTTTATACAGTATACAGGTACTAGTATTTATCACTTTAATGCTTCAAGTAAATTATTTTTCCTTCTTTATTTTTCTCTTCATATAGATTTAACAAATCTATTATTTTATGTATTACTACCTACAAGTCTAAGTGATACTTCACAGTTCTAAAATACTTAGTGTTTTCGCATACAAAAAAAATTACTACCTCTTTCAACCATGCGACAATTCACCATTTTACATTATGTCTAGCTTATGGATTGTTTGCACGATTCAGTACAATAAATTATATAAGATTAGTGTGATCAATATGCGCTCTCGAGGCACGTTTATTTAAATATCGTTTCATAAACGCGAGATTAAATCATATGTAATGCTTTAATCCGCTTCCGGACAACACTCAGTGATCCTGCGGCGTAATCTAAACCGGGAACTGGTGGAGCTTCTGAACGAGCGGGGTATGTTGTTCTCTTTGTTCTTCAGAACGTGGTCCGGTGTACGAGAGTCCTCTTAGCCCTCAGGGACCAACCGGTTTGTGATTAATTACATATGTGGTCCCATGAAAGCCTGCAGTATACATTTGTTCTCGCTGTACCCCTTTTTTCGCTGAGGGATGCTCTCCCATTTGAATAAAACACAATCGACATTATGAAACGGGAATAATCCGCTACTCGAATTTAAATGATAACAAGTGGTTTGCTTGCGTTATAGTAGCATTTTTTTCGTCAATCATCAACTCAGTTCAGTGGTTACATTAATTTTTAAGTACATATTGAATTATTATTATCATATTATATTCCAAACGCTGTACAAACCTATTTACATATTTTTAAGTGCCTGCCTTTTGAATTTGAATTATTATTTAAATATCATTATTAATTGATTAACCATGTGTTAATCACTTAATCTGTTTAATGTTAATCAGCTTAGGTTTGTAACTAAACATTAGACTTACAATTTGTCATTTTTATGCGATTATTTTCGGATGAAGCTTTTAATTTTAAAGTCAATTTGCAATCCCTTTTTGTTGAAAAATATATGCATAACACGTATTTGCAATTGACTAATAGATGACCTGTAAAATATATGTTAAAATTAATAAGTGGTGGATAAATGTCATCCTATTCCCATTAAGTTTACATAAAAAATAATGATTGATTAATAAAGGTATATGGTTCAAAAGTAGATTAACACTACCTAAAGAATTTGTGTTAATTAATACAGAAAAAAGATAATTCCAGGTATCTCCTTTGTACGAGCATATTGACGAAATATTTAAAATTCCAGACAAATTCCCAGCCATATCCATCTACACGTCTTGACCGACTATAATTAAAAATCCTATAGCACAAGTACGATAAATATTTATTAAAAGACGTACATTTTTACATTGACTTCATCGATATATTATTATGTATATATCAACACGATATTTTCATTATATGTTTGCATAAATTGTACACTAGCATTGACTAGATTGAATAGAAATGCCTTCAGTACAGCGATATTGTGCTCTTCAGGCCTCAACACGACTCGAAACGTTTCAAAAGGAGACTTTCACAAACATAGAAGAAACCAGGCGCAAATGAGGCGGACGTCAGAGAAACTATACTTTGCAGGATATTTCTTTTGTTGTGATCTCACCCACGCTTCCTCTTCTCGCATCTAGCGCTCTTTTCTGTTGTTCGCATTACATTTTTTCATCATTCAAACGGGGCTTCTTCATATTGTTATAATAAATTTCGCATTACGCAACATTATTATGAGTTTGTTTACAAAGCGCCGTGATAATTTGGACTCGTTTGAGAGCTCCTTTAAAATGTTTTTACGGCAGTTTTATGAAATGAAAACTCGCCTTTAATAATAATTGCTCCGCATTAAAATTTTGAATGGAAAAATAATTTTACGCCATTGTGAATATTTTCTAAAAATACTTTACAATTCGCATTAAAGCAACGAGAACATGGCGTAGTATGTATGATAAACAATCAAACCATCACTTTTCAACAAACTCTCAAATTGTAAGAAAAAATCATTGTAATCAATTAAAATTAAATAACAAGCATTCACTATAGATTCATTTTAATTTTTCAAGATTGCTTTTAACTTTATTTTTACATCGATCTCGTTGAGGAACTGTTATTTACCATGATTTCGTACACTCTGTGCTTTTAGAAACTCGTATATGTGTAAAACATATATAATTCTGTTGCACAACGAGAATTATGATTAAATATACTCGACCAAGAGAGTAGATAGTATAGAAAAAAATGTTGAAGCTGATGAAGAAGAGTTGAAACAGAAAAATAAGATTTTTTATTTTTTATTTTAACATTTGTTAAACGCTTTATTTTAGTCAAGTGGTGAAGTTGGTGTCCTTAGACTCTAAATTAAAGGTGAATTTAATTTAAATATATTTCGGCAAACATCGTAATGAATTATTCATAAATGATTTATTAATTTATGTTTTTATATGCCTTATTTATTGCCCCTTATAAAACATTGTATATTTTTAGTAATTAAATACACACATGCAATTATACATCAATTTTTTTACGCATTAATTCATTCAGAAAAATATCGGCAGACGCGGGATTCGAACCACGAGCCTTGCAACCTTTGCTCTATTCTTTTACACCGCGCAGACCAGTCGACTATTCTCCGTCTGAGTTGTTAGCGAAAATTGATGTATTTATACCATCGTTACCATCGTACAACGATATATGTCTCTATAGTATATATTCAGAGTATGTATATTGTTATTTTTTATTATTCAATCAGTCAACATTTATTCACAAGCTTTTTATATTATTAGTTTCCGACAGTCTATTTCTTATTCGAAAAAAAAACAAAAGCAATCAAATCCAATCAATCCGACGCTTGTTCACAGCCGCGTTAACTTCTCATAATTATCGTCGAATTATTGCGAAAATTTCGTCAGATTACTTTCGAAAGAGGAAGCTGGAAGTCGGGCAGAGAAGGATAGAGGAAGGATGAGGATTGGGAACCCGGAGACACTTGCCAGGAATTGTTCCCTCCCCGAGGCGGTGGGATGGAAGATCAAAAGAAGGAATACAATTAAAGCCGATCGTATTAGACCGGTAGGAGGCGCCTCGCCACGCGATGTTTCTCGCCGAAATTATATTTCTCTGCGAATTCAGAGCTTCCACGGTAATGATGCCAAATTAAATTATTTGATAAAGAATATTATACATGTATACAATGGCAATAAAAATGCCCGATAATAATTTCATTGAACGCGAAACGCGCGGCTTTGAAACTGATAAAAAATGTACAAACAAAAAAAAATGTTTCTTTTAATTAAAACGCACCGGTCGCGTCTATTTTATTTTATTACTGCGTATTGGATTTTTTTCCGTTTTCGATTTATATCTGAAAATCATAAAGTGTGAAAATATCATTTGGAAACCAGAGTTTATGAATCGAATCACCAACCGACGTTTCACGTACTCAACTTCAGCTGCATTTCCGATACAGTCTTTCGCATTTATACATATTTGTCCATAATACATATAAACTACAATTGCACATCTTAAGCACTCTTCTCTTTGATTGCTGAAGTTAATCAATATTAAACGTGAACTAAAATGCAATCATATGCATACAGTCAATCCTCTTATAGCGTTTTCATAAGATCGGAAGATTAGCTCATCATCTTTGTAAAATAAACAAATGTCTCTATATGCTTCGTTATACAGCTTTTAATTCATAAATCGGGGATAATATATGTTTATAATGATGTCTGAGTACAGAAAAATAACTTGGGACAAAGCATTGACAGCTAGCAAAACTATTTGGTAACAATTTGTCTTGATCATATGTTCCAGTTTATTAGAACAAATATCACACCTACGATGCTGCTCCATGTGCCCAACAAGTTGCACATCTCAGGACCTAATGCTGGGCAACACACGAGCTATCGAAGTTGCCAGATATTGGGAAAAAATAATTTGACGTCGCTGACACGAAGAAGAAGAAGAAGAAGAAGAAGAAGAAGAAGAAGAAGAAGAAGAAGAAGAAGAGAACAAATATGGGAAAAATATATACTTTTGAAGAATAGGCTGTGCGTGAGAGGATAGATTCTCTCATTTATTATACGAAATTTTCTCAACAAGATGTGTCTGTCCTGCAGGATGTTTCGGATGCATAATTCCGCACGGCCGAACGATTCTCCAACCATCGATGTCTTCCGAGCCAACGCGGATCCCGCCGTCTCCTAACGTAATTGACGAGGACCCCTCTTCCTCTCGAATGCCAGTGACCCCGACTGGATCCACCACTCCTGTATTCAATTATTGCACACAAGATGGACCCCACAAAGGCATTCAAACACATGCTCGAATATCTTTTGTTCTTTGTCGATTTGTGCACAAAATATACAATATCAAACACTCGAACACGCAAAGTTTTCGACAAATTTGACAATATTATCACTAAAAATAAAAAAAATAAAACGTTTCATATGTTATGTGCTTATGTTTTGATAGTGACACTAGCATGCGCACACATGATCACAAAAATATAATGAAAAGTAATAATATATACAAATCATTTTCTTCTTTTTTTTCGTGCTCTTCATGCTAATTTTTCATTTTCTCCTTATATATATATTTTCTCTATGTTAATGCTGAACTGCCTGATTGTGTGAAATATTTGTCATCATCTAGTGCAGAGCTCCGCAACCTTTTCTCATCTACGGCACACCAAAGTACTTCTTTGGATTCTACGGCACACTAAAGTTCTCACCTTGAATACCGCGGCACACCAAAAGCCAAAAATAGATATTAATTTGATCAATTTCACTTTTTTTAAGTTCATTTAGAACTTAATAAAGCAAGTACCTCGTTGTGTGTCTACATAAATAGGCGATAGGCGATAGGAGCTTGAGGACCGTTGTAAAATTATTTATTTGTAATATTGCCTTATTTGATCGCGGCACACCTGTATCGGCCTTACAGCACACCAGTGTGCCGCGGCACACCGGTTGCGGAGCACTAGATTCTAGTGCATCATTCGATTCCATCCTTCCCAATAGTGGATCATATTAAGTCCTCGTTCAAAGATACTCGTAACTCAGTTCACGATACCCCCCTCATCCATATACCCGTATGCTGCAAAATTGTAGCATTTGGTCACTATAAACTGTCACTGGAAGCTTTGATGAATAAAGTGATTCATTCTCAAGTCACCTCACAGTACTTGTACCACAGTTATGTTATATGTCAGATCATTTGCAAAATTATTACAATTTTTTATATTGAATAAATAAAAAAAAAATTACCAGTACGTAATACTTAGTTTTTGAATAATACTATGTTTATCTTGTTATAAGTACGTCTTTAGAATATTAATCTGCATATAACTTGCCAACTACTTTATCCGTAAAACGCAACTTAACTGCTGAATACAGTCGTTAACTTTTTGTTAAAGCTTCATGAAACGCGCCCGTAAGCCCACTTTTTACCTTACAACTATTTTCAATATAACGGGATATAAAAAATACGTCATAACTTACATGCATAATGCATAACGTGAATTAGCGAATGGCTTTGGCTTAAGTTTTTATTACTGCAATCATTTTAGTTAGCATAATATTCATAACTACTTTCAGAAATGTACAGTCAATGACTTTGTAAAATCTCCATAAAATTATCTTTTTTTTACTGTTGCCTTGGTAGTATTAATTTTATAATTTATCTTTAATTGAATCGACTTACGGCAATAGCATATTGTAAGCGCGGCTCACGTTTGATCACCGAAGTTAAGCAACGTTGGACACGGACCAAAACTTCGATGGGTTACCGTTTGAGTTAAACACATGTTTAATTAAACAAGCAGTGCGACTCACAACATTCCAGTGAGGGCTTGTATGATAGAAATGTGGCCAAGCAAAAAAGGTTATAGTTGGTTACCTTAGTCACAGGAAATGAAAAAAAAAATGATATGAAGATACAGACACATTATTTTCAACTCGTACTAACTAATATTATATAAGTAGCGTTCGTGTGAGCGTAGCACTCTGTACCTATCGTAATCATATTTGGTTTGAATCACATTCCAAATATCTAAGGACTTAGTCGATTTCTCTCGGCTCCCGTTTGTAGGCCTCGTAAGCCATTATTTGCGTATTTGCTTGACTCTTCCATTTTTTCTCCATTCCTTCGTTCTTAACTTCTTTTGTGCTTATTTTTGGATTCACTCGATGCCTATTGAGAAGAGGACGGGGGATTGTTTACACACAGCCTTGAATTGAATTAGGAATAAAAAGCCTTTCACGGCATCGTTGTGCCGTGGCCCTAAGGCTGTTGGTATTTTCAATTGAGCCTCACCCATTCAGACGTCGTGGATTACATAACGGTTATTATATTTTCATGGTTTGTTTTTTGGGAGAATAAACCCCGAAGGGGAAATTTTTGCAAATTGGAATCATCGTATTGAAAATAATTCCCGCTCCTCTTTCATTTGAATACATAAAAAGTAAAAGACTTTTCTCTTCGCTTCTTTTTGGAATAATTAATGATACAACAATGCAAAATAATATTTGCGCGTGAATTTGCTGTCTCTTCAAAATATATTTTTACCACCCAAAATACCTTTTATTATATCGAACAACAAAAACATTTAAAATTATCAAATGCTCTCATTGTTTTACACACTGTAACGTGTAAAAATAAACATTACATAATTTAATTACATACTATCTTAAATAAAAATTAAGTTAAATAATAATTGAAGAGAGTGTTACGAATTTAAATAAACAATGAAATTATTACAATACCGATCTCTCTGTACAAAATATATTTTAATTTAATGATTTATTAAAAATGTATTCAAGCGAATTTGGTTACAATTTAATATCTAATTTTCCATAAATAAGGATATCAAAAGAAGAACTCGGGTAATGTATTTTTTGTGAGAATGTTACAGGTAAGTCACTTATGTCTTAGAAATAGACAAAGAACAATCATGTGTGGTGTTGAATTGTTGAGTTGTTGATCTCCTGCTAGATGAACTGTTAATAGAATATGAATTACAGAATGGAACTCTATTCGAAATACAGACGATAAGCTGGCAACAAAGGTTGATCGTTCAGAATGAACAAGCTACTGAAGTTATTATTTTATTCCAAAAATGTATCTAAACAACTATGTAAAAAAGTAATTATTAAACACGAAAATACTTTTATCAAATGAGTACATTAACAAAATCACATCACCATTAACAAGAGTCTTTTGTAAGCATTGGTTTCTTACAGCACTATTATCTATTTTATCTTATTCCAGGTGTGTACCTCACAGTTTTTGATACCAATCACATCTACATTGTTCTCCACCACGTCTAATCACTTGATCTTGTATCATTGCTGTATTTTTCAAAACACTCCACTTTTTACCACTCGTATTATTTATAAAATACGAATTCATAGCTAAGTCATAACTTTTTGATGTCTTATAATATTTCATGTCATTTTTAAACCCTGCCTTGCAAGATATCACACCAAACTGCTGTCAGATTATAAGTTACTTTATATAGAAGCTGCAAGTTCACGGTGTCGGCACCAGCCATGGCAGCCGTCAGTCCGCCCACATCCCCACGGGCTCGACCTTCTCCACGGCCTATCATTAAGGCACGACTTTAATGCCACCAGTAATTTACGGCGGACCCGACTCGCCATAAACGAATGCATATTAAATTGTTTCACTCCGTCGTGTGGCAGCAACCGTTCCATCGAAGCGTGCCAAATCATGCATCAGGAAGGAAGATTCTAGCGAGATTCAAAACCAAGTTTGCAAAAGCTGTTTGACAGCGAATATTGATTGCAGTCATTAATTTTATCAAACTTCCAGGTTCACGGCTTATTGATTTCTACGATGAGCGTATGTGCTTATTATTATTGGCTTAGTATTTATTTTAAGCCATCACACTGACAGTTTATTGACGATTCATATACTGATGAATACTGTTTGTTGAAAGTGAACTTTTTACGGTAAACACATTCATTTGTTATTACACGTTTAGATTAAACTAAGATTTATTAAGATATACAAATCACATCAATATTTAAATATTAACCTTGCATCCAACGTTGCTTAATTTTTATGGTATATGTGGATCGGCGATTTGGTGTAAAAACATGGTAAAAAGGACAACCTAAAGTGGGAATAAAAGCTTTTAACAAATCGAAACACAAATTGACGAGAGAAATTTCATAACATATAATATTTGATCTAGATTTGTATGTGTGTATGAGTTTAATAAAAATGATTGGCATAGATCTTCATTTATCTATCAAGTATTCCTATAAAATATTCAATTTATTTTATAAAAAAATAAAAACAATTAAAAAAACTAGTTAAATAAATCAGAATCTGCTTGATATGAGTTAAAGACCAAAGCAGCTGACACAGCTTAATGACAAATTGTGGGGTACAATATCTTCTATACAAAAGATCTAATATGGGAAAAATAATAAGAAAGGGGCTATAAAAAACAACTTAGTCTTTATGCCTATAACTACTTTGTTGCCATTATCCCATTTGCCGTATCATTTCCTTTCGATGGCCGTTCAAAACACGCCAAACCAATAAAAGAAACATCCCGTTGCACCCTACCACAGATATGGAAGAGTTCCGACCTTTACGGGGGCCGCGAGGGCACTCTCTTTAATGGGTCACTTGCTAAGCTGCTCACTGTAGCGCTCCGCCCCCAGGTGACCGGACAACGGGCCCCCTTTTCTCAATAGCTTCTTAACCTCCATAGAGAACGACTCCATTACTGCACGAGCTGAAAATAGTTTCAGCTGATGCATTTTTACGATAATTTCATATAATCTATTGTAATGTTTTTATTTTCAAAATGAACACAAACATAAGAAATGATGCACGTATGAAACATAAGCTTGTGATAAGTCCCGTCCAATATCTACGAGAATTAGCATCAACGGCTCTCGTGATATATAAAAGTTTGTCCCTTTTCGCAAAGTATCTTTTTTCTAACCATATCCGTTCCATACATATAGTCATCCTAAACTGCCGCCACTTCTGTTTGTCTCAGTTCTGTCAGTTGCCACTTGTCCATGCTTCATCCCCAGACATTTCAGTACTCACAATTTCACCTACAAGTAATAATAACTCCCGAAGAACATCAAGTAGAAGCTTGAAGACTTGAAGAGACGATACCTTCAGTATCCGTTGAATATTTTTGTGTGATTTGTTAATCGGATTTTTTAAACAGTTCAAATAATCAGCTCGACACTTCCGAGGTTTGGACCATTTAGTCCCGAGAAGCTGTTCATCCTAACTAGCAACACGAGGTGACCCATGCAAGTAGTAGTCCGCGTCCAATATTGCTTAACCAGTCCCGATACAATGGCACATCGTTAGCACGGTTCTCGCTAGATCACCAAAGAATCCTGATATGATATTTCTAAATGATTTCTACACTTGCGCACAGCAGTGATTCTCCTCAAATGAATTCATCTATTATAAGAGTACAAGCAATCAGCTTCATTTTTGTTTCTTAGACTTTTTTGTTGATCTACAAAACTGGTATGATACATCAAATTCATCTCGCAGTGCGTCTACAGGGTAAAAGTGGCCCACTCTCCAAACTTTCTCAACCCGTTTGACATTTCGCAGATCTGCCGCTAATCATATTCAACCCGCGCGCGAAAGTTGACACGTCCGACTCACCGTGCATAAATGATTAACATCGAGTCTAACTATAAATCTCGTGTTATAAAAAAGTGTCGCCATCTCAGAGGTAATGACGGCTTGGAGTGTCAGAGTTTTGTAACATTTTTCTACCCTAATTGGCGTAGCAGTCAATCAAATCCAAGCCATTTCTTAGGAATTGACTTAGTAATACCGAGCTCGATTGTCGTGCAAATATGACATTTGGCTAATGCAAACATCAGAACATATCTTTCTTTTTAGTTATGGCATATATTCACCACAAATTTCCACTGCTGTCATCCTTGAGTCGTGTTAAATCACACATACTCCTGTGAGTTAAGTGCATACTATGCATGTCTCACATCTTGAAGGCTTTACATAACTATTATGTAAAGCCTTCAAGATGTGAGACAAAAGGCATGAAAAAAAATAGACGAAAAATTCGTAATTTATTTGTAATTTATTTATTTTTATTAATGTTTAATATTTATTTGTTACAGGTAAGTCGTCTACTTCAATATTTAGTATTGCACTCCAACGTATTCCTGTGCGTAAGTACTCACTGTCGATCTCTTTTTGTAATTGAGGTTAGGAAAAATAGAAAAAAAACACATCCAGACAAAATATTTAATGTAACAGTAAACTATATTTAACAGTGATTTTATTTAACTTCCTGAAATAAAAATGGTACAATTTAATTTGTAGGCTAAGAAAACGACAGACTTCGACAGAATTAATGACATCTACAAAGCATCACTTCACATGCAGCATTTTCTTTACCAATATTTGCCTTATGTTATTTATATCCCGCACATGCAAACAGAAACATGTTATATAATTCAACATGTTCTTTATATTAATTATTACGACCCTTTAAATTAAAGACTTTAAACATTATTTTAATCGAAAGTGATTAATATTCAAAGTTACGTGATATTTTTTTATCACATTATTGGGGATGCTTAAAAAAAATTCCGAAGTGATTGCCGAATTCGATCAAACTTGATCCTTTATCACTCTGCAGAGTTGACTTCTCTCTCCTCTCCCCTTCGTACAACTTTCAGACGGTTAACTTTATATTTATTACATTACTTTTTCATTTCCCTTTCACATCCTTTTTATAAAGGGGAAATTAGAACGATGCTAATCTTGATATTACGGATTGCTTTCAGTTCGATGCGACCAAAAGCGCCGATTGAGAACCTTTAATTTTGTATAGCAATAAAACTAACATACTGTTGCGAGCTAGTAATCTAGATGTTAGTAGTAGGCTTCTGAATTATTGTAAAATTATGTGTTTGTATGAGATATATAAAAGAAGATTCAAGGCTAATTATTTCACAATTTAAGACTTATTTATATAAAAGCAATGATCAATACAATATTATGGAATATTTGTTAATATTATGGCATTCATAAAAATATATCGTTTGAAAAAATCCTAAAAATTAGTCCTTCGTGCAAATAAAGATAAAAAAAAATGTTTAATACTTAAATACCTTATAAAAGTACATTAATAAGACTTTATAATTATTATTTTACACATAGTGTAGGTATTAGTATAATATGTTATATAATCAAATAATATTTTGTAATATTATCATATCTATCGAATTGAAGTATATGTTTAATTTACACATAGAAAATAGAACTAATAATTATTCAAAGACACGTATAATAATCCCCTACATTAAAAATAAATAACCCCTTTAGCCTATATTATTTACCGTTGTATGAAAAACGACGATTGATTTCAAATCAAAATAAGATATCCCTAAATTGATAAATTATTTAATAATAAATGCAATGATATCCCCGCTGAAAACTTTTACACGTGTCACTTTAACAGACGCGTGTCACGGGTTTCAGTACGGTTGATCTTTATTAGACGTTTTCACGTGGATACATGATTTAAGTTGGAAGTTAAAAGTTTTCCGTTTGGAAGTTTTCGTTGGAAACCGAATTTCTCCCATCTATGGCGATTTGTCGTCGTCAATAATAAAGCTTTATTATTCATCGTAAAATGAAATCTTTTATGTAGACACTCTTCCAACCTTCGGCTCCGTTTGTACAGGGAAAAAGTTTACTTAATGCTTTATTCATAACGAAAATCCAATATTTTTTGGGTTAAACTGCCCTCGCCAAAAAAGATTTAATCGATAATTGAGACGTAAAAAACAAACATCAACTATTATAAGCTTTTTAAACATTTTTTCATCATGACTATCACTTGCTGTTGAAAAGCGATCTCGATATTATTTTCTATTCGCGCAAATCCTTTGTTCTATCATATTGTATTTCATAATTTCAATAAAAAAAAATGACATTAAAAGTGACTCTAAGCATGCTTTATAATATCAATATTATCTTGGTATAAGAATTCTTTATACTTTGACATAAATATTAAAGAAAAAAACACTCAACGAAACTTACAGCCAACTCTTCAATAACGATTTTTGATATTTAACGGAGATTTTTATTATAGTGTTTACGGCAATTTTTCATATAACGGCCCCTTCTATGTTATTATTTTGGATATTACGTGAACCACTCCTCAGGATGAAATGATCCAGGCTTCAGGAGCATCCGACTTATTTTTTTATCTTATACAAACGTTGAAGGGGTTTACTGTGTAGCATGAAGATGTATTTTTAACAATTATAAATATAAAATACTTCTTAAATATGAAAATTACCACCTAAAAGTGTGACTTTTTGAAAATGAATCAACAATGTACGATTATGTGTGAACAAATCTGTTTATATGTACGAGTACTGTAGCTCAGAATTAGTTAGGTTAGGTTAACTTTTCAATATTTCAAAAAAACACAGTACGTTTATGCATTTGAATATCTGACGAAATTTTCATTGAAAGAGAAACCGTGATATTCACGTAATATGTATGTGAGAAAATAGTGCTTAATGTGATGCATATAAAAAGCATTTTTATATTTAATGTACTACGTTACGCATTTTTTTTTTCAGTTTAAGTGTTGCCATATCTGAACGCTCACGCATGAAAAAAAAAGAATGATTGAGAGATTTTACACCTACGTTATGGCTCTTATTTACGTTATGACTCTCGGCATTGATTATTGATACTTTTATTTCGCATTGAAGCGCCGTTAGCCATAAATCCAACAATCGACGCCTATTATACCGTTACGTAGCACGATTTGATCGCAGTCCATGCCGGCCGTCAATTCAGAGTTATCACATAATTTCGCCCAGCCGCCCACCTAGTCCCGCCCTGGCGACCGAGGGCGGCCAAACCCAGTAATTTCGCGGCACCAACTTTAACTTCGACGGGTAATTTGTCTGAATTAACGCCACTAGTTGCAGGTCAACTGAAATAGTTTATACTCGCCAGTTTTATAAATAGTGTTTATGTTTTGTTTGCTTATATAGTCTGAATATTTTAAACCACACAATTATTGTACAATGTACATTATTATTAAAACACAAAAAATACTATTATACAGGTATACGAGTATTTTATTTTGATTTGAAAAGTTTGTATTTTTTAAATAAACTTCCACTGACACACGTTAAGTCTACAAATCTAGGTGAACTAATGAGATTACTAATACGTGTTAATCTTTTGTACCTGGACTTTACCCGCCTCATACCCGCATCTCACCGGAGGAAGTTAAATCTCCTTGATGACGCGGTCATTCAGATTATGATCAGTTAGCAACTGATAAGTTCAGTGGTAGTTCTCTCTGAACAATCTTGGCCACTGCACATAAGTGCTAAAAAAAGGAACCCGTTAAAGAGATTAGAATTGCATATATGGGTTGTAGAGATGGAGATAGAAGATAGATTCTCTCACCAAAAATAAGAGCAAAGATTGTAAATGCGTGGAATTTTTTTTAGTGGCCACAAAGTCTGCATGCCCGATAGACCCGAGGCGATTCCGTCAAACTGCATCGAAAAGGACTCCTCTTTCTAAAGAGAGGAACTAACAGTCCCATAGAATGTGCTCTGAGGTGTGGTAGGGGGCACCACAGGAGCAACTAGGGTATGAAACTAAATTAAATGAGTATAATCAGTCATTAAAAGCTCCGTGCACAGTCATTAGCTGGGTAGACCAGTGATCAAGGCTTATCCATTTAGAAGTTAATATTTTGTACCTATATAATCTACTGTTGTTAAAAAGTTTGTAAAAGTGAAATCGCATAAGAAGAAAATCACGTAAAAAACCTTCAAAATTATGCAAGCCTAGAATGTCTGCTGTGTGGCAAAAAAAAATTACATGATTATATCGATCCTTCAACTTACTCGTATAAATAATAATCTCTCCTTGATTTACTGGCTGAAATATATAAACACCGAAATTCATGAAAACAGTCGTCCGGAAAGTTTCAGCATTTAACACTTCGCCCGTACAAAGCTGCTGGAGTATTTGGTCCGCTTTCAGCGAAATGTCAAATTCAAACGCGTTTACGATTAGTGAACGGAAATCGCCCGTTCGCACCCAGCCGCGGTGATCGGATCATCCTCAAATGGATGCTGGATGAATTTTCCACCAGGATGTTGACAATCGTCACTCAATGCGCTCACATAATCAATGTGAATTTCTGTACCCGAGTTTTCAGTGCTATTCCAATTTCCAAACGACACTCTCAAATACGCGCAGTGTTTTTGTGTTCCTGAAATACGTGAAAAGTGAATTGAAACATTTCATGTCAGCTATTTAGTAAAACTTCGAATAACCTGACACAAGCTCAATTAAGTAATTAGGAAATTAAAATTAAGTAATCATTATGAATTTTTGTCCTTACATAAAATATGATTTTATATAAAAGTTATGATACATTATTAATATTTTTATAAATGCCATAATATAATACATTAATGTATTTTAATGACAGTGCGCAATAGATAGACCATCTGAACTATTGGAAACATTGTTGTAAATCACTGCAAATTATAGAATAAATACTCATGATATAGACATTTGGGTTATATCATAAAAAACAGCTTTAGTTAATAAAAAAGAGAAGGGTTAAGATTTTAATTTTTCTATCTACTCATTTTATCTATCCTTACTTCAAGTTTATACACGGAGCGGCAAAAAAAGCTGACGGTTTGATTACTTAAGATTAAAGAAAACCGTTGTTCAAAAAATACCAATGTCTCAATTATTTATTACATCGTAGATACATGAGTATCATTGATATCATTAAAGTATTTTGTATTTTCAATTTTGAAAATGTTTCTTATCTTCATTCTAGAAGATTCTTTACCTTATTCATTGATTTATATGTTCCATTTTTCCGTGACTTTCTCTGACGCCGTAACCTGTAGGCTGTAGATTGAAATAGATTATATGATGCTTCAAATGTATTAAATCTATCTACGTTTCGCGGTACGAAAAAAATGCCTCTTATATAACGGCGAACACTGAAAGGGAAAATCCTCAAATGTCAGAGATTGCCGACCGAAAGCTCGGCGAAAATCATCCCGCCATTGAGATGCAAAATTCTGGCGGCGAATCGCCCATGTCCCAGTGGCGTGGGCGGGAAAGTGGGCGGGTCTCAAGGACGCTGTGACGTCACCGCCCAAACAGGGGACCCTCGCACTCGCGACCAGATTGATACATTATCAAAATTGGTCACAAGTCGAACCCTTGTAAAGTTTGAGAAACGAAACGCCCTCTTCACAGAGGGTGGGTCTCAAGGACGATATGATGTCACCGCCTATTCAGCTCCTACGACCAGTTTGATAGCTATACAAATGTGGTCGTAAGTCGAACCGTCGTATAGTGAATTCGTGATATTATTACACTTAATTTTGTTGCATAACATTTTTTTTACACAAGACCATTTTTTTTATACAAACACATCCTGGAGAAAACGACAGATGGTGATAATGATGCAGATATCTCATGACATGTGAATTCGATGATGGTTGTAATGCTACATATGGCAAAGTACTGCATGTGGAATGGTGATTTGCTAACGTCATTGACTACAGCCCAACATTCACACATTATCCAACTATTACAGAAATTAGCTCTGAATGCGTGGTGTTAACGGGACGACTACCACCAATTTTGATTAATAGGCTATGACTGGAATTTTACAAGTGAGGCATCAAATTCACACCAATTTTATTCGGGGTATCTTTAGAATGAAATGACAATCTTAAAGCAAATAGTCATAAGCAAAGTAACGTTAATCAGTCAGTAATAAAAAGTTATTTGAACCTTTAATTTTCATGAATTGATAAGAGAAAAAATAGTCGTATATCGAGGTGTCGTAAGTCGGGGGTATACTATATTCCCGTGAGCCACGCATCATACGCGGCACGTATATCATGGAGATGAATAACACTCCAGTAGTTACGCGTGCCACTCTAGCCTGATGAAGATACATTGTACTGCGACGTGCCCGCTAAGCCACACATGTACTCGCACGCATCATATTTAATTTCAAATTTTAATTTTTCACCTCGACATAATTTAACACTTAGCGCGAAACACGAATATGATATATTACACAACACGAGCAAATTGAAACGCCCTTACCTTTTTACGTGAGTTCGTAATTTTCAAAATTAAAATGTTTTTAATGTTTGTTTCCCCAGTCAGTTGTATGAAACATCGCTAAAAATATATTATTTTAGCACTAATTGCTTAAACATTCCTTTTTTTTAAATTTTACATATTTTTATCTTAAATTTTCGTTAATTTATTCGTTTATTGTATTTTTGAGTTAATAAAAAAACAAATAAAATATTTACGGCTTGTATAACTAAAAAAATATGTACATTAAAAACTTAGTTAATATACGGATTAAAGAAATTAAAATTAAATTATCTTATCATAAAATTCATATATTTAAAAAAAGCATATCATATAATATATATGAGAAATTTTTATTCCTATTATCTAGAATTTCTTGTTTTTTGCTTTGCTTGTTTGTTTGAAATAATAAAAACAAGAATATCGAAAATAATGAATATTTGTAATGTGATGAGCTATTGTTATTTTTTAAGTATTTTATTGTGTTATCAAAAGAACTGTTAATAAATATATCAGCAAAAGAACAATTTAAAATAGAGAAATAGACAAAAGACAATCGCGCAAAATTGTAAATATTTGAATTTCTCTTACTCCTGTTTTCAAAATTGTCATAAAAAAAAGGGAAAAAAATTAAACAAAATCAGAAATATTTAAATTTTTCGTTTGTCTTTTTTCAATGTTGCCATAAAAATGATAAATAATGAGAATTGATTATCGTGCAGTCCGTAGGTATTTGATTTGAAATTTTACGCGTCACGCTCCCGCCATTAGGTGGATTCCCTCTTGCACAATAAGCGATCGTATTCCTCGGCAATGCGTTTGAATTATCGCCGAGACCTTCGCAGTCGAAGATGGTCTTTAATGAAGCGAACGTACTCACGTACATTCGTATTATTATGGCTGTTAAACTTCAGTTCGAAGAATCGGACCACACACACCCAGAAATTAAAATTAATCTTGTCCAATAAAACGGCACTTGTTGAGATTACAAGTTCTTTGATCAGTTTATTTTGATTTTTTAACGGGCTTAAGGATTGTCAATTTAATTATCAATTTATGTTATCGAAACTGATTTTGAGAAATGCCTTAAGATTTGTATTTTTTAAATTGTAAAATTTTGTGTGCTTTTGTACAATATAAATGCAATTGTAAAAGACCACCAAAAAGAGTTTTAGGAAAGCATACATTTTATTATAAAATCACAGTTATTCCTCTTTCTCTAATTATTTTTCGTTGTATTTTGTATGTTTCTTTTATCCTACTAAATAATGATCCACCAATGTCCTAACACTGATTTGACCTATAAAGTACTTTATGAACACATCCATAAAGATCTGTAAGTTATTAATAAAAATATAAAGAACAGAAAGCCGTTTACTTGTATATAAAAAAGATAAATATTTCTTAAATTATTTTATATGCATCACGTTGATCACTATTTATTCACATATTAGAGATTGCAGTTCTGATTTTCATTATAATTTTTCAGTTTTTAACTTGTGCAAGTATATACTTGTAGATTGTGTATAAATCTTTACTTGTATAAACTTTGAAAAACGTATTTGTTTTGTTTTTTTGCTGAGGTTGTTTAATGTTCTTCGATTATTATTTTCATCATAAAACAGCTCGTTAGTTTGAGAGATAATTTAAAGCAAAACCTTCCAGAAATACTCAGTAATACATACATTATGTGATGAAGCTTATTCACGCTAATCAATGTAAATCAATTACGCTCTGCCGGTAATCCAAGGCTCTATTATTGTACGGGATTACAATTATCCGGCAGAGGCATTGAGTTTCTATTGCGCAACACGTTTTGTTATCGCGAGACCGTGCGAAGCAACATTTTCGTACAGTACCATCATCATTGGCAACAAACGATTCAGTTATTTCCGCACAAACAACCCTAGAACCAACATCCTGGACTAAAAGGATCGACTTTCATACGAGAAATCACGGGCTTGTGTACACATACATACTCGTATACAATATACTATAAACTATTTTTAGTCACATGTTTGTAAACTCGTGAATACTTTTGGTTGTTATGTGATAAACGTTTAAAATGTATTAAATTTGTTTCGTCTTATGATTTCACTGCCAGATCCAAGTAAAATATTAAATTAATATTTCTGAACTTGTCTTAACACTAATTCATGCTGAGTACTGTCTCACATTTGCTGGAATACCGCGGTTTCAAAAAAAGATTAAGTTTACTGAACGTATCAAAAAAGACTGTTTAATATAATGCAAAAGGTCGTGGTTTCGATGCCCAAAAAAACTTCAAATATATATTACTTTATTAAATTCATGTAATTTAACATTTACATTGATATGAGATTGATCCCTTGCCTGTAACTAATAAGAAAAAAAAATATTGCCAACTTTGAAAATATCGTAGATGCATTTTTCCTCTTCGTGTTGCTGATGTTTTATCTGTATAATGTTCTGTCATAGCTTATTAATCAGCTTTGAAATCGTTTAAATGTCTTCGTTAACTGACACTATCTATCGACGTTTCATGAAAGTGCATCTGTAATGTAGTAGCTAAAATATAGTTATCCTCTAATTGACAAGCGTCGAAGAATCCACAGATGAGATATCTACATCACCGTCTGTCGGTATTCTCTTGTACATGCCTCATCCTTCATTTCTCTCAGATGTTACCAGCTTTATTTAATCACTTATCATTCCGGGAGGGCCGCGCCTGACAAACCCAAATCCGAGATACTCGTACAGCCTTCATCCTCCGCATCTCAAATGCCTTCAGACAATTATTCAATTGTATAAATCTCGGAGCACCCGAAACGTCTTAAGAATACCCCATATAATGTCGCCAAACGTACATATTTGAGCTGTTCTAGTTTCCCTGGCTTAGTTCTATGTAAACACACACACGAGAGCACTATCAGACGCTGATAGAAAGAACTCTTCAACAAATTGTAAAACACTTTTATCAACTATGCTAAATCTTATAGTTACCTATATATCTTTAGAATAACCTATATAATATTGCCTATATATATATATCTTTGAGCTATTTTAATAATCCTATATTTGACGCTGTAGTTCAATGTAATTCATGGATATGTAATGCATGTAACACATACAGGAAAACTCATATAGACAGTTAATAAAAAATATTAATTTTTGCATTATATGACAATTGTCACTTTCGCGGACGGCTTAACACTGTTTTCGTTTTCTTACGTAATTACACTGCAGTCTGGCACTCACGCTCTTTAAAATTACATCGTTTTGTTCATCAAGAGACTGTATGAGTTACGTTCTCAGGATGACTTTCGTGATCTACGAGTTTTGATTATTGTTTTATAGCAGATATTTTAGTAAGTAAAACTTACGCCGACCGGAAGAATAGTAGATATTTGTTTATTAATTTAGTAAGCGCGCAAAAAAGAAAATTCCAGTGTGCTTGATCGACCTGAAAAGGAGGAAACAGCACTCTGTCTCGCTTGATGTAGAGAAGATGAAGAATACTCGTACAAGATCATCAGTGCGAAAATTTTGCTTCGTGAGCTACATAACTAGGCAGAAGAAGAACATTTTCCAAATCTTAAATATATTGTTGCCACACGTTTGCACTACAGTATTTAATTATTTACCAATAGCTTCATATCATATATGCTCATAATTATAAGCATAGTTTTTGGCGCATTCTGGTAAATTTTTAGCTTCTCAATTATTTTTAGCTTCGTCGGGTATCGAATTCTCGATGCTCGCATGTCACTCGGGCGACAACTTGTCAGCCATACTATGTCTTCGGTAGGTTATTATACAATAACGTATCTCCGGGTCGGGTGAACTCGCGGATTATGTTATTTATTATAGTATTATTGTTATGGTGCGATATGGATTCTCACTCGTGAAGGTGAAGCTGTAATGCCGAGGCATTAGCAAAGTTACCTTAGACTTACAAACCGCTATCTGGCAGCCCGGGGAAAGTTGTTTGTTCGGAGGATCTTCTGTGCCACTACCTAAGTCCCAACATTCCACAATAAGTGACACAGGAGCACGTAGATACTTCAATACTCCGATACCGCAGACTATATCCATCTATCTTCACAATATTAAAAGTTATAAACTAATTCAAATATATATATTTAATAACAAAATAGTTTTCACCTTGTTTCACGTTGAACACGTACACAATCAATGAGTGTTTCGTTAGCTTATCCTTTGCAAGTAGCTACTGCAAGTAAAAAGCTTTAAACTGTGGTTTCAAATTATATGACAATGTTAAACATGATTTATTCATAAAAAAAAATCAAAATCTACTTCATACATTTATTTAAGTTGCAAGTAATATACTTAGTAGTTAAAATAAAAATTCTAAAAACAAACTCAATTTAGAGTAAAACTCATGGTCCGATCGTCCATAAAATAAAGTATATCAAACTAGCTTATAAACATATACCATCAACAAGTCAAAGTCATTTGTGAAATCTCAGTTTAAATGGAACAAATCAATAATTCTTATATCTCCAAATGTTAAAATTGGAACACCAAACAAATTTGAAGTCTGAGAGCAAATGAGCATTCGTTGTTTTGTCTGGCGATAATCTAAGCGTCATTAAATCTATAGATTGGATCTGAAAATTACTCTTCGACTTTATTGTTTGCTTATATCATATTTACAATGTTATTTAGAATAATGACGTTTATAGACTAACATGCATTACTTGACATTTACATTACTTGTATGTCACGTAATGTAAATGTCAAGTTCCACAGATTTGGTACACTAAACCGTCAAGCACTGGCACTTTTCTCTTTCATGTGTTTAAACGTAAAAAGCTTGACCGACGTTGGACTATCTCTAAACGATGTTTACATGTATTGTATGGCTGTGGTGTTGCCGTTGCTGATCCAAGCGGGTAAATGGTCTGTGACTAAAATGCAACCTAATGGTCCACAGGCCGCGGAAACCAATTCTCCATACTGCACTGTGCACTGTTCACTCTGCGGTCCAGTCATTCTTGATTATTTTGTCGAGATAATTCCAAAAAATCTAAATAAATTTTAAATACGTGTTGACGACACAAAGTCGTAATCCTAAAAGCCACAATAAAATTATTTGAGATATTTAAGGTTTTGTATGGGTTTTAATTTTAGTATAAAATTGTTCAAATTAAATAATCTCATGTCTAACTAAGTGTGTACAAAGTATCCACTCCGCTTCGATGTTATTTGATGTAATTTCGTTGAAATAACTTCTAAGCTAAAGAGTATTAGATATTTATTAAATATATATCATTTTCTTTGACGAACGACAATAATGGAAAAATGTGTTGTGTATAAGTGCCGTCGGGCATCCGACATTTAGCAAAATCACATAAAAAAGATGGCTCACAATAATAATATGCAATCTTAAAGAAATCTGAAGATGACTTCACATTGTCACTTGTGTCTAAATTTGTTTTCTAACTTAGAATATCTCAAAACTATTATTTGCCATTTATGTTATCTGTGACATGAAAACGTACTTGTATACTAAATGTTGGCTTTAAATGAAGTATTACGAGCATCTGGTACATTGATCGTCTAGGATAACTGTTCTGTATGTGTTGTTTCGAACTGCAGCATCACTGTGGCAGAGTCAGATCAACGCATTCTATTTTATTATATTGCCTAGCCACGCGTTTGCGGAAAACATGCAAATAACTAACACGCGAAACTGTGGTACTGTCAACACTTACCCAGCATTATTGATTTTAAAAACATAAGCTATTGCACCATAAAAAATAATATGCGTACGTTTATGTACTCGAAGCATCTCTGGGACTAACATTCTATCGTATGCAAAATAAAATGATGTATATATTATAATCCAGGAGCTCACATTGGACAAGGCGAAGATCGCTGCTGAGCAATCTTAAATCCTTAATTATCTATAAAAAAAAAATGTACAGAATTTTAAGAGCAAACTATCTAAGTCTTTTTACGTCCCATTTGAGTGGAATATTTAAACCTAAAATATTTACTACATTATCTACATACCTTATTTTAAAGACAGGAAGTCCCACGGTTTGACTGACGATACAGAAGTCTACCTGAAGCACCTGGGTGGTCTCACTTTATCCCTTAATGACCTAATAAAAAGATCCGACCAATTAGTCGATCTACTGATTTGAAAAAGTATAACAACAAACAACAATCATTCTTTATTACAAAAACATGAGCGGCATAACAACAATGCTAGAAATATAAAACAGCCTTTATTGCGTATAACTCACCATTTTTTTTATTATTATTGGAATTATGCTGTTACATAATGCTATTTCAAGCTCAAATTCTAACAACCATAAGCGTCTAAATCTAAGAATTATGATTCGCAACGCTGAACTTGGAGCATATTTTTTTTGCCATTATCTACGTGCTCAACATCAAAAGTTTATTCAGTAGAATGTTCCATGATTCGCGTAGGTGGTCGCACATCCGCTGTATTTCATGGACTACGAATTTGCATATTAAAATTCAATCAATACAACATCCCTGATGAGCCTTAATCGAATAAATATTTTTACTACGAAATAAATTATTTATAATCTTCATTTTCAATGACATTTTATGTTGACTAAATTATGCCTGTACTGAAAAAATAAATTGAACAGTGGTAATTTTATTAAATTTTCCATAATTGAAATTCCTCATTTAACATAAATCGATCCTTTAATTCCGTCGATCTTTACATTTATACATCCTTCCCACACGCAACGTCAAATCGATCTGTTTGAGAATTTTGGATTTCACTGGATGAAAAAAGACAAGACTTTCAGTTAGCCTTCTTTTCTGTTTCTATTATTTTTCTTATAAAAAATATTATTTTCTTCAAGTACTCGATTAATCATTTCAGTTGACAGAACTATACGGCAACGATTAAAAAATATAACATGATAATTTTACACTAGGAAGCAAAACGATAATCAAAATCATTATTTTTTTACAAATTATCTTTCATTCATAATAGTACTTTCAGGTATTATGTTTGTTTTTTAGTACATGTAATAATAACATTACTAGATGATAATAGAACACGAACTTATGTTTTTAAATCGCATATCTTGGTGTGTTGAATAAATTAAAGCACATAATGCGAATTAAGAATCATGGCGCCATTATCTTGCTCTTCGAAGTAAAACATATTATAAGTTGGGCGCCCGCGATGTGATTTATACGCGGAAAATGTTAAATCCACCCGAATAAGCAACCTATTCATTTGTAAACTTTAGCCCTAACGATCGCTCTGGGATCAAACCGCAATTCGGAGCATTTATTATCGCCCGGAATTATTATCATCACTGCTTGATAATGCTCTCGCACCTTCAATTTTTACTTTGTTCCATATATAATATAACAGCTTATATATTAATGTTTACTAGGGATTTTATGAACAGGTATTTGCGTAAAATACTGGTAGTACGATGATTTAATCTTGCGAGATATGAAAAAGCTTTCGATTGTACTATTTTTATAGTATTTTGGGCTCTCGCTAACGAAAACTATTCATCAAATGTTTTTAGCGGGCCTCTTAGGAGACGTAGCTGATATGAGACGGGTTGAAGATAATAGCAGTTGATATATTCTTAAGACAGAAATTTGTGATAAACATATTCTACAACTAAATATAACAATAGGACGCATGTCCTCAACGAAGTCTGATTTCAGGTAATGGAAAAAAGGTAAGTTAGGAATGAATTTAATGGATGATACTCGTATATTATTACATTTATTTATTACATATTTATGTATTTAAGTCATTATTAAATATAAATACGTGTCATGGACTACGAAATACAAAGACAAAACTTTCAGTTAGCCTTCTTTTGTATTTCCATTATTTTTCTTTTAAAAAATAAAAGCATTCGTTTAATCATTTCAGTTGACAGAACTATACGGCAACGATTTTGATAATATAACATGATTATTTTACACTTTGATAAGAATTGTATTTACATCATTTATCTATACCTGTATAAAGAAAGATATCAATAAAATATAGTACATTTCAGATGATACACAACAACACTTCAGTAAAGCTCATAATACGACTGTTCAATCTATTGAGAATCCCACTCATCAAACAATCCAATAATTTATCACGATCCTTAAGCCACTTGATACAACTCCAACAGCCCTACACAGAGCGATAGAGAGAATGCCGCCCGTAGCACTGATTGAAATCAAATTTAATGTGCAGTTCGTTTCCTAAGTCCCGACCCGGAGCCGGCAACTTGACCGCAGCATCTATCAGGAGATTAAGTGACTTCTCCCTGGCTGGACCCTGCGGGCAACTACGGTAATCCAGGACGATGAACAGGACCCTAGGATCAAAACACACCGACGATCGAATCACAAATACAATAATTGACGCACCTGCAGAGAAGTAGCTGAGCAGTGACGTAACATTATTTTATACTTACTTCATACACCAAGGCTTGATTCATTTCACAGCGTATTATTACTCCTCTCCACAGGTGGTTAATGCATGTGTACGATGTATGTATGTAATTGTATTCTTGAGTATATCAGGAGCTAGAATAAATTAAATAAATTTACAGTTCTAGGAATCTTAAAATGACATTTATTTTTTTACAAAAGTTTTTTTCTTGTTAAATACAGTATTATATATAGGTAATGTATATTACCAATAATTAAATTTTTATAAAAGTATTTTTTATCAATTAATTTGTTAAAGACAATAATAAATATATTTAGTATAACACAGGGTTTTTTTATTAAAGCTGCTTTTTTATATCCTGAGTTAATTCAAAGTAAATACTTTATAGGGTTGAAAGAAAATAAAAGACATAGAGTAATGGAAATACATTTGATATACTTAGCTTACATTGTAAGATATACTTTGATTCTGTGGTTTTGAATTAAAATACTAAATGCGTTAATAGTCGTAAAAGAATATCCAAATATAAATCTTTATTATTGCATTAAAGGTTAATCGTTTCTTTAATTCATATTTTTGCATTTAATTTTATTTCTTATTAATTTAGATACTTCTTTTGTCTTTAGTATAATGTCTACAGTGCACCTGATACGTCTATGCATTCACGTTAAGTTTTACGTGACGTGTATCGGATAATCTGCGGTGCATTCCGTCCTACTGCGATCCGCTCCGGGCGCTCGGCACTTGTACGTTATACCGACGGACGTGCATCTACGTCCCGTAGTGCGGTACGTCCCGTGGATCGGTACGTTCCACAGGCCGGGACGTCCCGCAGTCCGGTACGTCGCCTCTCTCAATGGCATACCTCGCCGTCAGAATGCGTCCTCACTTTGTCTGTGCTCCGTTCATAAATTAATATCTCCGGCACCACTTAATTGTCGAGTGGTATTCAATTAATACGTGAGTGGCGCTCGGATCAACGTATTTTTTTTGTGCATACATAACAGCTTACTCGAGATAAGACATAAATTGTTTTCTTAATTAGTGATATGGTTTTCTAGGCAGCACATAAGAAAAATAAACGTTTAGAAAAATAATACCTACTTCTTGATATTCACAATAGTATTCGAAGAATTTACTTCAAAATTTTTATTGTTAAAATGAAGGCAATGTGAAATTCGTAAATATCATAAAATAATTATTATACAAATTAATTATATGACATTTCTGTCATCAATAAATCAAAGAAAAAAATAATGGTGGATGTTGTGGTGCGAATTCCAGCGGCTGCCATTTTTCACTCCAATTTATTGATGAGAGCAATTTCACATAAATTGAATTTGGCTTTTCATATAATATATGTATGAATCTTTAATTGTACATAGATATTAGTGGTAGAGAATTGAAATATATTCTAAAGTTCTACCACAAACAAGTTTATGTTGATCACTTACTGTCCACGATTTTAAACGAAAATTGACTAAATTCTATTATTAAATCACGTTTGTTTGATAAACTTTTGATAAACTTTTGACAAATACTTATTAATAAATATTTTTCAATAAAAATAGTGACTTTATGAAATTTTAATTTACGATAGGAATTGAACACAAATCTGATGCCATGGCAGTCAATCGCACTCTCACTATGCCATACTCTTCACTAATTAATAGTGGAGAGGTATTCGATTAATGTCCTCGTCTCTGGTCGACCTGAATGAGTGCAGCAGTACTATTGGAAATGCGGACTGCAAGTTAATGAGGAATTTCCATGTTAATGTTCTCATTAGTCTACCGATTAGTCTGACCTACGAATCAGTCGATTCAAGTGTAATACTCAACCGAGTATGTATTATTTTACTTTCTAATGCGTAGTAGCTATTTTTAATGGCTCTATTCGATCAATAAAGTCAAATATTTATTGCAATAATTATAGAAAATTTGTAGTTATATTAAAACGGTGAACAGATTTCATCAGAATCAGATTCAAATAATTAGGTTTGAACAGAATATTTTAAGCTACATCAAGGTTCTTAACAAACAGCAAAAATTCCCAAAAATTTCGATGCATTTTATGAGAAATGGTATTCTTAATCATTATTTATTAACAGTTTGTAACTGAAATAAATATAGATTAACTGACTTTAGTAAGAATATGGATTTTTAAATATTTATTAGAATTTTATTTTATAATTTCAATATTCTAATCTACTTTTAAAGATCATTGACTATAATACAATATTATTAGTAATTAAATATACACATACTTATACAACAAAACTCTTTATACGCATCAATTCATTCAGAAAAAAATCGGCAGAAGCGGGATTCGAACCACTGAGCTTTGAAACCAAAAAAGAAAAAAATTCAAGTTGGCGACTAAACGAACCAAATTGTATAATTGGAGCCCCCTTCGGTCCTTGACAATAACCATGCGGGGCGGCGCCCCCTGCCTGGCTCTCTGCCCGCGGAGTTCGGGAGCTTTTTGAGAGCTTTCGCCTAGGTAAGGTAATTGAGTGTCGGCGAGGAATCCGCCCTCCTGATACGGCACAGATAAAACCGATTACTCTTTTTCAGGTTTAATTATTTCACACAAAAACTACAAATTCTTTCCCATTTGGTTTATCTTCAGTGGCAACTTAACGGTCCAATTTTTAAAAATATTTTGTTTAATTATTTCGATTTTTTCGATCGATATTTCTTGGTGGAATTCCATTATATCAGATATAAAATAAAAGATTCTTTAGAATTTATTCCACATATATTTTTATTTTTTTTGACTACATGTTTCAGCCAGGTCGGATGGCCATTTTCAAGTCAATTAGTTCTAAAGAATCTTTTATTTTATATCTGATATATTTTGTTTATATTATAAATCGTGTATTTGATCGATGATTTTTGTTTATCAATGGTACAAAAACAACGCGGATTTAATTGTTCGTTAATTTTTTTAAAGATTTGTTCACACAAAAATTCATTAAAAAAAACCTTTCATTTACATAAAAAGTGCTCTCATATGACCCATATTTATGTTCGCTTTTCAATATTTTGTTTATTTTAGTCACATGTATAATAAAGTCAATATTTATTTTCATACATATAAATTAATATTCCCTGTAATAAATTCAAATAATCGTTCACTCGTCAAAACGTCTAGAATGAAAAATCCATTTATCTGTAAATAAACATTCTTTTCAATGCGCACTCGAGCGATCCTCCTAAAAAACATCTGTTTACCTCCGAGACGTCACGCCTTTCATAAACAAATTGCTTTTTATGCTACTATTTGATTTTTGATTCCCGTTCGATCGCGAGAACGACAATCCACATCCGACACACTAATCATCGTGAAACGGGTCGATGTCAGATGCCGAGATACTCGTTGCTAAGACATCGTAGATGGAGCAGCCTCCTGGTCGAATAAAGCAAAGCCGCTCGGGTAGGTAATCTATCCAGGGCTATGTGCCGTGAGAACGCTGGACGTGACCTGATGAGCCTTTTTCTCTTTCATTGCGGCGAATTCCTTCAGATGCTTCTGAGGGTCTCTGCCGAGGAATGGCCGCTACTACCGACTCCCCGCTGTGGTACTTTGACGGCATAATTAATACGAAACCGTGGCTTGTGTTGAGGATGAGAAGTATTTTTATTTAAGGCATAAAGAGTGGTTTTAATTGTCACGTGCCATCAAAAGCACTCGTCATGGTGAGATGGCATCTTTGCATGTCACCTTATATTTATTATATATAATCAATATTTGTCATGTTATAATGAAGACAATAACATAAACATTTAGTATGTAAATAAGACAAAATTACCATCATATATCAGTATACAACATTCTTAGTAGTGAATACATTTTTACATGCGATACATTACATACAAATTTCTCCTACTAAAATTCTCAAAACTTAAGAATTTATTGAATAATATTTTACTGCCTGCCAATGGACTTAGCATTGGATTTGTTAAGGATTACGTTAGGTTAAGTTAGATAAGTATTTTATCGTAGTATTGTTTAGTATTATACTGCCACTAAACTTGATGTATCAGAGATTAAGTAAGGTAAATATCGGATGAAACTGAATTAGTTTTGCTTTTGTAGATTACATGAAAAACTTGTTTCCGTGCACAGGAGTGGGTTGGGATTTTTACAAAGAAAATTTCCTCGCACGCACCTCGCCTGTCAAAGCCCGAGGCGTTACTCCGGATGAAGGGTCTGACCTTCATCATCCTGCACGAAAAGGCAAATCCAATCGTCAAATCAAATTATTTCCTACCCGGTATAATAAAATACTAAAGAAACCGACCCCCTTCAATAGGAAACGGCGCAAGATATTGCATTTACACTTCAATGGGATCACGAATCGGCCAAGATTACTACACGGGACGCACAATTTCTCACGATATTTTCCGTTTTGCGATTTATCAAAAATAAAAATAAAAGTGCGAGCTTTCTAAATTTATTTTTAACATTTTATCGTGTTATTGCCGGATCCGCTCGCAATCTTCGCGGAAAACACCGCGGTGTTAAAACACGGAGTAAGAGCTTTTTGTGTTTTATTTATTCAAAAGCTCCGCGACGACAGTTTTGCAAGTCACCCGAGATAATGCAAATCCTGACAAACTGTCACTTTTTATGTATTCAGGCATTCGCAGTACACATAGGTAATGCCTAAACTTTTAATTACATTGCTGGAATTTTCTTTCGCCTCTCGGCGCCCAGCTAAGTGCTGGCTCCCGGCCTTATACATTTCCAAAGTTTGGCGCCCGGATTTCGCGTTTTAAACCTTTCGACGGAGATTAAGTTAAGACGCTTTCTTTTCCCATTAATATCGCCAGTGTTTAACAAGCGTCCTATTTCCCGGCCCCATTAGGCCTCAAAAGAAATGAGAAAATATAACTTTCTTAATACCTTATGCATAATATAATAAATGCTCGCGTCTTCGTCAAACTAATTATTATGAATTTCTCAAAACTTTATGAAATACGAAATTCAACGTTAATTTTAAGGACAAACAATAAATTACAACGTCTTAAAATAAATATACTTTCAATTGAAACATTTATATATTTGTAGGACATTAAACGTTACTTTAATATTAATATAAAAAGAGGATGCATCGCATTAAAAGCGGCCTAAACAATTTTTATTTTCGCTATCGCTTCCGCGTTTTCGCCGCGGAACGGCAAATTATCACTCGTTTATTTCCTCTTTAAGAAAAATAAACTGACGTTTAAAACTGAAATAGCAGGGCAGTAGGAGAGATTAAAAGTAATAATCTCCGTAATGCCCAAGTAATAGCCGCTGCGGTTCCCTCCCAGATAAGTTTCTAGTTAAAATTCACAAAGCCGCACTGCTGCAGATTACAGCATGCAGCGCTGTAACGGCCCAAGCGGGAACTACCAACGCGCGGAAGAACTTTTTAAATATCACCTTACATTTCATTGATTATTTCAATTACATTTTTTAAATCCGTGTTTGAGACTAATCCGTGCGCTGATACCGACAAACTGTGGAGCACATTTATAAAAAAAAACATATACGTTATGAGTGAAGTTGTATTAAAACATATTACTTAAGTAAAATGTATAAAATTTAGTAGGTTAAAACAATTAAGATTTTCAATGCAATAACTATTTTCACTTAGAACTTACTTATATGAGTATAGTGCATACTATATATAAATAAAAAATTAACCCATCTAATCATCTTACCCGTTATCATATAGTTTTAATATAATAGTTGTTAAGGCAACAATATATAATAATTACTGCAGTATACATATGTTAATTGTGGGTTTTGTTATTTAGACTATAAATTTAAGTTAAAATATCAATATATATAATCATAATATTAAATTCATTGATAAGATACAGTTTTATTTGTAAACGAACAATTCTCGAGTAATTGCAGAATTAATTATAATTAAAGGTTAATTAATTTAAATTTTTAAGAAAAAATAGTTAATCATTTGATGTCCATAAAAAAACTGATAAACAAACGCCCAAATTAGCTTCGAAAAAAGAACGGTGTCGTCTGTCAGAACTGCAGTAAGGCCTTGATAACCATGTGCTCCAGCTAGGAAACGGATAATAATTGAAACGTTCTCTTAAAATATCATCAGGTAAAATGTAAACATGCAGTAGCATCACATAATAATATTTAATTTTACTTTTTTTTTTATTATGAAATAATGTATATTTTGTTCAGTTTTTTGTGGCACTTGTGGCCTGCGGGTATCTCCATACATCTCTTTATTGCTTGGGTAAGCTGCCGCTTCTATTTTAACCCCTTTTTCTTCCCTTACCACACAATTCCGAATGAGAGATCGCCCATGACGGCGAGATAAGGACTTTCAAAAGTATTTTTTCAGTCTCTTCCCACGACTGCCGGCGCCCATTGATCTACGGCTACCGTGAATCTAAATTGACAGTTTAACTGAACGTTAAAGATGTATCAGTTTTAATTTATTGAATGGCATATATAATCATTCGAATAAAATATATTGGACATTTATTTTTATTTTCCCTTCCAAATTGACACGTTTTTGAACGGTTAGAAAACAAGAATACGTACATTTCTATTACACTTTTCTGTAGATAATCAATAATTTTTTGTCTAATTTTTTTTCATATTAATTCATTAATTTACATACCGGCTTATAAATTTTAAAGCATCGAAAGCATTAAAAAATCTCTCTTTCTGGATCATATGGTAAGCACAAATTGTCGTTACATGGTTTTTCCCGCTGTCTTTATCATTACCTTATGCCAAATCAATTTTGCACTCGCAACTTACCATACTATACATAATTACCCAATATAATTTATGATCGGGAGCTCCAAAAAAAGGTTCTATTATACCCGAGTCATGCTTAAGCAGTTTTCGAAAGCATTTTTAAGGTGTTTGCATTATTAATTCGATGTAGTTATACATGATAACAATTTGATTGATCAGTTGAATCAACATATCTTTAGTTGTATTTCGAAAAGGTATTTTTTCTATGTATTTATCACACGACGCAGCTTTTTTTATTATAAAATATTACAAGAATCGAATAAGGATGATATCTTTATATATTCTTCTTCTATATAAATCTCAAAGTGTTACTGCTTTATAAAAACAACTTTAGTGTGAACTCCATGCGGAATAAAAACTACTTCATCGCTCGTGTGACACGCGTATTTATCTCGACCGATCCGCTAGACCGTTGTGTCAACAAACAACAGCCGGAGTGAATCGCATTCGAATACCTGGGGGTCCTGTGTCAATTTGCGTGAAGTGCCCTCTTAACGGGGGTCTCTACAGGAGTGCCCCAGGAGCCCTGGCAGCCTACGTCCGCGAGACTCCGCCCTTCGGCCCGGCGATCTAAGCCCGCCCCCCTCTTATCGCCTTTGATCTTAAGACCCTTTTTTCTTCTGTACCTGTTTTATTTCGAATTTCAAAGAAATTTAATACCGTTCGAGAGGCCGGATCGAGAGTTATTTTGTGTGCAAAGGTCTCCTCTCTACAGCGATGTCAAAAGTACACATTCCAAGCGGAGGATCAACTTTTTAATCAACATTACTGCCGGCTTCCATTGTGGCTATTTTTATGACTGTATACATGTTGTTTTCTCGCAAACTGTCTACCTTTCTTGCAAAAACGTATTAAAATAACAATTTAAGACATGCCGTATATAAAACATTCATTACAAAAAAGTACTTGTTCGATGCCCATATTAAAACATCTTTAAAAGTCGATAAGAATACACAGAGGAATATATATTAATAATACTCATAATAATAACATTCATACAAAACAGTTTATTAGAGATTGTTCTTAACAATCAGTATCATCATTATTCTATGTCGTCGTCATAATGTTCTGTCAGCCGCCATGGTCTTCGCCTCACCCCATATCAACTGTATTTCACTCAATATTATAACAAAATCAACACTAATTGAATAAAAACGATCTTTTAATAGATTACTAATTAGTTAATAATTATGTAGTATGCAGGAAGCACACCAGTATTCCCAGAATGCTTCAATGAGGAAGATACCAGGAAACTCTTACTCAAATAATTACATAATATGAATTGAAGCCACGATTGTTCATCACTAGCATCAGTCTGGTGAGATATATCTCAAATAAAAAATGTTTTACAGGTTTTGAAAAATCGTTCATTATATTAGAGTTATTATTTTAGGGCTTAAATACTTTATGATAATTTATTTAAATGCAGATTCGTTTCAAAATTAAGCGTGGAAAAGTAATCGCAAAGAGATAATATACAGTGTTCATAAAACAAATATATTAATTACATTTTGTGTGCAGAGGATTTCCGATTACTCTGTAGATTTTTTTAACCGAGCCGCTTCTGGGGAGGAAATTATTTTATTAAAATTTACTGAGACCCGGATCCAAATTAGCGCGGGCTTAGCTAAGATTCTCATTATCCTTTGATTAAAATTCCCCCTCTTGTATGTAATAATTTTTATTAATGAAGATTAAGTGTCTTTAATTAAGAGAGAAATAGTTTCCATGAAAGTGCTCCTTTCCGTTAAAGAAAAAATACATTAATATCCTCTCATACGTAATATCTTACGATAAGATATATTAATAATATTAAGGTTTCATTTTGTAATAAATAGATTATTATTTTTGATTCAAAATTACGTTGTACAGCTACGGAAACTGTTGTGCATAGAATTGAGGTATTTTAATTACAAAAAATGTATTTGAAAATATAACACAATCTCATATATTATTGTATATACGAAAATAATCTTCTATTATATCGTAGTCTACCATTATATATTGTTTTTTTATTTCACTAATATGTGTTATTAAATTAAAAAATTTATAATAAAAATACGTATCAATAATACAATACAGCTTTCTCATATCTTTCAAATTTAAATTCTGTTTAGATCACCGAAATTCATCAACAATGGGCGCGAATAAAAACTTAAAAAATCACTTAAAATTATGCCTCAGATACAACGCATCTCTTGAATGCCTCGCTCTTCTCCCTGGAGGCTTTCGGTAACAATATATGTTCCCAGGTGGAGCTTCGGGTGCAGAAATACCTTGGGACGAGCCATGGGTAGTGACAACTGAGTGGCGGCCAACTGTGGTGAACATATGTTCCGGATTTGCAACGGTTATGGGATATAAGTAGAGTCGAATTTGCTCTAATTATCAACGACTTATCAACGGCAAGATTCTGTTGCTGCAAACCAATCCACCGGATTGATACTACGAAGAAGATCAACGACTACCACCCATCACTGCAGTGTTCCACTCTTATCAATCATCTGCGATTTGCATATACTCGTATTCCGCTATTACTCAGTTCATCTATATTACTACTGTCGACTCATATGGCTATATAAGGACCCATCTCAATACATTGCCTTATCGTCGATCGTCATCTATTACAAGATTTTCTGAAAAATGTTTAAGTCATCGTTTTAACTTTCGCTTATGTTTCCTTATGGATCATACGTCTCTCTTTGCGTCTTCGCTTTTTGCAGGCTTAGCCTTCGTAATTATTTCCTACCGCAGCGTCGTCTTGGCGAGGAGTTTGCGAATAACCGTATTCACTTATTCTGGCCCGCGGTTGCAATTTCGCCACCATAGGGGAAAAGTTTTCCTTCGCGAACGTGAGACCAGAGCCTTAGTCTCGGGATTTCACTCAAAGATGAAAAAACGAACAGAGAATCTATGCCTCTACTAGAAGCGCCCATTATTTAATTCACGATTTCCGTAATAAAAATATATGACGTTTCAGTATAAACAAGCATATTGTGAATTCATAATTTCTTTTAAAACCAACCATTCAATTCTTATGTTAATCGTATCAAACATTTATTAATTTATTTTTATTGTACGCCCATTTCTATTGAAACTGACACAATCATTAAACGAGCTATTTTTATCATAAAAATTAGTTTATTTTATGAATTTTAGTTTCGAAATTTATATAATTGTTTCATCCGATGTCAGTTCCATATACGGAGCATATGGTTATAACAAATTGCATGTCACTTCTGAAGAATTCTCTGCATCCGAAGGTCCACCTGGGAACATATATGATTCCCCACGACTCCACGGCAGAATCCTATGAAAACGCAGCTGGAGTATCCGAGGCATATTTTCGGTGATTTGTTTAACGGTTTCGAATAATATATATATATATATATTATACTCGTATATAAAAATATTTATCCCAATTGAGTGCAATGTTTTCATAGATTTTTTCTTAGCTTGAGACCATCACCTAATGATATAAATACTTATTTATATAGTGCTTCTTACATATTTTTAATATCCGTTAATTAAATAACATAGATGTATTTTTCTGCTTTATTATCCTACAAAATTTGCATTAGCTGGCTACTTTTCCGTTATATTTTTCTCTTGGTTCCATCTCAGCTGCTGCCGGCCATCTTGGCTGAAACTTGTTAAATCCCAGATGTCGCAGATCGTCTCCTAAAGTCCGCATATGCCCTCAAATAATTTATTCCTTTAAAAACTCTAAAAATCTCCAACGCTTACCCATTCCACAATGTCCCATTCCTAAACTTTATTTTAAAATGACTTAAATATCCTATATTAATATTTATTTAAGTACCATAAAAACATATATTCGTTGTATAAATAATAAGCTAAATATATAATAATAATTATGTTTAAACAAGGTTTTTATTATTTAAGTTTGCATTTACATACCCAAATTAAAATCAATGTATTATTATTTTTATAGTGTGTTTCGTTATTCTTATATTTCATTAACCACTGAAGATTTAGATGTCAATATTCACCACAATATACTTTCCAAAACGTTATAACAGATATATAGTAATAAAATATATAACAATCAGCTTTGAGGTTCTCTCCTAGCATATGAATTTCTTCCTAAAATTTGTTGTGCCTCCTTAAATATATACTTGCAACTCTTTAACATTAGATGGTTCTGCATGTTTTCTACTTTTCATCTTCTTTTACTAGTCTTTGCCATTAATATGACTTGTTAAATTTCTTCAATTAAGAAACATACTTATTCTAAAATATCAAAAACATAGAAAACATTCAATAGTTTAAGGCGTCAGAGATTGTTTTCCTTACGGGTTGTTAATTACCGAGCAATTTTTACATTAACAAGAGAATTATTGCCACCGCATCGTAGAGCGTTTCGTAAATTATCTTTATGTTATTTTGAATGCCTCGTAATTAATACCATCCTTTGTAATGGTGAAACTAGTGCTTTTGATAATCTGTAGCCCTAGTAAATCAACTATTTAAATGCTCGTTAAGCATCTGCTATTCATGTAGACACGCCGTATTTCCCTCACAACATTTTTTTCCTCCGAAAAGTTATCTCATAATAAATGTATACGGATGAGAATTAGCCGTGTCGTTTCCCCCGAGTATCTGTAATTCTTGGTACATTAATTAATTATCATTTAGTCTAAACATATATTATCTAATAACATTGCCTTATTAATTTATTATAACAACGAACGTTGATATTATAATAATAATGTCAAGATCATTTTATTAGTAAGATATCTATAATTTAATTATGTATTTCTTCTGTCTAATAAATATGTCATTTGAGTACCACATATCATTGATTTTATCACTTATTTGATTATAATAATTAATTACATATATATAATAAATATTGTATTATATATAAAAGCGATGTTGTGTGAGTATACTTGTAATATACTCTATGTATGAATTCAATCGTAAGTACGGTTTTTAGAGTACACCTTTTTTCTAACGCTTTGTAATACGCACTAAGAATTTACTGTTTAAAAAATATATAGCATTTATTACTTAAAAATATAATGATTTCATCGTTACCTACCTATAAAAGATTAAATATTAATGAAAGATATTGTACCTACAACCTTATTAAATGCCCGTGTCTTTATTATGCTTTCCTTCATTCACGATTAAATAGAAAATAGTGACTGTTATAGTTGTGATACTTCTTGTAAATGATACTCGTAGCCTTTTGTCTAGTGCCACTCGGTTTGTGTCTTGTCTTTGATTAGTAGTTTAATTGCAATTTCAGCGAGGTCATTTCATCTTCCAGGTAATACGTCCGTGTCATCTGAAATTTCATCAAGTAACAAAAAATATATTTCAATTAACTGTGAGAGTTGTTTAAAATAGAGAGCTGCTTAAAGTAGTATATTGTTAAATCAACGATTAAGGAACATTTGAGCAATGTAAGCAATATTTTTTTTATTTTGAGGATTGTATTTTCAATAATTAATTATGCTTCATCGTGCAAACTTCCATGGCAAATTGTTCGCGATTACCCCAAAAAGAAAAATCCGATACTTTTTTTCAGCACGTTTTGGTCCGCGGGCGTCACGTAAGCAGTAATGGGAGCTTTCTTACCTCAGGCGCGCGAGCTTTCTCAGCCTTAGCCATATTTCCAGCTCGCCTCTCACCCAAAGAGGAAATAATTAAATTCCAACCGAAAAACTTTTAACTACTTTTATCACGGCTGCTTTATTTTTCCTTGGTCCCTTAACTTTTCCTCCTCCTCTTCGCTTCGCCGCTATCTCAACGGGGACAAATAAAAATAATAATACTCATTCCCATGTAATGGACCGAATAAAGCTTTCGCAAAAACACCATTTGAATACGTCCTTTGTTGTGCTTTTATATTACGTCTAAAATCCGACCTTGACACGATAATATTTTAAATTAATCTGTCCATTTTATTCCACGTTTATCGTTTCATAACTACATGAATATAATGTATAATTAAGAAGGTTTGCGGTCGTGGCTTATTTGTAAAATTCTTTCGCTTTTGTCTGCCATCTTATGATGAATGTTTTCTCTTTAGACTGTTTTCTTTTTCGGCAACGTAATTAATGTTTTCCCTCTAACCTGGTGCCATTAATTATGTTTTTACGAGCTACGTTAAAATTAACGAATTTAACGTAAAAATAAATTACTATTGTATCAACAATTTTTATATATACAATCTTTTAAATCGTATCCACCTACTGTTAACTGAAGGTATCTTCCATAGACAGCCAATCATTGTAGTTCTAGATAATTCTTATAGGATAGAATAGAAATATTTAGCCAGTTTTTGTCCTTCGTTATAGCGTCTGGTTGGTCACCACTAAAGTTCATTTATCTTATTTTTGACGATGTTTGCAAATACATTCGTAATGATATGAATTTGATGTTTGAATACGTATAATTAATAAATCTATATATATCAACAGCCATCTAGTTGAAAGATTTAGCCATTTCTAAATTCGTGATTCAGAAGGTATTCTGGGAAGGTTCCAATCATTTTTTTATACAAACCTTATAAAAAATATATATAAAAATCTGCAATATTATGTGCGTTAACATATATCATCTTCAAACAATGACACACTGAGAAAAACTGTATTAACATAAGATTTTATTATTAATCTTGACGCCTTATTAAATTTTCAATGATTAGAAGGTTGGCCTTTTACGACTGTAACGGTGCAAACAAAACAGCTGATGTGTGATGTTCTCACTAATAATCACAGCCGAGATGTTAATTTAGAAACTACATTCAAATGCTTAAGATCAATACCATAAACTGTGTCGTATCTATAAGTAACACAAACACATCGAGCACTTCACTTTATTATATAAATTTCATAAAACGATACAACGAATGATCTGATCAGTAATGTTCGAATAAATATGATTTCACAGAACTTAATAAAATTATTCTTGTTTAATTCAAAATATCTGTGTTTACATGTACAAGTATTATATATGTATTATGTATAGGGTCAAACAGCCTCATGTATATTGATAGGATGTGTAATAGCATTTTTTTATTATGTCTATCTATGTTTCATTTTTATAAATGTATTTTTATAATAAATTTATATGTATGTAATAATATAACTAAATACTTCGATGCTGGCTGCTACGCAGTCAAATAATCTGGATCACCTGATGAAAATAATAATGATAATCAATGAATAGTAGTTTTTTCGAATGCTCTAAGAGTATTTGGAATGATTTATATGATAGTATAAATTAACACTGTGTTCCTACTTGTACGAAATATTTACCACATTAATAAGTTGAATTAATGAAAAAAAAAAAATATTTTTAAACTTTTTAACAAGCGACATGTGTTTTGAAACAAAATTACTACGTAAGTTGAATTATAAAAAGTTTCCGTCGGACTCTTAAATTGAATTCAATAACAATAAAATTCTTACCGTTTCACTATATACATTTTAACTCATTTCCTTCAACGAATATAATTGAAACTTACAAAATTGAAATGGGCTGGTAAAAATATTGAATTAAAAATGATTAGCAAAGTTTCCGCGGAGCCTTATTTAACTTGAACCGTGGCAAAATGGAGATTCACGATTATTAACAAAGAGTTCATTTTCTCTCACAATTTAGCCAATCAAATCGGTTTGATTGTGGAGTTTTTAACTGTGAGAACATCCGTAGTCATGCATCAATTCATGCAAACTGTTGTGAGAAACGACAAGAGAATATGGTTTTGATGGACGCTGTCGGATTCGAACCAAAAGATAAAGAGATTCAATATAAAAATACAACTGCTTCAACGGATGTAACTTTACTCTGTGAGCTAAAGTCGATATTTCAAACGAATTAACGAAGCATTCTTGAATCTAATTATTCGACTTTTAATATATTCTAATCTCGTATGCTTACGTGAGAATTCTGGTATAGAAAATGACACTTAAACATTTTATAGATGTCGGCGAGTTGATTTATAATATTATTAAACAGTTCCCAAACAGGTATTCTAATTTTAATCACTTAAATATGCACACAACGCATTGAGCGATCACTGAAACAACGTCAATGTAATTTATTTAAAACGATGTTGATTTTTTTTTTGTCACCTCTCAACACTTATATTTTCATATATAAATTTTTGTGTAGATAGTATTACAAGTATTACATATTCGTATGTTTTTAATTCTTTACAATATTTAACGCCAGAATCATTTCTAATGCAGGAAAACACAAAATGAATAAACATAGTTTTTTTATATATGGATTACTTAGTATTTACCTGATGTCATTTTTATCCTATGATTATCACGATCTACTGCCTTTGTACTCATGTTTACATATTATCTTACATTTTCGCACGTACAAGTAAATTCATTTACATTTTTTACTGAATGGAATATTACTAAAGATTAAATTATTTTCTAATTACGTGTATACTACATTGTATTTTATAATGTGGTGATTATCTGATATATGAAGTTGCTTATTGTCAAGTAAGTTTATCAACTACTAAACACTCTTTTCATTTAACTATCACTTTATTTGTTTAAATAATGTTGTTAATTGTAGTTGTTTGTTTTGTTTTCAGCTTCGATGGCCATTGTTAAGTGACCGATGCGGGTCCCCAACTCCATACACCCACTGCAATGACACACCGTATTCAACTCCTCTGTAAGGGGGAAGAGAAAGTGCAACCAAATGCTTCTTCACAGGTGAGAATTAGTGTCAATAATATCACGAGTTTTTTTTCCTTTAACATCTTATTTTGTATCAATGATTTACAACTGTAATAAATCAGTTTCGTAAAAGATTATCTGATTGAAACATTATTTTTTTAATGTTAAACCAAACTATAAAGTCATCGTTTTTAAACATTTTTTTATATGAAGATCATTTTATTCACCAATTTATATCTAAATGTACAAAAAAGCGTTCAAATATTACGAGTCAATTAAGTGTAAAGCCGGTCTCGCTTCCAAAAAACTAGGTGTATATAGATCACGTCGGTATTTCAACGATAAACAACTTCTTTTTCTATATAAAGGACAAATCCGACCTATCCTTGAATACGGCAGTCACCTTTGGATTGGAGCCCCAAAATACCTTCTAAACTTAATTGACTCAGTTCAAAGAAGAGCAATTCGTTTGATAAACAATGACACCCTAACGTCTAATCTACAATCAATGGAACACAGACGTAAGATTGGTTCTCTTAGTCTTTTCTACCGTTATTACCACAGTCGCTGCTCTTAGGAACTTAAAGAACTAATTCCTCCTGCACCCACTCACAGCCGACAAACTCGTCTTACACTTGCCGAACATCCATACATAGTTAATATATGTCGACCAAGAACTGGCAGCTTCCAAAGTTCCTTCCTTAATGCCACCGGTAAGCTATGGAATGCTCTTCCAGAGTCTGTTTCCTCCTTCCTACAATCTGGATCTCTTCAAGAAACAGATAAATATACACTTGCAATCTCCCCAACCTACACACAAAGACGAACACAACACACGTTTCCTGCATGCAGCGTCCAGCCTCCCTGGCTGAGCGTCATAGAGTGCACTGGTCTCGACCGGTTGTGCTCTCCTGCATGCGTTTACATAAAAAAAAACTCATAATTTGTGAATGACATTTTTTACAGTAGATATCAAATGAATGACATAATCAATATATTTTCACTTAGTTTTACAATACAATTATACATACTACTATTACATACATCAAATTTCTCGTATTAGGTACTTTTTTATATTGGATCCGCCAAACAACTTTTTTTTTTTGAAAATGGGACATAAAACATCGAGTGTAGCTTCGGCTGTGTGGCACGTAGCGCCGTCCTGTTGAAACCAAATGTTGCCAATATCTTCCTCTTCAATTTTTGTGAATAAAAATGGCCCGATAACGATTGCCATTGACTGTAACGGCCACTCCTTGCTCATTTTCGAGGAAAAATCGCCTGATTTTCAAAGTAATGTCGCAATATTTCCCAGCGTTGTTCAAGCGTATACTTAACCATATTCGTTTAGCTGAAAAATATAACTAATTATCTGTGAAATCAGACATGAGCTAAGTGTTACCATTCACGAAATAAGCACTAGTTGAAAAAAAAACGTTAGATGGCGGACCCTATATATTGTAAAAGAACTTTTATTACCTAAAAAGAATAATGTAATTTTATTGCGCAGTATATTACTCATTTTAATAGATGCATAAAAATATTACATCTATTGTTACGTTTGTTTACACAAATTCTTGCTCAATTATTACTATGCTAATTTTTGTTATTATTCTGAAACAATAAAACTATCCAATAAACTCCAAGGCTAAGGCCAACCGCCTTTATAAAATTAATTACTCATAATTTTTTTACTCATTATTAATATCTTTGAGCATATTCTTCATATCGTATATGTTTTTCTTCTGTATCATCGGCTTCTTAGCTAGATAATAAAGTTACCAACAAAATAAATAACATAAAATTCTTCTTCAATTTTATATTCAGATCTATCCCGAAACTCCACCAAATACATTACGTGTTTCATTGTTGATTGTTTTTGATGGCGATTGTAGCAAAATAGAATCAGTGTAACTAAAATTTTATGACACAATTACTATTGAACCCTTGCACTCAATGCTAGGACACACAACTAACATTGATATTAAAGTTAATTCATATTAAATTAGGGAACCATCTTTACTGAAATCTTGGGATAATAATGAGTACTGTTTTATCATTTTAGGGCGGATCAACCCTTCACCCAATTTATATTCCATGTTTGGATAGATTAAGTAATTTAAAAGGGTTAAGCAATATCAACAACTTAAAAAGAGTTATGACAATCATTTTAAATTGTACTTTGTAATATCTTTATCGTAGTATTTTATATATAACTATAATTAATTGTCACCAGTACTAAAGTTTTATCATTTATATCAGTTATATCAGTACTAACATTTAACGTTACTTCTAGAAATACTTTGTATTTTAGTTTAATACATGACAATGTATAGCATATATAATATAAGTATATCTCAATAACATATATTTCTAGATGTTTGAATATATTTTTACATGGCGACAGTGTTCATTGTGTGTCAGCTGGTGTACCGCCCGGTATGTTTAATAATCAGTTTGTTACCTTCATTATTATTATGTGGCATTGAATTCCAGAAATAATATGCATTGCTCGTAATCTTGTTTATGCGCCCGTATGACTGCACTCGTGAATTCCGATTTGTAGTTTTTTTTATCTTTTTTGCTTTTATAATCGTCCCGCATTCCTTGCAGCATCCGGGCCTTATCATGAACGAGAAGTCCTAAGACGGCGACTATTTATTTATCCGGCCCTTCGTTCTGGTCAATGCAAGTGTAAACCAGTGGCGAATCCAAGCGGATTCAATCTACTTAAACTTAAAGAATTATAATGTCATAATTACAAAACAATACAAGTGCGTTCTGCTTAGGCAAACGAGTCACCATCATCATCATCACCATATCAGGTCTCCTATCTGGAGTATATAGTTATTACGACGTACCGCCATGAAGATCTTGTCAGCTGCCATGGTCTTCATCTCATCCCATCTCAGCTCCGCCTCCCGCAGCTCCACCGAGTATATTCTATCTATAGTTCTCGACTGCCTCCTAGAAAGTACTTCCAGTATTTTACGCAGGCATTTGCTTTCGAGATCCATTAGACATAGCTTCATTGACTTTTGATGAGATGCGAAGCGAGTATTATGATATAGAAAAATTGCACCTTTTTATAATTTACTCTTATATTTGATAATCGAATCACTTACTTATTACATAATATATACTAATATTAGTGAACAATAAATTATTAAAATATTAACAATAAATAAGCTTATATTGTGTTCCACGGATTATAGGTTACTATTAAGTGCCTTATTTATTTAATTACTAATTACATTTCGATAGAAAATCTGATAATTTCATTTATTCAGTAACAATATTTAAGAAAATGCGCATCATCAAGGCAGCTTTTGTTATTTAGTGTATTGCGAGTATGTATACAGAGTGGTAAGCGTTAAATCCTACACGTGTATTCCTAAAATCCTAGGATCCCAAGAATGTAAACAAGTCTTGTTCACCACAAAAACACATTCATATCAATTTTCGCATTGTATGCATATATTCTTTCGTTTCCCCTTCGTTGCATAAGGAAACTTATGTTCTTTGGGGTCTTTTATGTCTTTTCCTACTCCTTCTTGTATATTTCCCCTTTTATTCCCTGCCCATAATTAATGTAGTTCTTCCGTACTCTCCTGATTGTGTTTTCCAAAGATACTCGTACATTCTCTCAGACAAATGTATGGGGGCAAAAGTATACCATCATCATCATCATCATCAGCCTGTGTCCGTCCACTGTTGAGTATACCATATTGCACATATAATACAAATCTTACGATAGATAAACTAAAACGCATTAAATTATTTGGCATAATTCATATATTAATAAATGCCATACTAGCTTTGTAAAACAGTACAGTTAATTGACCTGTGAATCGCCACAAAAACATTTACTCATTTCATTGATTCAACACTGACTGACAACTATATACTAAACTTTATTTTGGTCTTATTGTATTGATAAGATTTCTGATAATTGGAGTAACTTCCCTATTGTATGTTACCTTGCTTATTGGAAGAATAATCTTTATGATCAAAAAAAATATCACATTCATATTTTTAATTTTTGGAAGACAGTTATCATTGTGCGTTGAGTTATGACGAGCATAATTCGTTTGCAGTATAATAATCAGTAGGCACAAAAAAAACCTTATAATTATTTTGGTTTCGAGCAATTGTAGTGCAATAAATAAGCTACTTGAATTATTTAAAGTTCTCTAGCATAGTTTTTATTTAAACTCTGGATTCGGCTCTGCTCTCGAGAACTGTTTGTGCAACGGCGAAGCGAGTAATAAACATAGCTTTTTTAAATGTAAATACACAAATATGCCTCCAAAGGGTTTAAATAAATTTCATGATTATATTACAAATATTTCTTGCACTATTTATAAAATGAACACAGGATAATTAATACACATTTCATGTATAAAAAATAATCTCTTAAAAAGTACAAGAATAGCAATATCTTGTCAAACAGTACAAGACGTCTGATGTTTTTATTAAAGTATATTTGATAAGAGACTAGTAACATTGTTAGTCACATCTCTAGTAATCAAAGTCATTTTTTTATAGAAAGGAATATGATACTCACAATCTAGGGTGCTTCTTATATTTTTATCTTGCTTTATGACAGTGATTTTTATTCGTCAGGAATCTCACGTAAGCCAATCTTTGAGATGTTTTAAAGCTTCTTAGGAAAACCATACAGATACTTATAATTCACTAGAACTTAAACTGAGTATTACTCGCATAACAGTGGAGCGTTGCACCACTAGGCAATACTTCCAGTGGCTTCAGCTGTTGTCCGGCTGCACTAGCAAGGACGTCAACTCGGCCCCGCGTGCCGACACGACTCCTCGACTATCGTGATGCTGCAGACCAGCTCCTCAGCTGCTGAATCCGTCGGTGCCTTTCGCATAAATACCAGACCTCCACAATGGGCCCCGCATGATTTATTTCAATATTATGCAGCGTTTTTGTGATACTGTAAATGTAATGCTTTGTATGAAACATTATGTTAATTAATTTATTATATACCGGCATAATTCATTTATAAGATTGCATACAACGTGTGGTTGGGCACCGCCATTCGAGATTCACAAGAAAGATGCTACACCGTATGACCAACGTAAATAACGCATTGTTAGCGCAGTTCTCTTTCGATCACCGAAATAAGCAACACTAAACGTCAATGAGTCATTATTACATACCAAGTATCATATAAATGATATTTCAAGTCTCAGGAACCTCGAACCAATCAATTATATGATTAGAAAAGGTGACATAGTTTATTTCTAAAGTTTCTAAATACCAGTAAGGCCATCTCTACTTTTCTCGTTGTTTTGGTTAAATATACTTAAATTCTCGTGTTATATCAAGCGGATCTTACAGTCAATTTCGATATTCAACGGCATTAATCATATTTCTAAATAAACTATCATAGTTTCGTTCACTAGAGTGTGACCACTTAAACCAGTATTCAAAATAAAAAATTCAGGTTCGTTGAAAATTAAATTCATGTTGAGTCAATCCAATTAGCACTACAAAACTCTTAATCTTTTGAAGTGATCGAGAAATCTTAATTTCCATATTATGAATCACAGCTATAAGTAAGCGGTGCCACGAAGTCAAGCGACTTAAATAATTTATATCCTTTTGTACACAATCAAGGATATTTTCAAAGAATCTGTATCTCTGCATTGGAATTTCGCGCGTTTGTTGTTCATTTAGAAGAATGCTGCAAATTTACTGCTGACAGCATTCCAAAGTACTTAAAGCCTGAAAAATAAAATTAAACGATAGAATGTAAACCTTCGATTCACCTTTGTTGCTCTCTGCCATTAAACTGAGTTCCCCTGAACGATGCAATCGTCCCTTCAGATGCGTTATCACTGTGATGGATTACGCCACGTGGCGTCGTGTTTACCTTATTTTAGTTTAGTCCACGTATTTTCTTCGCCCGCCATCCATCATCCATCAAAACACACTGACAGTGTCAAACGGGATTCTAAAATTATACATCAATATTCCTGAACCGTCATACTATTGCGAATATTATGTGATTTGACATTTCTATTGAACATATTCCTTGGAATGAATGACACATTCTTTATCGCATTTATATCAATATTGATTTATTATCGCATAGAATATTATTTTTACCAAATCATCATCATCAGCCTATATCCGTCCACTGTTGAACGTAAGCCTCCCGCATGAGTCTCCATCCTCTTCGATCCTCCGCCTTCAGCATCCAAGTCACTCCCGCTATTATCCTTATGTCGTCAGTCCATCTTGCAGGGAGTCGGCTAATGCTTCGTTTGCCAATTCTTGGGCGCCACTCCAAGACTTTTCTGCCCCATCGACCGTCGTCTCGTCGACAGATATGTCCTGCCCATTTCCACTTAGTGTGCCTATTCGTTGGGTAGCATCCACTACTTGAGTTTTTCTGCGGATATCCTCGTTCCGGATTATATCTTTAAGCGATACTCCCAGCATGGATCTCTCCATAGCACGCTCGGTGACCTTTATTTTATGAGCAAGATTTGCTGTTAGGTTCCACGTCTCTGCGGCATAAGTTAATACAGGGAGGATCCATTGGTTAAACGCCTTAATTTTAAAAAATATGTAAAATGATTATACCAAGTAAAATACGCTAATTTAAAACAATGACTAATAACCTTGTTAAATTTATTATATTATATTTATAATTAATACAATATTAAACTTCCCATTTGGTACATTCTACCTACTAAAGTATAGAATATGACCTGCACATACTATATCTAAATAATGTCAATCTCGTCGAACTAATGTGAGGCATTTCCAAAGAAGCCTGGGAAATAAATTAGTTAAAAAATGATGGTCATGTGTGTATTTCATTGTTGATTTCTACAATAACTGATAATTTAAAATGGTTGCTCAATATTTGTTTTAAAACGTGTCTCTCATTTACTTTTTTAAAATTATTTTTCCCACGAGCATTCAGCTATCATCTCCCGCAATGATACTTACATGAGATCGTTGATATCTGTTTCGACTCTCGTGCAGTACGGAGATGTTGAAATAACTTAATTTTATTTACCTTTTCATTCAGCATTCTCGTCTCGTATGAATATACGTTCCCCGTCACGGTTATTTGCGCTGCGTAGAAACACAAGACACAAGCCTTGTATTCTTGCTGCCTACATAAGTCTCGAACAGCTGAGGCGACCACAACGAAGAAATATTCTAAATTCAAAATTCAAAATCATCAGCTGATTTCTTATCTGTGTCATCACCACTTGTAAGCATTTTTTTAATATATTGCGGTCGAAATATTGGAAAGGAGTTATTCGCCACACAAGGTTAAACCCGAAAGCCATAATATTCTTAAATTTGTAAGTAAAAAAAAAACGTTTTTATTATCTTATTTTTAGTAGTGTAGCCAGAGAGGCATTACACGTGCAAGTTTATTGCAAAAGCAAGCGAATTGTTTGTCTTTTTTCTCAGTTTATTAATGTCATTATTAAATATACATAACAAAAGATTTCGGCAAGGAGAGTAACTATTGTGTGACTGTGGAGATCTGCTGACCGCCTCACACCTAAGATCCTGCTCCATATGCCCAACAAGCTGCACATATCAGGACCTAATGCTGAGAAACACGCGAGCTATCGATGTTGCCAGATACTGGGCAAAAATAATTTGATGTCGTTGACACAAAAAGAAGAATATATATAGTACATCTAATTCAATACTTAAATAGTCAATTTGATTAGATTCTTTGATGCGCGCTTCACACCTATTCTTATCATAGGTGCAAAGCGCCTGTCTGGGATAGGGTACTTTAAATATCAAAATTAAATACAAATCCGATGCAAATCATACGTTGAACTTTTTTCGTTGATACTCGTGCCTGATATATTAGCAAAAACATTTTTTTAAATTATGTTCCTTCATTTTCTACTTAAACAATGTGTTTTTTCAATGTACGTCATATTCTAAATCGGCGTAAAAAATATATTGTGTTCAGTAATTTGCATCTTAATAAGTTCTAAAAATAAATTTTATTTTTAAGAAAAAAATAGTCTGACAAGATGGTCACCATTATATTGTGCATCCCACGCAGCCTCCTCGGTCTGACAACCCGACGTCCTCAACCTTTGTACACTGATTTGCTTATTAATTATACATTTATGCGCAGAGTTCTGTCATCGCAGATAAATACATTTTCACATTTTTGCCACAACATTGTCTGCCTCATCGAAATACAATAACAAACAATCTAGTCAATTCATGACATTCCAAAATATACTAAAAATAACATTTTCAAATTAATCGTGAAAAAATGTGGATTTTGGTTTTATACTAAGTTATAATAACAAGGTATTTATTCATCATTATCATTATGGTTTGAAATTGAAGGATGTTAAAGTTATAAATAAAGAAGATTAATATAATTATTATATATAAGTTAAAAATAAAGATATTTAAAGTTTAAAAAATAGAGATATTTATAGAATAAAATAAGATTTTTAAGTATTTAAACGAATTAATCCTACAGTTCTTGAACATCGATCACGATTAATTATTTTTAATCTCACAAATGTGACCTTAAATAGCAATATTTGTTCGAGATTCGCAAACCTTTTAACCCTTTCATTACAGCTCGGTTTAGAACAAATTATACTGTCAATTATAAAACTAGTATTTGAAGCATAAATGTATCTGGTCTATTTTTATATATCACATTGGTTTTTGTATCCTTTAGCTATCAGATAATGCATAAAACACTATTCCAAGAAAGTAGCAAAACGATATATCACGTCAACCGGTGTCAACGGTTGGGGAATGTTATGACAGCATATGCCGACAACCGATGCGAAAGGGTTAAATAAAAAATCCACTACTCCAAAAAAAACTAGCTTACTAATATTATTATTAATAATAATAATATTAAGCTTTTATTCCAGCAGGATTGGGTGGGTTGTGCAACACCCAATCTGCCATACATAGATGTATAAAATGTAATAATGCATCTAAACAATTTATTATTGAGTAACTCGTAAAGTTACTCAATGTTTTACGTTAAAACAAGGTAAAATATAAATATTTATTTGATATTATTGTATTACAATAATTTTGTAAAACCTATTAGAAAAAAGTTTAATGAAAGCTGAGTTGTGTGTCTAGACTTTTCGGATTCAAAGATAACTTATCCACTGTCTTGACTGCTGTTAGTGAGTAATAATTAGCTAAAACATCAATAAGTTGTTGCAAATTGGAAAGGAATTCAACATATATATTGAAGTAACTAAATTTATTGCGGTCCCAATAAATAAGCAAGTTTATTTCATTGGATTACTCAAGTTGGCAGCAATGTTGGGTGCAGCATGGTAATGAATCGCGCTCGTGAACTGTGTGTCTGGTTTTATTTTGTAATCGCTTATTGAATAAGTTTAATGTCGCCGGAGCGCTTACTGTCACACGCCGCGGTCACGACTTTGATCGCAAAAGGAAGTGACTAAAACAAAAAGATTCGGTAAATCATGAAGTGTCGATTTGAAAAAAGCTGTTTCGCACCGCGCGGCTTTATTTATTACGTCGAAAATAATTGAATGTATACACAATTTACATACATCAGAACCATGTTTTTTGCGCCACGTTTAAATATATCGATGATCCAGCTGCTTAGAACGACAGGTCAACAAAATACATTATATTAGAATAACGTTTTTTACTCTTCTTTTCATATCCGCTTTCTATAATACTTTGTTCATACGGTTGTTGAGTTACTAAATGCCACCATTAACTTGTCAGCCCCCATGGTCATTGCCTAAGTCCATATCAGCTCTGCATATTTAGTACTTTATATGTTTAGTTCCTGACGGTCTTCCAGTATATGTATAATTTATGATGGTCTTCCAGGGCAGCGGAGAGCCTGAAAAATGGCCGCTGTAGTTTATGCTCTCCTTTAGCATTCAAAAAATATTGCAGTCAGATCTACTCTTGTCTTCGATACTCAAAGTTCTAGGAGTGTAAACAATATATTCGCATAAATCAATGCCTTAGTCTAACATATTTCATACGCATCAATATGTACTTAGTTTGACTACCGTGGAAATGGAACATTTATTTATCAGTCATGTTACCAGCATATTAAGAAAACTCTTGATAAATTATTGGTGCCGCCATGCTACCTGAATATGCAAAAAAAATTGACAAAAGAATATTATTTATATGTATTTTTTTATTAATTTTTAGCTTTGTATTTAAGTATTTAATCAATTTCATGTATCATAATATTGTATATGGATTTTAGAAGACAATATAAAGGATGATGAAAAATCGTTAAGCCTTTCTACAAGAATCTACATTAGTTATTTGGTGAAAATGCCCCATCTTGGCGTTGCGTATCGGCATAAAGTTTTTGCAAGGCCTACTGTGGGTGGGGATCATTGTTTTAAGAAACAATACACGGAGGCTCTCATTAGGGTGAGTTTTATGTCAAACAAACTGTCGCGGCCCCTCCACCCCTGGCTTGGACTATCAATCAGCGAGCAAACAGGCACAGGAAATGGGACGATTCAGTGCAGACTTTCAGGAACTTCAACCTGAAACATTGCAATCTATGCTGAAAAATATTTTTTCAGTAGTAATTGTAGTGGAACTAGAGAAATTATTTATAAAAAACACACAATATACAACATATTAAAATATGTATAAAGTTGATGAAATTTAGAGAACTGATGATGCTAAGTTGAATATCTAGTATTTAAACCAGATTTACTATAACTGTGACTTTTGTGGACCAAGTAAATGAAGTTTGTCTATTGTGGTACAGCCACAAAATGCTTAGGGAAAATTACCACGTAAACGAGTGATACTACTATGTTCAAGCAATGACTTGGAGGAATACAAATAACGTTACTCAAAACGATTGAAAATAGTGAGGCAATGAATTCGAGACATACAAATTCTAATAATAAAAAGACAGTGTTGTGTTATGCATATCAAGAAAAAAATCAGATTCTGATACTATACACTAAAATCAAGGCTAAATAAGATAATACGCAAATTATACAGTAAAGTTTAGTGTCACTTTATTTTCTTCAGTGTTTGGTATTTCGTGGCTCTCGATTTATTCGTCTTTCTGTTTCCATGAATTTTATTTTCTTTTTGACGAAATCAAGTGTGGCGAGATATGGTAGAATAGCACCAGACCACTGCTTAATGGCCGTCCATGTTGCTTATAGGCATTCCGAACCGGGCAAGATCGACCCACGAAATCATCGGAGAGCGCCCTCCTACATAACAAACAGTTGTTTTTTTTCCACACAGGTAATGCTTGACGTCAAACCTACCTGAGAGAGAGAGAGCAAATATTACGCAATCGAATTTCGTGATTTCTTTTTATTGACTGTGTTGATAATAATGTTCAGCATCGTGTTGTTCCTAACGAGATGTGCTGAAAGTAGAAAAAAAAGTAAATTATGAAATACTTACGCTCATGAAAAGTAGTTCATGAGGGCATAAAATGACACTATATATGCCTGTTTTTGCTCTATATTAAATGATATTACATTGACCCAACCTGACTAGATGTGGCATACAAAGAAAAACGTATAGAAGGCATTAATATGATTAATGAGATTGGAGAGCAAAAACAACCAGATAATGACAAATTTCAAGTATTTAAGGAAGCCAATTAATAGACAATAATATTCGACATGCTTTAAATTTGTCGTTTTCGTCCATGGCATAATATTTGTTTGGGTCTTATGATGTTTGTATATGCATATGATATACAGTGATTGTACGCAATACACGGATTTATCATATTTTTCCCCTTTTCCTTTCCATATCAGCAGCATATGGTCACAATAAATTTCAGGTACGAGTTATCATTATCGAGTATCATACATCAGTTGCCATTGTCAATGCTTTCCCTCAAGATTTATCTGCACCTGAAATCTACCTGCGATATACCTACATATTCAGCATGTCCGTTTAAGTATGCTTGTTATTACATATATCTAAACAATGAAGATGTTGTTATTAGTATTAATACAGAAACCTACGTATTGCTTTTAGTATTCCTAATAACTATCACAGTTGTAGACTTAATTTTCTCTTCGACTTTCAATATTAAAGGGAATAAATAAGAAATGTACTGGATTATTTTTATAAATATAGATTGTATAATAGTTGTTGCGTTGTTTTTATGTCTCGTTTTCATTAATAACACTTCAGCGGTACATTTACGACCGTCTAATGTGTCTGTAGAGTGGTCACATCATAAAAGATTAGCCCTCGGTACTGAACTCAGATAAGTGTCAACTTTCTTTTTGATTCTCGCATCCATTTAACATCTCACACTCCCACGCACAATAACATATTATAATAGAAGTGATTGAAATGATAATTAGGTCAACACGGTATTCGAAATAAAACCTAACCTACTTAAGACTGTGATTATTTCAGCTTATTGAAGCATAATTATTTTTAAATATGACATTTAGAATTAGACACATGAACTTCGTTAACTAACCTAAAATACAAACATTCTTAATAAAACATTGATTCAAATGGATTTAATCTCACTTTTATTTCAGAATCCATTCATACATTTCAAACAGGTCCAATCAGCTAGTTGCTTTTCTCGCCTTAATTAATATCTTCAGCATAAGTAGATATCTACTTTTGAACACTAATCTCCTGCATGTTCATGTCACTGAATTCTCTCCTTTTCACTTGTGTAGTTAGTTAATCAAGCAGGGATAAAGCTGTGACATTCATTTGCTAGTTTTTGAATGCCACAATACCTCTATTAATTTCTTCTTAACAGTTTCATATCATAACGCTTAAACAAATGGTGCTTAGAACAAATTAAATTTGTGTCTAAAACAAATTCAAATTGAAATATATTTTCAAATAAAACCATATTTCTCTGGCTTATATACATTAAAGCAAGGCCTCTCAATCAGCTCCCAGTTCAAGTTAGAGTATAAATATACCTCGAGCTTGTTCTTTGTCACTTTTCAAGAAGCTGTAAACCACGTGTGTTTGCTGCTAATGCTCTGAACCACGTGCGCACTTCTCGCAGCCAGAATAAGTAAACACTGTACATCCACTTTCACAGTTCTACAGATTTTTAATTTTCAGATGCATATTTTCAAGTTTTCATGATTGTTCAACTTCACAAATCGACAGATCAAGACATTACCGTTACTCATTTTCACAATATTACGGATTTTTGACAACTCCTTAACCTCTAAACGCCCAGTGGTCCCATACGGAACCGCAAATTTGCGTTCCGTATGGGACCACTATCGTTCACTGCCCTAGCAGGCCAATGTTTGTAATGTTTCGTCGCACAATAGATTCTTCCATGAACTTACTTTAATACTATTATTACAAATTAATGTAATCAGATTGTGAAATGAACTATAAGCACTCCTGTATGGGACCGTAGGGCATTGAACGACGCGAATCTGCTGTCCCGTAAGGAAACTACTGGGCGTTTAAAGGTTAATCTTAAATAATAATAATTTACTTACACAGATCTACAATTCCGAAATTCTATTATTAACAATTATTGAACTCCACATACTTCTACAATTCATAAAAATGATTCTCATTTCTAAAGTTGCACAGTTTTACAGTTTCACACCATTTACTTTTTTACAGACACACATACATTTTAGAGTTCCACTAATTAACAGCTTTAGAGCCTCACAGCTCCAACGTTCAACAGATCCACACTTCCGTACGTCCACGTTTCTAACGTTCTGCAATTCCGAGGTTCCACACAACAAACTACAATACGTAAGAAGAGACTGCGGTGCCTGAAGCATCCTAATTGCCAGTCCCAAAATTACTGCCACCCCGGTACTGAAACGGTCGAATGAGATTTGGTTTTGTTTTTGCTATCAATGAAATTAATTGTGTACTAAACATACCTCAACCTATTTTACTATCACTTTTTTTAATTTACAGGTAAGGCTAACAAAAAGTATTTCATACCTTGTTTTAACATGGATCACACTGAACACTTTTTCACTACCATCAAATGAAACAATGGTCCGTGTGATCTAAAACAAAGTATTTAATAAATATTTATTTAATATTGAAATGGAGCTCAAAGTGAATGCTAAAGATATAAATAATATGTTTTTTCATATTTTATAATTAAGTCAAGATCCATAGAGTACAATGAATGAATGAATGAATTGTTGGTAAAAATAAAACTTTTATATCAATCAAATTTATTTAAACCCACAAAAAATGGCATTTAATTGATAACAACTGTTAATTATTAAAAACATGAATTATGGATAATATAGTTCACATTACAAAACAATAATGCCTTTTTTATCTATAATTTACTGCATTTCTGATTAATTTTTGAATCTCGTATTAATGCAACTTTTATACTTAAAAAACCGTAATAACTTTATTCTTTTATTATTATATACAAGTATAATACGATAATAAAAATATACAGCGCCATCTTGACTTAAGTAATCATTAAACATATTTTGCTGCTTCAGATATTCTCAGTTTCCTCGTTTAACGCCCGTACTAAAATACACCTTTCATTTAGCCCTTCTTGATGATGAACCTTCCCATTATCGGAACCCAATAAGATACAATCGGGATGCCACGTAGCCTTCTGCTCGGCGTCCCGGAGGACCCGGAGGGCTCTGTTTCGCGCAAGGAGGCCGCGTGTGATATGCCCCGCACGTGCTGCGCCCCGCCCACGTGTGGGGCTGTAAATCAAACACACTCCCGGCGATAAATTTCAACACACGTTTTCTCTCAACACGTCCCGGGTCCCTCAACTGAGCCAACTGCAGACTGCACAGACGGAAGCTGCTTCCCGCTGAAACGTAGTGTGAACTTTCTGAAAAAAGCTCTATTACTTTGACGTACGTTAAAATAAAAAAACACTCTTTTCTGTAACATGACTACAAAGTTTTTTCTAGGATGCTCAATGCTTGAAAATTTAACGTCATAGCCTTTTACTCTCACGTTTGGTGTTGCTCACTACATATCGTTATTCCTTTAATGAGCTCCAAGGATTCTAAGACCCCAAAAAACACTTACTCTTAAAGCAAATGTACTTAAAAAGATATATTTAAATGTTCCATTTCAATAACCCTTATGGATAGTTAAATTATGTTTTTTTGAACTCTACTTTCCTTTTAGATTCGGCATTAGACATTCTATTGTAAAAAATATATAAAACTCATAATTATCTATATTCTCTAATAAAAACGCTTTAATATGCAATGAATTATTAAAGATATAATTTCATTTTACGTCATTTTAAGATGGATCATGTTGAGCATGTTGTTTTATTTGATGTATTTTCTTCTAATTTAAATGCCAGTAAACATCGAATTATTCTGGATCGCTTAAATATTTTCTCATGTGATTAATATAATTTATTAAAATACTCCTATATTTGTTTACTAAAAACACAGTTAATTATAACGAGCATATTAATGCATTAACGTACAAATACTTTTACTTATATAGTAACAAATATATTGTTTTTTTATTAATGAAGGCATTTACAGTAAAAAAGCACACCATGGATTAAATAATTGATGTTTTAATTAACATAACTTTAACAGTCATTGAATTTTTTGAGCATATTACTTGTAGTTCGTTTCAGTTGACATTACATACTGGGTTTCATCACACAAAAGTGAACTGCACAGTCGCAAGTTCCTCGTTGTGTTTGTTGGCCCGCGTCGTAAAAGGTTGATTGCAAGCGTTGCCTTTATTTGTTGTAACGTTCGGAGTCAGCAAAGTACTCGTACCAGCGCTAAATGCATACAAACCTTCCTACCGCATTCTCCCTACTAAGTATGGTGTGTCATTAACTGCGCGGTTGATTTATATTCTCTCCAGTTCTCTTGACAAGGCGCTTTGATTTTGGACATGTCCCTGCAAAAACAGAGTGTTTCCCATGTTGAACGCATTACCACTCCTTTATTTAGTACGCCTGTAGTTAAGTACGTACTTGATGTGTTGTTGCCTAAAAGCATTTTTCAACATGCAGTAAAACTTAATTAAAACACCGTTTCAAATTGAAGTAACAAAACAATTAACAATAAAATACTATATAAATAGATTGCAATAAATTATTTTATTTACGCGTGATAATACAATACTCTTTATTACATAAGAAATGTAAAGTCCTAAAAATTACACGGATAGATAATATTTCACTTTTTAATGCTTTGATATCTCATTCGTATACAACAAAATGCCCCGCTAGACCCACAATGAGAGAGTAGTAGAAACCGTTAAATGAAAAATCACCGAAAACACTTTGGAAAGTCTCCGCAAAAATACGTGTAATACAAGAGGAGTGATTGTACAAAGAATGAAACTTTTTTTTTCAGTTTACTATATATGATTCAGTGATATATTTATTCACAATTTCTTTTTTGGTTTAATTGAATTGAAAATATTATGTTTTTTTAAATCATCGTTTCGTAACATTGAAGTTTAAAATACTTTGTAAAATACCAGCGTTGGATTGCTGTATACATAAATAATCGGCAATATCATCAAACGGATATAACTCACTCAGCGCGTAAAAGTAATGATGGATTGCTCGAAATTCACGTCGTAAATTTCCAAAGAAAAACTATAAATTGAACTTCGTTCCCGAATATCCTTGCGGGATTAAAATGATCATTTAAAGTGTTCGGGCTTTGCTAAGATATATTTTTAGAAAGCCAAAATAAGATAAACTTAAGAACCTGGGTACTAAATCTTATCGTTTTTTGTAAACGGCAAAGTATTTTATATTTTACTAAAACTAATTGCCTTTGCGTATCATTGGACGCTAAGTCATTTAATGAATAAAAGAAAATCTTTGAAGCAGGCTTACGATTAAAAAAGTATTGATTTGTTTTTTAAATTAATGTGAAGTCGAAAACATTCCACATGCGATAAAAAAAAGCCCGTGACAAATAACCAAAGGAAATGAGCTCTTGAATGATAATGCCCATTTAGTATATATTATAAGATGTCTGATTAGGCTGATGCATTTCTGTCATTTATTTACACCCGGTAATGCTGCATACGTAACATAAGATGGATTTACTATCTCATCTGAGTTAAGTGGATATTTATTGAAATAAAATAAGTATGCAAGATTAGTGTTTAACTTGTTTTTTAATTTAAATCATAATATGTCTGTTTCCGGAGTTACTAGTTTACCGTAAATATATATCTTTCCGGCCTAAGATCCATTTAAGTATTTCGTAAAGAAAGATTCTAAAACATAAAACTGCCATTAATTATACCCATGTGCACCGAAGACAGAAATAAAACGATGTGAGCTAGAAAATGCTTCACTCTAGTTGGTTCACTTGACTTTAAAAGTATGAACCTTTCGAGAGCTGGTGCTACCAAACGACAGTTATTATAATTAAATAATTCATATAAAGTATCAGGATATATATTAAAATTATTTAAGTAACGAATACATAATTAGTAAACTCACACAAACACTTCATACATTCAACACACTCACCTTCGTAAGTTTACAGTGATTATATATTTAATTGATGCTTTTTTAAGTTTTGGTATTCTTATCGTTATTTTTGTTCCGCAGTCTTACCGTGACCTTTAAAATTTCGACCAAATAACCTTTGACTTAAAAATTCACGCTTTTCTAAGTAACCGATTGTATCGCGGTCACTTAACTGGAATTTTAAACGATGGGTCCCGCCGTTCCGTGTCAACTATTTATAATCGTCCTCCGAGACTTGGTCCTGGACGTCTATTATTGTCAAACTCTTTGTCGTCTGGATGGAAATAGAGTCCTTTCCGGCAATGTCCTCCCGCAGTCGGGTGAGCGCGAAAACCTCAACAGTTTATTTCTCACGAGTCCCGCTAATAAGCTCTATTTCAGTCGTTCTTAACCTTTGGTATCCAAAAAAATCATTGAAACACTCTTGTTTACTTTATACAGCTCTACCTGGGCGGCTAGATTCTGTATGCGTAAAGAATGCGTGACCTCAATAAAGATAACAAGGTTGCGTTTTTGCACATATTTACCTGTTTCTTCTAAATTAATTATAAGTAAAAATAACACAGATCATTTCATAACTTGCTAATAATCTTAAGCTACCTGTTTTCTAAATTACTTGTTATTGTTTGACACAATCAAGCGTTGTTTATAGTTAAGTATCACTGGTCTATTTGCTCACCTACACTTTATTTGTATCGCCGTAACGGCGTCCGGGATGACTGTCTGAAGTGCTTTTCTCGCGTGGCGTTAAAACCTCGAGGTTTTATCATAATAACTAGAAAACCGCGACACTCGGGAATTTCACATCTTTCGACCGTCTAATTAAGTCGAAAAGCTTATTATACCAAGTGCTTATAAACTTCTAAAATAGCGTCGGGCTTATCATTCCGCATCCGTAATATCATAATTACTTAATTAATTCACCACACCAAATTTTTCAAACGGACTTGCTTTTGATATGTTCTCCAGAAAACGATTATCATACCTAATCGAAATTGTTAACATCATATTTTTTAACTCACTTTACTCGAGTACAAACAACTAACTACACAGTGTTAGCTCTAACAAGCTATGTGAGGATCATGTGTTTTTTTATGTCCATATTTAATGAGAATAAAAACAGAGTGTTCAAACGATTCCGCGCAACTTTTAAAGCTTAAAATTAATTGTCTCCGTACTTAAACGACTGAGGAAGCCACCTTGTATGTATTCTGCGTCATTTAAACTTAGAAGGGTGTCGTTTGAAAATTCCATTTCGCGTGTGTATCAAGAATTTGACGTAATTATTAAGTCGCAAATATTTCGAGACGCCTAAGTGTCACAACCCAGTCGCGCTTCAAACGCTCTCCGATGGGAATCTCGCCCGAAAAATGCTACGAAATAATGCTTCAGGAAACAGATACTCTTCGAGCGCGTAACAAGATGAAGAGTGATTATTTCGGCGCTAACGATGCCATTAGCACATTCCATGCGATTTTTTTCGCGTACATTTTTACAAGATTCCTTCAAAAGTATCTGCCAATCTTAAAAATTCCGAGCTGGCACACGAAAACATACTTCGGCTTATTAATAATTATATTTATTTTTAAAACGAGAAAACATTTCAATATATAAATACTCTAATGATTCAATCGTGTTTTCGATGCTGAAAAGATTTATTTTCAGAATCGCCAGTATATAAATTAAATGTTATACAATATTGAAAAAGGCAATCTCGAGTCAGTTGCAGATGTGTTCGTTTTTCTTTCAATATCAAGAGCTGTATTGGTATCACGTGAACTCCAATTCGGCTGTTAGACCTTCAACTCACGTCTGGCGATAGCCACATGTTTTCCAGAATACACAATGCCCTCTGACTATGATGTATACAATCACACATTTTTCTGTGCGAGGCACTTATTGAAAAACTATTTGGAACATCCAATTCGCCGCGCTGAAATTTATTACTAGTTCTTCGAAGAACGCCGTACTAAAGTCTTCCTGGATATCAATATAATATTCATTACTTTTAATATTCTCGTTTCGGATTGATTGAGTTATAAAATGTGACATCATCGAAAAAGTTGAGTCTTTATTGGCTCGCGAAGAAATAAAAAACTCTTAGTAATTTTTGAAAACATCGTGGATAAAGTTTACCGAAAGTGTATTATTTACTGTGGCGATCTTCCCCTACGCCGGGCCTCATCCCTTATTTATATTTGTCATACAAAAAACTCGTAATAAAAAGTTGAGTGCTGACAACAGACTTATCATAAAATCCGAGTATTTGTTCGCTTGATATGACCATAATATTGGAATATTACTACTTGTCTCTGGAAATGAAACGTCCAGATATGAATAGCGTGGAGAAAATGAAATACTATTTTATGAATGAAAGCAAAATTAAAATATAAAATTCTATTATAGTTCCTCGCTTCACATATTTGTATTTTTTCAGAAAATTACTAACGTTTCAATTATTTATTTAATATTATTTATATACTTAATGTTTTGGTCACTATATTAAAAATCTATGTGTCGCAAATCATTTATATTTATTGAAATCCTTTTTATTTAGTTGTGGATTTCTGTATTCCGCAAAAAATAAACTAGTAATCTGCATGGATGCCGCCGATTCTATTTGCGTAATGAACCCCGCTTTGAAAGAAAATTCATTAACTAAATTGCCCCAACCGAAAACCGTGGACCGAGCTTTTTACAAATATTTCAAAAGATCTTATAATGCCGGCGAATGCTTAAATAAAAGTTTGCGTATTCCGTGTTGCTCCTCGGTTACCACTGTCGCCTTACTTGCGAGGCTCGGGGACTATGGAGACTTGTTTATTTTCGTCTGCTTCGTCTCGACTGTATTTTTTCAGAAGTAAGTGCAGTCTCTTCGCCGTATAAAATATGCAAAAAGCCGAAATATCAAGAGGGGGCGCAGCAGTGAAAATTGCATCGGAGGCGAGTGGGGTTCTCCGAAGCGGAAAATAAACACAAACGGCACTCGAATCCTCGGTCACTAGCATTAGGAGCGCCCACCACTCGGCACGAGCCATTGTCAAAATAAACACTACCATCTCCAAAGTACCATTCCTAAAATCTAAATAATTAAAGACCGCATTGTTTGCGGTTTGCCTCCGCGCTAATTTATTCAGCACCGCATTTTTAAACAATGCTAATTTATTAAATTGAAAGTCGTGTAACTCATCCGGGTCCGTATTAATTTCTTAATTTATTTTAAGGCTTCTTCAAGATAACTCACGAATCATCAGCGGAGGATAATTCAAAGGCTTTTGCTAGCAACATACTTTCGCCCGAAACTTTCACTATTATCGTGATTTTAACGATAACGAGGATAAACGTTTATCCGGGGCTTACATAATTTATCTGGCTTACCCACTCGTTATACATTATAATGATATGCAATATGGCTACATACATATTCAAACAAATTATCAGCGGGAAATTCATCTTAGAAGAAAGTTCAGCTAATTACTTTCAGTAACTTTTATCCATCTATATTAATTTTCACGCCGTTACCGAACAGCGGTTAACCCGAATCGTATTATAATTTCTTATACTATTATACGCGTCCGATAGCTTATTACTTCTTTAATATATCAATTTAAGTAATTTATTTTCTCTTGCAAGATTTCTAATCATCTAAATTTTCTCTTTCAGAAAAGTTTTCGCTTTCGAGAGTCTCCGCAATCCCTTGAAACGATGAAGGTGAGTGAAAAAACACCAATATTATTTCATAAAACATTTCAGCGCAAATAATATTAAATTACGACGAGCGCGGCTTTTGGAAAACTTTTACAAAAAGCACACAGAGCAAACAGTCGAATTACACAAAAAGTATAATCTGGGCTTTCGCGCATCGTCCATCGCCTTTTATTTGACCGGATAAACAAGTTTTTCCCGGTGAATGGCGCCCGCGCAAAAACCAGTTCAAAAAACTCAATTTAATGGGGATGGCTGCGATGCCCGTGGTTTATAGCCACGTGTACGAATACGGTGTATCAACAGCCTTTTATACACGGCCAAATTCACGATCATATGATAAAGAAATAAAATTAAATAAGAATATTATTCTCAGAAGCCCGAAAAGACAGCAGCTCTAGTATTCGTGTCATATTTTTGGGTGATTTGTTAATCGTATTTAAAGTAAAATGAGTTCGGATGATAAGCTTGATACTACCGAGACCTGAAACATTTGAGATGAAACAACTGGACCAACAACATGCGTTTACCAAAAAGTGACATCCAATTATATGTTACAATAACTACACTTAAATTAACCAACTTAATATTAGATAAAACCTTTTTCATTTCTAGTTTTTATTCATTTGAATGTATTTTACTTTTGAAAAAAGCTGTGTGTCTAATTGTTCGCCGCAGCACACAGTGAGCTGCTTTGTAAATTTACAAAAGCTCGCGGTCAGCTGGCGGTGTTTGTCCGAGGTTATTCTTGCCACGAGAGGGGAGCTTCCGGATCCTGTCGCAATTACTTAGGATACATTAGCATGCACGCGCAGCCTCAAAGCCCCGTCAAGAACGGGAGGGCCCGGAAAGCTCATCTCGTCGACTCTTTACGCTGAAAGCTTCGAAGGCGGTTGTTTGCTCTGGGAGGCATTGTTGAGGGCTAAAGGGACGCACAACGGGATGCACTGTTTACACTGAACGCAATCAGTCAGATAATATTATACACATAGCATGTGATATGACATACATAACAAAATATAATTTTTTAATTTATAATTCAAAATTAGCATTTTAAGGGTAAAAGTTCAATATATTTAGCATTCATTTTTATTTTTATTTAGAATAACTAACATGTAAGAGATATTTTACCTTTTTCAATATCAAGTAACAGAATTTTTAATTACAAAAATAAACCTGCCGTTTCAGGAACAATAACCCTTTTTGGTTTGAAACAGTAAATAATTTTTCCTGTTTAATATTGTATGCTTACAAATAAAGGAAGCATGTATTGCCCCGATGTCAAAACTAGGTAAAATATTACTTTACATGAAACATTGTTAATTATTAAATTTAAACTTAAATAATTCAAAGTGTAATAACATCCAAATCATAATATTTTATTACTTGTATCGTTTTGTAATTTTAATAACATGATCTTGTGAAAGTAGTTAAATAATAAAAATTGCTTACTTTAAAGTTAATCTTTACTAATAAATATATTTTTTATTACTATGATAATATGAACAATAATTCTTCCCAAACGGGAAACAATAGCGACATTTACATTACACTTATCATTCTATGTGGTATTTTTCGTAAAATTGTTTAAATAAACAGTTTATTTATTTAATTTTTCTTGAGGAAAGCTGATGAAATGTTAAATAGCAATATAACTCGCATATACTAGTACTTTCTTTAAAACAAGTTTAACGCCTGTACTATTTTCAAAATCGTTTACTTTCGTGTACCGCACGCATTGTCACGCGAATTGATTATTACAAGTCCAAAACAAAGCTCGCTACGTACTTTGTATGTACATACAAATGTGTTTCGCTCTCACCACAAAACACCGCATCGCGGAATTGTGAGAGAGTGTCTCCCGTCCCGTGAAAGTCTGCCTACACGCTGGGGTATTACGTTTATATTTATAGGCAGACACGCCCAAAGCAACCGACTACCGAACACGAGACTACACATACGGTGGAAGAGAGCTAGCTATCGCATTTCTTAACAAATTCAACGTTGTACACAGGTACTTCTGAAATATACAAGGTAACATGTAAACACATAGATTGATGTGTTTAAATTTATAATAAAAATATTTTCTCATGAAAAAATACGATGTACAATTCATAGCTTCTAATTTTTTATTTCATTGAATTATATAGTACAAACAGATCTCTTATTTTGTTATCTTATTGATCACTCAAATGGACAGTATGGCCACCCCAAGTAATGAAGAAGATGCTAGAGCATTGGTAAAAGGAACATAGTAAAGTTTTAACGTGATTTTTAAAATCATTTTCTGAATGATTTAATTTGAAAGTCATTTTACGTAATCATTAGTTAAGTGTATAAAAGGAGACAAGCTGCCAAAAATATAAATTCATTTTATACATTTAACAAAAAAAACAAGTTTATGTGCAGTAGGGTAATAGTGTAAAAATATATCAATTCAATATCGTAGTAGTATTGCTATACTTCTTTTATATAATAGTAGATAAAAGAAGTCTGTGGAAATAAATTATTGAAGTTATTGCTATTTCGAGTGAAAATATTTATGAATTTTAAGTGTAGAAAAAAAGTAGAAAATATAAATAATTACTCAATAAATTCTTCATTTTCTATAATTTAACCTTTGAATAGATAACTGCAGACCCGTAATTAGGTGCATTCATAGACAGCCACCGGCGACGCTTTCGTTTTACCACAAATATTCCATCGGCCGCCGACCACATCCGAGACCAACGATTACCCCCGCGCCCGCCGAGGACTTTTTTAGTGCGGTCGTTTCTTAATTATCAGTCCGGCACTGTACTCAGAGCAGGGCTTTCAAAAATCAGATTTTTAAAACATATTACAAATAATTAAATCTGACAAAAATCTGACAAAGTGCATTAAAAAGGGATTAGAAGAAGAGGCCAGGTGGAGCGATCTTGTTAAAAGTGCATCTAGACATTAAATTGCAATTCCGATTGGCCAAATTCCTTTTTTAAGCAGGTGGGTATTTTTATTAGCTAAGTTAACAGTTACTATCTTCACTTTTCATAAATAGTAGAAAGAAATGAGCCGAATATAAGAAGTTATAAAAACATCTATAACTCGGTGTTCAATTGAATCAAATTATTTTTATTATTTACAGATATAAAATAATCACTCTGTTTTTTTTAAATCCCCATATATTTTTTCTTATTGCATCAACCACAGATGCTTTACACACCTCTTTAATGCAAATTTCTTGTAAGAAGTGTTGCAATATAGCATAATTCGTAGTTGTATTTTATTTTATCCATCTTATTATCATCATTCGTAAAGATTTTCGGAGAAACTGATGAATGTTGATTTGTTTTTGAGTAATTTTTGGTATCCATTACTTACTGTATCTCTATTTTAATAAAGTTTGTACATTATTAGATATTTATATGAACTCGTTCAAACTGAGGCTTAGATAATATTAAAACCGTGAAAGTGTATTTCTGTATTTGTTCAGCATAGCCCTAATTTAGAGATAACCAAGAGAACCCTCACCCACCCACAATATGGGAAAGTTGAAGCAAAACGAACAAAAAAAAATCGAAACTAAAACCGACCGCATCGCGACCGAAGGGTGAATTATATTTGCATTGGGAGTATCCTTTCCTTTCTATTTTTCCGCTCTCCGCTTTATGTATTTTTTATTCCGGTGGTCTCCCATCCTCCCGTTTCCCTTTTTTTCGATCTGAAACTGAAATGTGCGCTCGTTAGGGCGTCACTGTACCGTTTGATAGGATTGCATTTATTGCATTTCACGGGACTGTCTGCGAATCAATACAAAGTTTGGGCCAATAATTGACAGCTTAAATGTTAAATATTTGTATGTCGTTTTACCAATAACAGAATATTTTATTATTTCAATCATCACTGTTGCAATTATACGAGTATTGGTAGTTTTCCCATTTGCTTTAGGCCATTTTTTACATGGTTATAAGCTTATTTTTGGTCTTATAATGCAAATTCTATATATCCAGTAAAAAAAACCTTAATATATTATAATAGTTAACTATTTTTTTTTTATTTTAGCTATTAATTTTTAGAAAAATATGATAAAATGTTTAGACACTTAATATATAAACGATAAGCATGCGAAATCGTTTTAAAAATATAAAACCAAGTTTTTTTGTATTCTTATAAAAACATACGTTTTACGATACAATAAATCATCTTATTCGACGAACAAAAAGGTAGAATGAAAACTCTCAATATCGTGCGAATCCATCCGATCAGAACCGGTTTCCACTTTCCTTTTTATTTAAATATCCCTTGGCGCTTTGACGTCCGTTTTACAATGGGTCGCATTGTGCGGCCCGCGCACCGCTCGAGCTTAAAGCTTCGCCTGAAACGACTGAAACAGGGAGAAATTTTCTTCCGTGAAAGCTTCAGAGTTTCATGAAAAAAAAAAGATCAATGGTACTGGGACTTCGACCGACTAGTGTCCAGCGTGGAAATCAAACCGCTCTTCAACGTTTTTGTGTATGTATACCTTGAATCGTTTTTTACGTACATTTTACTGTAAGCAGTTGCTTTTATTTGGCAATTTATTTAATGGATATGATTAATCGATTAAAGAGCTTAAGTATCACGTTATTTCTGAGTTTAAATTGCGATTTTTCTTAATACTTTATTATTACCATAAAATGACGCCAAAAATTATTATTATTACCTAATTCATCGCCTGTCAAATTGTGTAAAAAATATGCAAAACATCCACAATATATATTAAAAACACTCTATTTTCTACTTTGATTCATACTGTGCATGATTGCAGTTTTGCTTTGCTATAATATAATGAAATTGCTAAATCAACAATCCATGTACAATCAAGACATACCCATACTTATAAAATGACATGCGTTCTAAAATATTTATGTTATTGTCATTAAGCGTCGTTTTTTTTTATATATTTATTTATTTATTAATAATTAATATAAAATATATTAATAGCAGAACATTGAATTTTCAAATGCTTCAAGAACTCGTACAAAAATATCGTTGAGACTTGATAACTGTTCGTATTATTTTACTTCGAATAGTGTCCAGTCTAAAAACAACGCCGGTCTTCAACCAGAATATACTTCATTAATAATTAAATATACATATACTATACATAAAATTCTTTTTTCAACGCGTCAATCCAAACACAAAAATAACGGCAGAAGCGGGATGCGAACCGCGGACCTTGGAAACCAACTATGCCCAGGTATTCATACCGCTCAGCCGACTCGGCTATTACTATGCCTGGACCGACTCACGTTGAAACTAGTATTTATGTCATTGTTATCATCGTATGATAGATGTCGCTATAGTATATATTCAAAATATGTATATTTTTATTTTTATTATTCAATCAGTCATCATTTATTCACAAGCTTAATATTATTACTTTCCGACAGTCTATTTATTTTAGTAAGTACCACTCGGGTCTCGAACCAAACTATAGACTTAATGGATGAGAAACGACTACTTATAGTTCCGACTTGGACTTTATAACCAATCATTTACCTGTGTTACTGATGAATAATTTTACCTTCTTGATATTGTCTCAAGGAGACATTATTATATGGATTTTTTAAATTTTTATTAGAATATTATTTTATTATTTCAATATTCTAATCTACTTTTATAGATCATTGACTATATTACAATATTATATTTATAATTAAATATACATATACTATACATAAAATTCTTTAAAAGAAAAAAAGAATTTTATGTATAGTATATGTATATTTAATTATTAATATAATATTGTAATAAAGTCAATGATCTATAAAAGTAGATTCGAATATTGAAATAATAAAATAATATTCTAATAAAAAAATTTAAAATCCATAGAATATACTTGGATGCATTTTTTTTTCAGTATTATCGTTCCGAGCTGTTTTTATTTCGCAAGCTGCCGTTCCTTTAGAGTGGCTGTTTGTTTTAATCTTTGTCGTTTCAATAGAAAGCAATATTTTAAAAGTCGCATCGGCTCTATTGGAGGATTGGAACCAATTTTCTTGATTTTTAACTGTTCTCTAAGCTTTCAATTTTTTTCCCCTTTATTACACGCTTAAAATTAAAAACTTAATGTGCCGTTCAAATAAATTTATATGCAATCTAATATAATCGGCAATCGTGACCATTTTTAGTAGCCATTTAATGTCTTTAGTAGAATGTATAGCGTTCAACCAAGATAGTTAGACAATCCGAGTGGAAAGGAAGGAAGCATTTGATATTTTTTTATTCAAACGAAATTAGATTTAGCAAGTATTTTTTATTACTAGTAATTATATCAAAAAATTTCGTCTAATTTATTGCGTCAGAAAAATTTTACCTGAAATATTACATTATACATTGTATCATTTTGATTGCTTTACAAAAATGCTCGCTCTTAAAAGCGTGATTTTAATAATATTCAAAATGAATTTAAAGAAATCTGGCAAAGTTAAACAGATTTAAAATACACTCCAAACCCCTAAATACACAACGCCTATTTATTCCGTCTTGAAGCATCCGAATCAAAGAACCTTTTCGAAGGTTTTAGATATTTCCATTTCAGGCTCGCCGTCTCGCCACCCAGCAGAAGGCGGCATTCCTGAACAGGGCGGGAGGTGAAACGTAAGCGAGACCATACGAATTATACGTATAGGCATCGCAAACTTCGGCACCCAAATGTGACCATTTTTTTATAAGATTTTAAAAGTTCTAAAATAAAGAAAATTAAATATACATATACATTTGTTTTACTGACAAATGCTGTATCATAATTGATATTCATTTTAATTAAACGATCAACAAATCAAAATATTTAGCTTCGAATTCACATTTATTTGTAAGTGATTAAATGTTTCGTACTCCCTCGGGTCCATCTTCGTTTATAAGTTTTGCACTCTAGGGACTTCGAAACATGTAATAATTTAGAAAAATAAATGTTAAATCAAAATTGTATATTTTAAATTGGTTATTTTTTAAATAAAAATTAATATAACATTATAATTATGCAGCTTCACCAAGTTTTTTAGTTGATAACCTTAACGTTATCAAATAAATTATTTTACTTATTATTGTACTGTATTAACCATTACACATCGGCTGTCGGCACATGCCGTCATTAGATTCCCCGACCGTTGACATTGGTTGACGTGATATATCGTTTTGCTACTTTCTTACAATAGTTTTTTATGCATCATCTGATGGCTTAAAGATACAAAAACCAATGTGATATATGAAATAGACCACATAAGTACATTTATACTTCAAATACTAGTTTTATAATTGACAGTATAATTTGTATTCAAATCGAGCCGTAATAAAAGGGTTAACGGTTATGGTTTTTTTTCTATTTTTATTGCACATGTACTTTATTAAAACGAAAAATTACTGTGCCATGTTCACGAAAAAGAAATGTTGTAAAGGAAATTTTAGAACAAACGCGACTCTTTCTATTTCTCAGTGTATCCTGCATTTCTCTTCGCTTGCATGAATAACCACCCCAATTCATAAAAGCGCCAGTGTGTTTCGTGATGTATTAGCCCAGACTCGGTCTTTTTTTCCGTCTGGATCCGTACACTTTTGTCCGCTTTATTTCAAATATTCTTCAGCCAGAACTGATATAATACGCCGGCTTTTCATTATTTTTCCCTTTCATTTACAATCCAAAGCGGCTTAAAAAAAGTATCTATGCTGACTTTTCATGAATCTCTTTTAATGCAATACAACTACATCCTTTATTCTAATGAGCACATAGACTTTGTAGCTAAAAACACAAATATATGCACGTTTTTATTAAGTTAGCACATACATGTCAAACTGGTATTATTTAAAAATCTATTTTATTTTATGTAATAATTATTAATTAATTTGTTTTGCTTATCACTGTCAAAGTTGTTATTTTTACGTGTTGAATTGAGCCATCTTTGCCAACGGGTATAGTTCAGTGGTTAAAGCGATTTGCTTGGCAAGCCGTAGATCGTATGTTCGATCCCCGACGGAGATTTTTAAGATTTGTAATCAATTTCTGACTTCTAAAATACCCAGGGATGTTGTGAATTTAATCCCTCACCCGTAAAATACCAGTCATATCCTATTAATAAAAAATAGTGGTATACGAAAGTCGTCTAGTATAAAGACCACCCATTTATAGTGAATTCCTGTAATAATAAGGATGATGCGTGAATGTCGGGCTGTAGTCAATGACGTTGGCGTATCCACACTCCACATGCAGCGCTTTAAAATGGTTCGATATTTCGATCACTGTTATTTCATCACGATCTTATTTCATATATTTCGACTCAAACTATGATTTTCTTCAATATAAATATATATTGACCACAAAGCCATGATTATTTCATAAACTATTTACTATATTCTTATAGGATCTTTGTCGTATCTGGAAAAGTGGTTACAATCGTCTATAGGTAACTTCTGTAGTATGTTGTAAAAATGCATTGATTTTTTTTCGTTGAGAATACTTCACTGTTATGCTGTCTGTATGTTGCGGAAAATTACTAGTCCAGTATACGCTGACCTGGAACTTAGTGTAATTATTTATAATAATGTGTTCATAAATTCTCGCATTCTTCATTCTTTGCAAAACAGCATCGATTCAATAAATATCCTGCATTCCTCTCCGTTGTACTTCCCGCTACGTCGGAATTTGATAATAATCTAGTAAAGTGAACCGTTTTCCTCATTATCCATATTAATAAAACCATTTACGCATACATCGCATTCCGCATACCTCGGGAATGTTGGCGAGATGGTTCGGATCAGACTGGGGAGGAAACTGCCTGATATATGAGTTTCCTATTTAGCAACATTATTTAATTGTTACGCGTTATATGAGTTTCCTATTTTAGCTACATTTTGTAATTGTAACACATTTTCAAGCGGCTAAGTGCTGTTTTCGGCGCTCAAATGAAGTATAATTGTCGTTGAATATTGTAGGCGACACTCAACATATTCTGAATCGGACCCTTACAAATTAATTTGTATTAACGATTAAAATAATATGAACCAAAATTATGGCAATGCAAACATTGAAATGTGACTAAGATTTCCACAAACAGTATTTATATTACAACATAAACCATAAATAAATAATTGGAATGGTTGTTAATATAAATTAATATTTTTTTAAATATGTTACACGTTGATTAAAATAATCTGACTCACACTAATCACTATCGATTATGAAGAATAAATGTAACTTTATTTTAATATCTATCGTTAAAATGTGTCCCTATTAACTTTGATATGTAGTTTTTTTTATATTACGTATATTAATTTATAAATTAAATATTTTATTTAATATTCGTAATACCTATTACTTTACGCAATATCTGGGACTCTATGCAAGATTTAAATAAAGGTTTGACTTAAAACGTCTGTGTTGTTCACATTCTTCCTTACGGCTACGAATCTTGGAATCTTACCAAAAGTCAATGCAGCCGTATAATAAGTTTTGAAAACAGATGCCAGCGTAGAATGCTTGGGGTACGATAACTTGACTTGAGGAGGAATGACCTGATGAGGAAGCTGACAATGCAGCCTTTCATAGTCAAGAAACGAAGATGAACCTCGCTTGAATATGTAAATCAATTGCATCGCTTGCCTTTTCGAACTATAGATAGAATGTACTCGAGAAATATCATGAAAAAATTAAAAGGGCCGTGCGTCGAACAGCGTTATTACTACAGTTCTTGATGACCATATTCTCCAATCAGGGCAGCGGACAAATAAAGGATGATGACTCACTTATAAACATTACTTTCGATGCATAAAAACATAGTATAAAGCGAGTATAGTATTGTATAATTAGCCGTCTCAATATGTCATCCTTTTTTGTGTAATTTTCTTTGTCGCGCTATCGCCAATTACCGTCAAACTCGTCCTTACGTCGTTACAACACTCGCAATAGCATAAAGCTCGGGCTCCGTCGCAAAGCTCGTCTGTCACCCGTGCGATAGTTCCCGGCCCCCGGCCCGCGGGCCGACGCCTGCGTCACAATCGGATCCCAACCTTCGTCAAAGTCACCCAAACCCGACCGTTGTGTAGTACGTGGACCAATCTCAAATCGGAAATTCATTTTTGATTAATATTTTCTCCTCGAGACGTTACACTTTAATGAAGCGGACGATTAACGAATAATACTTTTTTGTGAGATTTTTCTGAATTACATTTTTTTTTCACAAAAAGTCTTCTTTATAATATTGATAACTGAAGTACATACACTTAGGTACATATGTATATTAAACACTATTACATCTAAATAATAACACACTACTCTTTATATTCTTTACACATTACATTGAGATATATTTCATATAGACTTCGCTTATGCTTTCAATGAAAGCTTTTTCAGTTCATCACGAAGTTTATACAAGTGAAAAACTGAATAATAATTTAATGTAAAACCACGGTCTGTAAGTATTTAAATAAACAGTGCTTACCTTAATTCATATATTATTCATTTTTATTTTTTTAATATCTTACATATTGATTCAATGAATGATAAGAATTATACATAGAAAGTAATTGGTAAACTCTAATGTATAGAGCTGTAATGGTTTAAGCGAAGAATTAACTATGTGGCAGCTGTTTGTGATGTCTATATGGTCCAGCTAAGAAGCACGAAATGATGTTATTTAAATTTACTTTAAAATTTAATCATTAACATTGTCAATGCAGCAACTAATCCTGTTTCACATATTGTACATTAATTGGAGGCCGTTAGAAAATGAATAATACTTCAAATAATTGTTATCTTGTATATATATTATAGAAATATGAATAATTACATAAATAACGTACTACTTTATCAACACAACAAGCTTGTTAACAAATAATGAACGGATATTTAGTTTTAATTATTTTCGAGTATTATATAGGACCAGTATTAACTTATGGCGCACGAGACGTGGAATCTGACAGCAAGTCTTACCCATAAAATAAAAGTCACCCAGCGTGCTATGGAGAGATCCATACTCGGAGTGTCGCTAAAAGATAGAATCCGAAACGAGGAAATACGCAGAAGAACTCAAGTAGTGGATGCTACCCAACGAATAGGCACACTCAAGTGGCAATGGGCAGGACATATCTGTCGAAGAGACGACAGTCGATGGGGAAGAAAAGTATTGGAATGGCGCCCAAGAACTGGCAAACGAAGCATTGGCCGACCCCCTACAAGATGGACTGACTATAAGAAGAATAGCGGGAGTGACCTGGATGCGGAAGGCGGAGGATCGAAGAGGATGGAGACTCATGCGGGAGGCCTACGTTCAACAGTGGACGGACACAGGCTGATGATGATGATGATGATAGGACCAAAACAACTAAAAAATATATACTTGTTATTTATTAATATTTCATATTGTGCTTAAACTCGTGATGCTTACGCTTTTGTGTCTTGAAAACAATCCATCGTAACATGTTTGCTTAATGAACGGGCGCTGTAGTTTGTAGTATTGAAGTCCCCACGGACCGCGAGGCCGGCGCGAGTTAGTCAGGCGGGCGAGGGCAGGGAAGCCTGGCGAATGGTCCCGCGAGACCGCCCCGGCCGACTGCTCTGAAATAACACACCCGAAATGCAAACATTCGAGCACGCACTTTCTAAGCATTCACTGATGTTGCTGCTTTCGAAATGGAAAACGCTCTTCGGGGACGATACGTGTCGGAAGAAAAATAGAATATACGCATATTCGTGTTTAAACTGTATTCACATACGTAAATACAAGTACTTTTTGATTTTCTTCTTATTGTTTTTAATTTAAAATAATTGTTATGTCTTAGAGAGACGAAAAATTTTAAAATTATTTTTTAAGACACAATATGTTTAGCATCCATTTCAAACATTGAATAGATAATTACTTCCTATCTTGTTTTTACACTGAGCACTGTTTATTCATTTGCTGGATTACCGTGGTTTCGCCTTCAATGAAATCTTCATCAATTCTCCACGTGACATTGTATGTGTATACTCTTCTCCACGTGTCAATTTTCCACGTGATGTCAAGGCGTCGAGAGCGTTGGGTTCATCATCTGATCTCCTTAAAAAAAACTCTGAATATTGAACACCCAAATATTTCTCTGGTATTAACGCAGTCTATGCAAATTTACGAGCTTATGCCCCGGAGGCTCCCAAGAACCATCCATGAAAAGGTTCCCGTATGAAATTCCAGGTATGTAGGTGCTCTAAGACAAGGCATAGATAATATGAGCTTACAAAACTCTAAAATAGCAATTTGCGGTGTCCTTTTACTCCAAAAACGGTGGAGATAAGGTCAAATAAATGTAAATACACACTGAATAAATTGTTATATTACATACAAAGATGTTATATATATTTTTGTATTTAAATACTTTATTTTTGAGTAAATACTATATGCGTACATTATTTTCTCCCACTTTGCCTGAATCAAAATTGCAAGTATTCAACGTTTCGTCATTCAAACCGTTCTAGACATGCGGCTGGGCCCTTTCTCTACAGGCACAGAGGAAAAAATGTTGCAAAACGTTTTATCGAAATGAGGTGATCCAACTCGTCCAGGGGTCGATGAAATAATTGCGCAACGCTCCAATGCACATTTTTTGGCGCACGCTCCAAGCTGATGCCCCGTGCCATCTGCGACCCTTGCGAGGTTAAAGGGAATTCGACAGGCCATAGCAAGAACAACTACTACTGGCGACTGGTAGAACGACGAATCAGTCGAATGGTTAGCTTGTCTGATGGTTTTTGTTCGATCGCGAATTCTATTGTTGGGAGTGGTTCGCAAAGGAGAGAATGTATATTTTTGTGTTGCACACAGATGTGACACATTATTTGATGGTTGTATAAATACTTTGATTAGTTAATGCACGTCTAAGGAGTAATTATCGCATGAAAACAAAATCTAAACAAACTTTTTTAAGCATGAAAAACAACGTAATGTGACAAAATATAGTATTATATGTTTTATTAGTTAATGATTCATATTATGCGCTTTTTTTGTTCTATGAAATATAACAAAGACGTTGTTTATATAGTTTAAGATCGATTAAAATGCTTTTTCGTAGCTTATTAATTCGTAATATCGTCAAATACTCCTTCATCGCAATATTTATCAAAATACCTCTCCTGCACTATATCCTCTTACCTACTACAGAGTTGCGCCCCGCCTCCCGCCTCCCGCCCAGAGACCAGAATGTCACACTCTAAGTAATGCGGGTTCAATTACCCTGAAACCTTTTGTCCTGCGAGCGGTCTGATATTCGGGGCCTTCGCAGCTCACTTTACGCAATCAACATGATTGGCAATCGCTCTTTTTTGTATCCGCGAGCTTACGCCGGCCGCGCAATTTCGCTTCTTATTGTATTATTTTTATCCCATTCAATATCGTAAGGCCGCCGTGGAAAATTAGGCACAAAGCACGACACGCAGAACGGATTTATTTCACAATATTTTATATTTCACCTTAATGTCGCCTCAGACTAAGAAATATATAATATTATTGGTGTTTACTTAGCTACGTTACTGACATTATAATAAGTATTTTGGCCAGCGCTATCCCTCCGTCAATATGAAATTAAATCATCGTATTCACTAGATATTATGTGCAATATATTTGAGGTTGAGTATGAACAAGAAGAAAACATTTTTTTCTTTTGCAGTAGATCTAACCTACTTTTATATTTTTTTATTTTTTTATTTAATCAAATATAAAAAGATACATTTTGTACACAGTAATTTACATTCCATCTCTTTTTTTTTTTTTTTCTTTTTTTTTTTTAAATTCGCTTACCACACCACTTAAAGATAAGATCTTGTGTGTGGCGTGGGATTCATCTATGTTATTTTACAGTTATATATTTATACAGAATTTTACATATACACATTTATACATTGCCATAATTTTCATATGATACTAACATTATATAATAAAAATTTTAAGATACTATATATAGAATTAAATCTAAAGTATATATAAATTAATAATACATCTTTAGTACATTTCATTATTTCAATTTCTTATGCAGTGACGTCATTTTATCATTAATATTGTTGCAAATATTTCTCGTGATATTATTTATACACTGTAGGTAGTTTAATTCAGATAATATGTGGTAAGTTGTAAGTGAGAATTCATTATTATGTACCAACTGGTTGAGGTTTTCTATCGAGTCATGTATAAGTTCTTTTATTTGAATTTTGTCATTAATATTGTTGCATGTGAAGTCATTCATTTTTATTTAGTTTTTGATTTAAATTCAGTAGTTTGTAAGTATTTATATTGAAATGATATAAAATGTACATCTTTTATTAGCTGAAGAATATATATTTTCCGCCTATATATATAATCAACTATTTTTTACCTATATGCTTCTTTTTTGATTAGGTTAATCCATGTTCTTTGAAATATTGAAATCATGCTGCCATAATCATTCCATTATGTATAGAATCGTGCTTCCTTTTTATGTAGCGTAAAACGTCATTACAAGTATTTTTAATGCCAAGACATAAATGGATTACTAGTGTCAAAAGTCAAGTGCCGAAGCAATAACTATTATTGTACTCGAGAAGACGACATAAATGTCCCAACAGGGATTCAAAATTCCCCTCTTCGAATCGCAAAGTGCGTCTACCACTTAACCGACCGCTGCGTAGTATAATCCAAATATAGTTTATTTATTAAATTGAAAAGGTTTCCAAAGAGAGCGACGCAGCTCATGAAAAAACCTGATTGATATTTTAGCAATTTCATATATGGCACAACACTCATTCATCAATATTTCGCTATCGTAAAAAATAGCATACTGCCCCACATATTGCAGTTGTTATACTCGCAGCCATTATCTGGCGTAATGATTTTTATGTTAATACGACACTGCAATCAACTACTGATGTGGATATCAATCAATTCGGCATTACAATGGGCGACAAGTTTCGTTCGCTAGACGCTCATTTTTCCTTCGCAGGGCTCTGACGACCGGCTCTAATGGCTTCGATTGCAGCGAGTCGGCCGCCGCGGATTTTACGATTATGAGCGATCGAATAAATAAAGGTTAAATGCACTTTTTCTTGGGCAAACATCAATCATATTTACGTCACTCTGTTTAGGTAGCGACTGTTAAAACTTGTATCCATATGCGCGTCTATGATAAAACCGAGGGGAGAGAGAATTCGATCCCGACCGGCAAGATTACATCAGTCATTTTACCATACTATAATGCGTAATAGTATATCATTAAATGGAATTCAATTCTACTCCCTACTTTTTAACATCGCGTACATTTAACATGCCATATATACGTAAAAAAAATGTGTCACGTAAAGATTTTTTTTTTCGTTAAATAAAAACACTTTTTTTCATGTTATGAAAAAATGTGAGTCTGAAAGCTTGCCTATTCGCTTTCGTAAGTCAAATCAAGCTTTACTTTTCAAACATATGGATTGATTCGAACCGGATATCCGGCGTTCTTTCCACTTCATTTGGTTGTTCATTCCATCATTCTCGTTTTATTTAAATTGTATTTCATGTGTCAGGCAGCTCGCTCTCTCTCAGTTCAATTCGAATGCCATTACAGCACTTTATGTGTCACAAAGCTTTTCATCACACTAGTCACTGTCTACATATTTTCTGAAACTTTCTTTTCTTTTGCAATATTAGTTTTCAATCCAGATCATATTGTCTAAGACGAATTCTTACCATTTTTCAGATTACAAGACCAGTCTATTAAAAAAAATAAGAATGCCACCTATTGATTAACGTTTGTCTGTATGGTCTGCATAATATGAGCTCCGGCAAGGTCTACTTTTTTGTCTCGATCGACTATATAGTAAAATATTCAATTTCACTTAGTTCCACCTGATATTTTTCTTTAATTACGCCTCTATTTTTTCATCGAAAAACGTTATTTCTACAAACCGTTGTCGGTGATTTTTTTGCCCTTTAAAAAGGAGAAAAATAATAATTACCGTTACCAAATTGTTTCGCAGAAAATCCTAATTGCAAATCGTTTTTGATCTCTCGAAAATTTGCTCGGAACCGATTTATAAATATTGACAGCCTAAATATTATTACTTTTTCTAAAGCTATTTTAACAAAATGGGTTTTCTTCTTTACATTTTTTATTACAAAATGAATTTTCGAGGAAATCTGAGGGAATACTACCGATTTTTATTTTTAGGTGGCTACTGATTAAATGTATTTTTTATATAAAATGCAACTTAGCGTTATTACAACTATTGTATATACAGAATAATATAATACTTAAACTTTTCAAGTAAAGCATATACATTAACTGAATTGCATAATTTTGCTTGTTGGTTAAATTACATAAGAACCGTTCATTTTATACAAATTTTACAATTTTAATATGCTTGTATTCATGGCAATCATCCACATATTCTGTTCAAGCAATGTTATTTTCCAGATACTTTTACGCTTAGTAGTAGTAAATTATTTGTTCCATATTATGTTTATATGTGCATAATTGAGTGGGTAGAACAATACCCAATCTGCTGTATTATTATTTTTTTATTTAAATAAAACACTTCTTGTTTTCCTAGTTTAATCATTTCTTAACCCTGTAGCTTGATTGATTAACCTCTCTTCAGTTCTAATACAAAAATGTATTAAATAATTCATTTATTTTACGTAATTCTGCTTCTTTTTTGCTTAATATTCCTCGCTTAATATAAGAGATAAGTCTATAAACTGGTGTGTAATGCATACTACGTGAGATACAATCAATCTGCCGCCCCCTCAGTAGTGCCGCCCTCGTAGCAGATTCATAGCGACATGTGCAGTGGGTTCGTAGCGTATATCGAATTAGCCACGTGTTCTGATAAGCAATGTACGAGACTTGCCCAGTACAAAGCCGCGTTCTATTATTTAAAGGACGGACGCCCGGCCAACAGTAATGGGATACGATAATTATTATCCGTCACACCGCGACGCATCGTAATCCTACATCGGCTACTTCCCTCTTCGTAGAAAATGTATTTTTACATTATTTTGGGGTGATGTTATGATGTATCGTCGCAATCATCTTCTGTGAAAATGATAAATCAATCATTATTGTACTTTTTATTACCAATTGTCGTGACATAAATACCTCCAAATTCTTCTTCGTAGTATCAATCCGGTGGATTGGTTTGCAGCAACAGAATTTTTCATCTCGATCTCCAGTCCTCTCGATCCTCCGAAACCCTCTTCTTTTTAATGCATTATTTATTTTGTAACACACATACTTTTGTAACCTACATACCTTATTAAAAAAATGCGAATTTTCAGTGTATATTTTTTATTTATATTTTTGAAAGAAAGTCTTGCCAGACGTATTCTGTTGAATTTAAAAAAAAAAATATCATTTTCGTAATTATTAAACGGTGACTATTTATCTATTAAGCAATATGTACGTTAAAAACTTTCTTTAAGGAAAACTATTGTATTAAAGAATAATGAAAGACATAATTGTTTCCTCGATTTTCAGTCACAAGCGATACGACTGACAATAAAAGTATTTAATTCAACTGGTTAGTTATAAGTTCGTTTTCATGCTGCTATCATTTTAAGATTAAATTAAAAATATTTCTTTTTAATTTTGGTGGCGCGTGGCGTTTTTATTTCGCACGATATTTTTATTAAATTAATTTTAATTTACGACACACCCTGATTGACCAGGTGTATAGTTAGCGGGGCGAGGCAGGTCCGCATTATAAAGCTTTAATGGAATCAAAATATTAAGAGCTTTCAACGCCTCCCCTCGAGCTTTCGCCGAAACAAAACTGTCCTCTCTGCGCGCCGACAAAAGCTCTCCAAGATTACAACGGCCGTCGAACGTTGTCAAGCGATAATGGTGGGGTCTTAGATTCGAAAGTCCGCTCGACACTTCTTCATGCCCCCAAAAAGTCAATGGGGTCTTCGAGTATTCTCCACTGTGACTGGAGAACTCGAGAATAATGCAATGAGGCTATGAACAGTGTGCAAGTTGGTATATTTATGTACGAAATTCTGACCATTTTACTGTACTCTATACAGTACAAGTGAAACATAGTTTATAATAGAATTTATCAAGTTAGTAGGAATTCAACATAAAATCGTTTGACATTAAAAACTTATAAGATGAAGTATATTTTACTCTATTATAATTTTAAGTTAACGGTAAAAAAATGTACTTGAGATTAATATACTCGTAAATGCATCGTTGATATTCTTTTTTAAGTTAAAATTAATTATATGAGTATGAAAAGTGAAGGATGAATCGTGGGTTATACCTAGATCCTTAACAACTGCTACTCTATCGAGCAATATTCCGAATAAGTAGTATTTGGAAACAATTGCATTTTTAGAACGGGAGAAAAAGATAACTTTACATTTGTTGATACTAAACATGAGCTTATTGATAGAAGGACATATGTTATTACTAGTGTTTTATATAAATAGTATTTAAAAAGCATGTGATTTTCACCAATTTTACATAGACATACAAATAATTAATATTATTCCTATTGTTTTTTACCGTTGTTAAAAAGAATATTCATTTTAAAACTCTGATATTCTAATTTTACAAATAGCTCATTGCTTAACCATAATACCTCAAAATATAAATTATGTATCAAAAAACAGATTATGTTCTCTGCTTCGGAAAAGCTTTATTGTATCATTATATTTGTATTGTTCCTTTCATACTAATGATTGCTTTTATACATTCTCGCAACTGAAACATGTCGAAAATTGAGCGTCCATTTGTTGTAATTACGTTACTAATTACTCATTGAGGCATCCGAACACGCCCCTGAATGAATTCAAACCGATTGACAATATAAAGAACACAAATCGCGATGCAATACCACGATACGTGTTATAGTGATTGAACTCACAATGAAACCTTTCATTGAATTTATTTCTCTTCGGCTCGGTCATCAGATAAGTAAATGTTTTCCATACAGCGACCGCCCGTCTACCATTACTGATGCTGCGAGCCTGATACCGTTCGTGCGGCTCGCTCGTGTTTTGGTTATTTTCGATCGAATCTCTTTAATTTGCTTTTATTTATACGTCACATTTTATAATTCGACGTATAATTACAGATTTTGCCGTTATTCGTTCGGCTATCTGTTGAATTTTGGTAAAATACAAAACTGTATCGTCGGGTCATTCACCCAATATCATTTAATCCCTTGATATTAAGTTTGTTGTGTATAGTATATACTTTTGTATTTCGTGTAATGCCACTCCTTTTATCATTCGTCGCTCGACACTCAAACCGGGCGGACGTGTCTAGTCATCCTACCTACAGGATGGCGAACTGTTGCGATTGTGATATCGCGCAAATAAATCGTCGCTTAGACGATCACCGTTTACTGCTGGAGAGGCTCTAAAAGGCTGTTGGATGCGGGATGGATGATGCTCTGACATCCGTTGGTGTGGACCCTCCACCCAACCCGACAAGTCTGCCGACTTCCCGCAGAAGGCGCTTACCTCGAGCGTGCAAATCAATTCCGGCTACCTACGCTGAACCTGTCAACATTCCTGTGTCGATGGCGCTTAACTGTGACAGCAGAGACTCCGAACCTGCCGTCAAAGAATCCGCTTCGAGTGAAGCCACCGAAGAGGACTCCTCGGAAGATACTATCGAAGGAGCCCCTGCTGTTTCGAGCAAGGCTCCCAAGGACTCCCGTTCTCAGCCGGGACGAATCATCGTTCGAGGAACTGGAGGACCTGAGTGTTTTCTCCGTGGATGTCCTCTCCCTCCCCCGAGCAATCTTTCCGGAGAAGTTCAACGTTCTAAGTTGAGTCGCGCCTCTCCGCATGGGGAAAGACAACAACATTCAGCACGTCTGATGATCCGTGGTTCTGCAGCTCCTTCAAAAAACGTTACTGGAGTGAAGATGGCGTATCTTCACGCCAAGGACCTTCACCCAGATACATCGGCTGAGGACTTGCAGAGCTTCTTGGCAGCGACCGCTGCATTCAATCCTTCTTGGATGACCATCAGGAGGATTGTCAGCAGGCGGACGCTGTCAACTTCTTTCAAAGTCGGGGTCATCGCGACTTCGCTGGAGTCTCTCATGGAACCTCAAGTGTGGCCTGAAAGGACCATCGTTCAACCCTGGATACGCATAAGACGAAAGAATCGCAGTGAACAGTGGTTGAAACCAACTTGAGTGAAGATATTGACATATTTAGTGTTATATTGCTTTAAATTCAGTACTGGTGTTTATGGAGGCGAAATGTTACACTTTTGTTTTGTGACAATAATGCCTTGTTATTTTTGAGTCAATCATGATATACTTATGACTGGGTTTTTGTTGTTACAAGTCAAACTGTTTATCTTGAGTCTCCTGACGCTAGTTCTGACTGTGAGGTCAGTGATACTAAATGTGTCAATAAATTTACATCACCACATTTATGTTACCTATTGTATTTTTATTTTATATTATATTATTGTATTTATATTATTGTACTTCAGAAATGCATTGAATTGATAAAATTTGTAATGTTTCTGCAAGGAGAAAAAAATAAATAAAATTGAAGATAAAATTGAAAATCATCATCATCATCACCATGACCACGATGTGTAACCAGAGCATATGGTTATCACGGGTTACCGCCACAAAGTTCTGTCAGCCTCCACGTTCCTCATATACTATGTTAGCTCTGCCATCCACAAGTCCGAAAAATACATTGTATGTATAATTAACGACGGCTTTCCAGGGCAACGCGAGCCTTGCAACTTAAAGAAAATGCTGCTGTAAGTTTATGCTCTTCTGCGACATCCAAAGTATATGCCCTAATCAGATACACAATTGTCTTGACTGATGTACTATAGTGTGAAAGGCTATCTTTTTCGCTCTCACATCTAGTTTTTCCTCACAAAGTCAAATCATCGTATATTCTACGCAGGCATCTCCTTTTGAAACCCATTATACGGCCGCATTGGCTTTTGGTGGATGCCAATTTCTTTCACATTCGTAAACAAAAATTCGGATGACACAAGTGCTGTGTAGTAGACGTTTTGTTTTGATTGAATAAAGCTGCGAGTCACAGATGTTTTTCCCAGGCACGTTTTACATTATCATTATTTTATTATCGTCATAAGAGTTTGTTTGAATTTTATATTTTTGTTATTTTTTCATTAAACACAGCAACAAGAGCATTTTAATTTTTCAGAATGCTTGCTTGTGTATAATAAATAAATTAAATATTTGAATATTCACTTTATATTGCGTTCTGATTGGATGAATTATCATAACATAGTATTATAAATTGAGTCTTCGGAATAGGAAGGCAATCGCTTCAATCAGACGGCTACCATTCATTTCAAACGAAAACGAGTCAGAATCGCTGGACCTGGCTGTTCCCACCTCACACCCTCATCAAACAACAAGACAGATGAAGTATCCGTGATGATGCGCCACCTCGGGTCATTGTCAGCATGCAAATGATGAAGTACAACAGGGGTCCCATCTAAGCGCTTATGACCACTGCACAGAATACCATTAACGACAAACCTTGGAATTTATACATTCCTACCAATGCATAGCTGGAATGTATATATTATATCAGTAAATAATATATTTATGTTCACTTAAATTTGATTATTATAAATTAAGTTATATTTTATGACATTATTCTATTGTATTCAGAGCAAGAGTTTTAACCCATTTTATATATATTTTTAGCATTTACGTTGCGATTCGTATCAAATATTGAATGTCTTTATATACTTTTTACTTTGTTCAAATATAAATCACGTTGAGGACTACTTATTCACATAATCAAAGACCGCGGCTTGGCATTCAATGATCTCTTCTTCTGTTTTTCTTCAGTACTCCATATGTTTGTTTAGACACCTGGAGAACTTTAAAAGCTCTCATTGAATTTGAAACCGTGATCTAATTCAAATTTGCATTTTCTCCTAAATAATAATATTCTAAATGTAATTTGATTTATTATATATTCGCTAAAGCGAATGTAATGGAATAATATTTTTGATCATTTATTAAACATGTAATTGACATAATGTCATCTGTATTTTACAAATACTAAGTATAATCACATTACATACATTAAGCGATGTATTTTTTTAGTATAAAATACATTGAAATTTTGTCCTTGAATTGATCAGAAATAACGTTGTGTGCTAAATGGTAATGTTCTATCAACTAGAAACAGAAAAAATCTAAAAAATCGTGTAGTGTATTCAACACTCCATTTTACGCTAACTTGTGTAGGTTTATTAATACATTATTTTTTTTTATGTAAACACATACAGGAGAATACCGACAGATGGTGATGGTAATTTTTTTTGAAGTCTCATTTGTGGAATTCTATGACGCTTACCATGGTGTATATGGCTTAACGCTGCATGTGGAGTGTTGATCCGCCAACGTCATAGACTACAGCCCGAGAGTCACGCATCATCCTTTATTATTACAGGAATCTACTATGAATGGGTGGTCTTCACGGGACGACTTTCGTCTACCACCAATTTTAATTGATAGGTTATGACTGACATTTTACGGGTGATGGATCAAATCCACACCAACCGGGGTATTTTAGAGCTCAGAAATCAATTAAAAATCCTTTTTTTTTTTTTAATCTCCGTCGGGGATCGAACCCACGACCTTTGGCTTGCAAAGCAAACGCTTTACCATTGAGCTATGACCGCCGGCGTTCTAACCGGCGTATTAATTTGTTACGGAAGTAGCTAGATAGCATAGATAGCTGAGGTGTATTTTATGACTCTAAAACAACAGCAACTAGTTATGTTGCGTCGCATATTATGTATCGTATCGATAATGTACCAGAAAACTTGCTCTCACCAGAGAGGGGGCAAAAGCTCCCAGAATACCCTTAGTGGCTCTGGGCGCACAATGAATGAACCACGGGTGTGGGAGCTTATTATTTAGCGCCCCGGCATTAATTTGCGGCAGGTCAACCGATAGCGCTAAGCAAATAAATTTACATAAACACCCTGGACAATATTCGACCCCCGTCTGCTCCCAGGGCAGCTACAACCTCCCCTAGAAAGCTTCCCACACGAGCCAGCCATCATTTATCACATCGTTCACAGCTTTGTTGATGGTTATTTCCCAGAAGCACATTCTTTGAGCTTTATTTGTCCTCGCTCGCTAATCGCGCGGCTGCAATCAATCGGAGCTTTCGCTTTGTTAGTTTCAATACACGACAATTATAAGGACGATATAACTTTAATGCGTAGAGTAATTGTACTTATATGTGATTTTATTAAATAATAATTAAAGTCTTTGATATCAAAGGAGGTTAATACAAGTCAAATACCGAAATGTGTTCAAAAATATACTAAAGTACTATTATTATTAATCATTTTTCCTTCTAATAATTTGGTCAGAGTGTAAAATTTATTATTATGAATGTTTTTTTTTTTTGTTTTTTATATAAATTACTAAGAATAACAAATTTAAATTACTTAGTTTAAATTCACGTTATTTTTAAGTTTTCTTTTGTCACTATAATGTTGTTATTTACTTTTATACTTTTCAGTTCCGATTAATTGAAATTTAGCATTTATTTATTCAAAAATAAACATTCGCTTACAGTAACCGTTTTTTATCATTAAAATTCATTCTAAATTAATGATTGAAATTAAATATTTTTTTGAAGAGTTATTTAATAATTTAAATCGTTCCAATAAAGAAATATTAAATGTGAACTTATCAATTTACAATTGAAAACAAATATTGTAAAAGATAAAAGTTACATTTAGATTTTTTATCAATCAAGCTATTTTTAATGGAATGAATTATTTTTTGTTAATATTTCTATTTCAAGCTTACGCAAGCATTTCTCTGTTTAATTATTCAATATGATCATTAAAATATTATCTTTTTTTTTTCATTTTTAAAAAATATATAATTGTGCAAATATTCTTATTAAATATTAATCAAGGAAGCTGCCTTTCGTTTCCAGGAAATCCACATTAATAATTTTCTCAATTGTTATGGGGGCGGCTCGGCCATTAAATGTTTTATCGAAATTAACGTCTTCATTTGATCATGAAGGCAGCACGGAAAAGAGCCAGTAGCGCAATTTAAATACGAATAAATTTATTAAAATAAACAGGAATCAAATTTGTGATTGCGAATAGATTTTCGCTGCTCAAACAATACGAGCGTCACGTCTGGGAAAAGTTTGCGTAAAATCAGCAATTCCATTTTGTTACAGCGATTTCATAAACGGAGAAGCTGCTAGCGCCCCCCGCGGCCGCTTCAGGAATTCCAGATCGATATTCCTTATTCAAACAATCGCGCCCGACTTCGCACTTATTCTTCCGTCTTAATTTTGAAATCCTTCAATCCCGGTCGGACGCTGGCCGGGAGCAAACGTAGGAGGAGGGCCTGCTGGCATTTTTTGCTAATTTTTTACGTTAATACACATAAAATACTTTTACACCGAAGGATTACATATACTTGTAACTTTATGGTACACGACATTTTATGGATATAAATATGAATATTTTATAATAATACAGGCTGATTAATCTTTTGAATCCGTCAAGGATATACGCATTCAGGAAACTTTCACAAAATAAAATATTTCTTATACACGGGATATTATAAGTTAACAAACTAGCAATAAGCAATAAAATATACATATACTATACATAAAAATCCTTAAACGAGTCAATTCATTCAGAAAAAATATCGGCGGGAGCGGGATGCGAACCGCGGACCTTTGGAACCAACCTTTTTTGCCCAGGTAATTATACCGCTCGGCCACCGGCCAATTTCGCATCCCGCTCCCGCCGATATTTTTTCTGAATGAATTGACTCGTTTAAGGATTTTTATGTATAGTATATGTATATTTAATTGCTTATAATATTGTAATATAGTTAATGATCTATAAAAGTAGATTAGAATATTGAAATAATAAAATAATATTCTAATAAATAATTAAAAATATCCAAAAAAACTAGCAATAGTTTGTCTCGTGTATGAAATTTCATAGTATAATATTCGATACTTCAGAGTAGCTATGCAATTGTGGTTGTAGTGACTTCATTTCTTCTTTGAAAGCTTACTGTATGATGGTTATTTTTTTTTATTTTTTTTATTTTAATTATTTAATTACTTGTTTATTTGTTTATACACATTTAAAAAAAGCTTTGCTATGCCTGATGTTTTCGATGTCTGAAGCATTTGCTACTACTAGGCTACTCAAATTAATAGGCTTATCGTACAACTTAAAGAAGCTTAAAGAACACTGCTTAGATATAAATTGAACCCTGGACTTTTCAAATGTCATTTGAGAACGTTTTTGCAATGATTCCAACCCCTCAGCGACAGATCTCATCTCATGAAATATGTATTTCCCGATGGACCACTCCCGGCGTCGGTCAAACAGCTTCAATATTTGCCGACCGGTCTATCGGCGGCTGTCATTCGCCAAAACGAAAACTGGCAAAAAATCTATAAAGCTCCTCGCTTTTACATCCGTATCGAACTGAGCTTTGAGCGCTAGCTCTATTTTTATTTATCGGTCCCCCTTCAAGATGTTCTTTCCGCTCAAAGAACCGTGAGTCGGTCTGAAAACACGCAATGGAGAACTCCAGCATTGTGACCATCGCTTTATGGCATTTATTATCCCTCGTGGCATTTCTCCTCCTCAAAGGACTTGAACGAGAAACGCTTTAGCAACGATTTATGTCTTTTGTATCTATATCCGAAATGATTATTTAAGAATCAAATGTATCGTACATTCAATGTCTCATTCACAAAAATGATAAAATCTTACTTAATATCGTTTATAAAAATGTAAAAAATTATTTCTTTGATCTTTCATCTAAATCGTTTTTTTCCACAGTTGGTTGCCTTTAAGAGCACTTACTTGTTAAATGTATAACAATAATGAATTAAAAATATAATTCTCTTATTATTATTTTCCATCGTTTTTCAGCATCAAAATATATTTCCTACTCATGTGTCATTATTATGTCATTAAATAAAAATAAAATTCATGACGAATACAGAATATTATATTTTGTAAAGTTAAATGCGTTGTATTTTAAAACTCCTGTAATAAATAAAATTTATGATTCAAGAATTCAAAAAATATATTATTTTAATCTTTTAAACCATTTTTATAAAGTGAAAAACGTAACAATATTGTTATTTTATTTACATTATCTTCTATTAAGAGTAAATGCGAGGATTTTTCTAAATCAATTTAGTAATTAATCCCGATGTACATTTTATTGTAATGCAAAATTTATTAATAAATAGACATGTCATTTGTTTATAAACTATCTCACTTTAGCAATCAACAAGTCAGCAAACACTTCGCGATGTCTTTATCAATTAAGTCTTCGTGACAGCCCTGATTTCAGGAGGGTACTTTGACTTTGATAGCCTTCTTAAATCAGTTGTATTACAATTCTCCCACCCCGCTTTTCAGTTATGAAGTGGTTCGGTCGCTGAAATCGCTTCAGCCGATTAAAAGACGCAAAGTTGTCTCGCTGTGTTGCGGGACAAGTTCTGAAAGCTCCGACCGGAAGCTCCTGTGTTTACTAAACTCGTATCTGTTTGCAAAAAAAGAGCAACCGCCGGTAAAAGTTTCGCAGAAAGTTTAATATCTGATGGCACGGTTTCTTGAAGAAGTACAGAACACTCTTCTCACTCGCGTAGTTTTATATTGATTTGTTTTTCTTCGCCGCTGAAGTTTTAAAGTACGTACCAGTTGTGAAAATGCACTCTCAAATTTATATACAACTTTACAAGCCAATAAACGAGGAATTTATCGAGATAAATATGGCTTACACGAATATATATTTTTTTTGCAGATTTTTTTTACTATGTAGACACCAAGAAACGAAACTCTTAAACCTTTTTACATATTTTAAAAAAATTGATGTTTATAACATTTTTTAATTGTGATCACTGAAGTACTTTTTAAACTAGCCTTTTTTTATACATACTACACTTTTTTCAATTAGAATTCTCCATTTCAAAAAAAGGTTTTTCTCTTTATATCTTTGTTTTACAGCTGTTTTAAATATTTCACATAACAGTGGCATGCATTTAAATATGTCCTATAGCACATTTTTTTTATAAATGGTCATCATTTTGTTAAAATGTGTTAAACTCTTTAGTGCTGTTACATTTGATCACTACAACATCTTAATAATTGTAAACCCAACATCCATAAAGCAAGTCATCGTTTCTTTGTTTCTCTTCATCTGCACAGATGTCTTTATTATTAGCATTTAACTCGAGTTCTGTTTATTCATAAAATTATGCAAACTTCCCCTTTTTGGCTGCAAACGTGTGACCACGAACGACACAATACGCGTCGCTTAACTAACGATTTGTAGAATTATTTCGAGAGCCGACGGAATAAAGTAGTAATACATTGAACTTTACGACTGAACGCGTCGGTTCTGCATCCTACATCCGTTTGCAGGGACGACTAAATCACTCCAGCGAAACACTGAATACACTGAGTTTGCAGGAAATGAGAAACACGGCAAAACATTATGTTAACACGGCCGTTTAAAGTTAACTACCTCCATAGGTTTTTACTATTACCGAGACACATAATAATTGTATACATCTCACGAGAGCGATACTTTCACCTTTTAATTAGTATATTTATTAACTTATTCAAGCGTCATAATTACGACTGTCATAAGTTCTCATGATCTCACATAAGTCACGCTTTAATTTATGTTCTTCTTTTCTTAAAACTTTTCTAGATGCTCGACTACCGCGCATTTTTCCCATCCTCACGACTCCTATTTAATCATATTTCGCTCAAACTACGTGCATCCACTTTACTAGGATGAACTTTTTAAAAAGCATTGAAAGCATATTTCATTTCATGAAATACTCGCGCGCACTTCATCACTACTTTTCAAGTAGTTAAAAATCAAAAAATGGCTTAAACTTATTTTTTCTTTGTATATATATATTTACTTGATTGATTTATTTGCTTGATTATATACGAGCTTATGAATTTTTATTCAATAATTTTAGATAAGTGTACTTTTAACCTTATATATTTTAAATGCTTATGTAAATCGTGTACGATTTAATTTAAAATGCTCAAAATTACTGTATCTTTCATATAAGAACATGTGTAAACGTTTTTTTATTGTTGAATTTAATTTTTATTATTAATCAAAATAATAATAACTTCTTCAATAAGTGAATTTCGTAATATAACCAAGAATCGTTCAGAAAATACTTAAATGTTAGGCTTAAAATATACACAAAACATTACAATTTTAATGTACTTTTTTTCAATTTTCACATTTTTTCTGCCTTGATTTTGATAGGAGGAGAAATAATTTTCGCGTGACTTCTTTGAGAGTCTAAGAAACAATGTACAGGGCATAATTCATGAAAATCTATACTTTACTTGCTCCGGTCTACCAGAACAAAATGTGGTCCTGTAAGCAGTTTATTATGCCTCCCAATGCTGTGTTTGCGCCAAGGTTTACAGCAAACATTCCATTTCCCTTTGTTCCGCTCCGCGACTTTGCCACCGAAGGGAAATACATGTTGTTTAAATGCCCAATAAATAATGATGCTACAATACGCTGTATCAATAACTCACAGAAAAATAATAGAAATTTAAAATTTATTTTCTTAAATGTTTTGCATGGTTGCACATTATTGATGTTTCGTTTTTCTTTGTTACAGGTAAGATGTCTACACTCTACATTACAATAATCATCTTCTACGTAACGTGAAATTAAATACGTAAGTGATTAACAATTGGATGTGAGAAATTTATTATAAATCATTTTCACTAGATTCTCGACAATATGTGTAATTTTTTATCACGTAAAGAAATGCTTTTACTTATTATGGCAGGAGCTTACATTATCTTTGTTATTATTAAATAACAAAAATTCTCACGTTACATGTAAACTCAAATAACAAAGCTCTATACCAGATGTGAGACTTCGTGGAAGACTTTATTCCTCAAATGATAAACAACTTAGTAGCATTTTTTCAGTCTGAATCTCAGATCATTTATGCATATTCTTCGTCATTTTTGTTTCGTCATTAAAGCATATAGTCGTCACAAATAGCCACCATAAGTTTCAGCTATCATGAGATTCCTCTTGTCACATGTCAGCTAAGTCTTTCAAATCTCAGCCAAACGTATGAAATACATAGTTCCCGACAGTCTTCATTAACTGCAGGATAAAATACTGCCGTACCCGATCTCTTACCTCTTTTTAGTTATTTAAAAACCAACCTGCAATTAATATTCGATACAAATACCTCTATTTAAAACCTTTCATACAACTAAACAGTTAGATTCCATGTTTCGCGGCTAAACAAAATAATTAAGATAATACAGGTGCTATACACGTTATTTTTATCAATTATAGCTGTGAGTCACAAATTCTGCATCATTTAATAAAAACATTTTGCTTATAACCGAGTTAAGACAATTTTATTAAAGTTTTTGTACAGTGAAATATTCATGACTTTTTCAAACGATAAAAAAGTACTTTTTTGACGTGCGTGCCGCGAACGAGAAACGGATGCGAAGACGAAAACCGGGGCGCTTAATTCGGCGCCAATTTTCACTTTAATCCTCCCCACAAAACACTTCCGGAAAGGTCGTTACCTCCGCCGGAAGTGCCCGCCGCCATGATTTCAGGCAAATCGCCCTTTGTCACGTTCCGATGGCGATCGTATCTTTCCTCCCTTGTGGGGATATATCATCTTTGATGCACGGAACGAAGACAGTTTTATTATGGATGAGTCACGCATGGAAGGGTGAATTCCATGATGGGACGACTCTTTTCCATGCCACCATATATATTATACTATGTCATGTAACTTAACATAGATGCATAACTCTTCAACCATAGTCTTCATTTTTTTAATCAACCCAGACTTACCGTTACACCTAGAAGATTTATAATTTAGTATACGGATTTCTAATCACTGTCAACCTTTCGGGTTGTGACGATCCTTAATAACAAATAGTCCAAGCTTGAATAACAAACGGGTAATCGGATCTCTTTTAAAAAATCACTCAAAAATATGCTATGATACTTCAGCGACCGCATCACATTTCTTTTTTGAGGGGAATCGTTGTAAGCGGTGTCATATATTATTAAAAATAAAATATTTCAAAAATTCATTGCAACTAAAACTGACAGCACCAGTATCCTGGGACTGCCACAACGATAGACGAGCGCCTCTGAGCAATACCCCACAGCAATTCATATCCTGCATACATTCTCGATAGCCTTTTGCTTATCATATATTTATTTTGAAAGCGACTTGCATTATTCAAATGTCTTCCTTGCCTCGGCATTATTTCAATACCAGCCAAGCTCGCCGATGCACAGATGGGGCTCGTGATAAATATGATGAAAGCGTGGAAAAAAGTAATTCTCTTATGTTCGCAGTGATTAATTATTCAAGCCGGCGTTTGTTTAGTTATTTTCTTCTTACACAACATTTTATATTTTAAAACATAAAAGTAATGAAAGCTCTCATAAATATATAAGCAATAAAAAACTTAGCGAATTGGCATTACTGACAAACAAATAATGTTTAAAAAATACAACGTATTTATTAATATCGACCACTTTTTATGACATTATAACAATACATTTTACTTTCACACTTTTTTGTTACCAGATTGCTTTTTTTAATAGAATAACTCCTTCTGAAAACATTGGCTTTTTATGTTTTTCAAAACAATATGGTATTTTTCTCAAAACTGAAAAGATAACTAATAACTATTATTCCTAACTTTCTCACAGTCATTGTTTTTCTGTAGTGTTATTGACTTTACGAAAAAATGTGTATTTTTCAGTAAAATTCCACATTTCTTTTCTAATAATATTAAATAACTATCACTAACAACAAAGTTTTATAAAAAAAATGGATTTAGTAGTATTAATTAAATATACATATACTATACATAAAATTCTTTTTTCAACGCGTCAATCCAAGCACAAAAATAACGGCAGAAGCGGGATGCGAACCGCGGACCTTGGAAACCAACTATGCCCAGGTATTCATACCGCTCAGCCAACTGGGCTATTGCTATGCCTAGACCGACTCGCGTTGAAACTAGTATTTATATCATTGTTATCATCGTACGATAGATGTCGCTATAGTATATATTCAAAGTATGTATATTTTTTAAAATAATATTGTAATAAAAATTTAAAAAATTCATAGGATTTAGTAGTATTTCAAAAAAAAAAATAACGACACGTTACAGCTACGTCAAGTAGCCACTATCAAGGCATATTAATGTTTTTATTATATTGTTAATATTTAAATCAATTTTTTAGTAAATGCCTGAAATATAAAAAAAAACATTTTATTTTAAAGTATATATATATTATATAAAGTAGTATCCAGAAAGTTAAAAATGATTTTTGCCAATTTTATAATGTCGCCGAAATATCTTTCACGCTCTTTAAAAATTCATAAATAAATAACAATCGTGAATGCTGTTGTATATTTTAATCTGATTGGGAAAAAATACCGTGTTTCTTGCAATATTTGTATGAAAAAGGATCGATTCGTGTTTATCTTTATTGGCTTATTGGTCTCGGTCGCCCGGAGCCCCCCGAGGGCACACGCCCCGGTCATATCATTTATTTGCCCTTGCGATATGTCACCGATACGGGTCTTCATTCGAATACGCTATTATTCAAACAAATTAACTCTCGGACCAGAGGTGCATGCATTAGAACTTAGCAGACGTTTCCGTATAAAGAATTTACGTAAATAATTACTTACATTATTCGATATTCATTAAATGCTTAGCATTTTTATTGTATTTGCAACTCGTCTGAATTTCAAAAGTGTGTCATTAAAATGAGTATTTTTATAGTTGTAATCGTACATCCGTATAGAATCCGTCATAGAATCCGAAACGAGGAAATACGCAGAGGAACTCAAGTAGTGGATGCTACCCAACGAATAGGCACAATCAAGTGGCAATGGGCAGGACATATCTGTCGAAGAGACGACGGTCGATGGGGAAGAAAATTATTGGAATGGCGCCCAAGAACTGGCAAACGAAGCATTGGCCGACCCCCTACAAGATGGACTGACGATATAAAAAGAATAGCGGGAGTGACCTGGATGCGGAACGCGGAGGATCGAAGAGGATGGAGACTCATACGGGAGGCCTACGTTCAACAGTGGAAGAACACAGGCTGATGATGATGATGAATTGTGCAAACTCGTGTACTGCAAACAAAGGGTGATATCCTTTATTAATGGAGCATATAGTTGACACAAATTTAAGGTACACAGTTCTGTCATCTCCGCACCCAGAGCTTTAGAGACATATTTAAGCGTTTTTCAATTAGTTGATTTTGTATTTCTAAGTATATCAGATGATAAGCGTAATGCTCTCTATTTCTGGACAATTTTGTCATAAAAAACACCTCAAACCAAAAATTGTGAATGAGACGTGTCTCCAAATACGGTAACAATTTAAATAAACATATATTTCATTATACAATATCATTATATTAAAAATCATGACTTTAATACATTTGTTATATTTGGTTTTAAATTCATTATTTTGGTTCAATTTATTTCACAGCGTTACTTATCCTTTATCCGTGCATATTACCTGTATTAAATAATTTACTATTGTGTTTTTTTTTCAGTTTGTTTCATCAGCGGATCTGGTATAAAAAAATAATTTAGCATCGTGTCTACGGTAGACGGAACGTGCAAGATTACGGACGAAGGCTTATTAGAATATTAGAATATTAGAATTTTCCCGGAGTTGGGCGGGACGCGGTATCCGCCATAATGTCTTAAGCCTGTTCCAAACTAAAACACGCCAAATCTCCCACAACCTTTTACAGGAAAGTAATCTCGCTGATTCAATTTGCATCTCAGAAAGCCTCTTTATCTTTAAATAGAGCAACATCCTGCCTTGGAAACTAAAATATGTCATAAATGTGACAAGCTAAATAAACTTGTAAGCATTAATATAAAGTATAATTTTCTTTATGAAATTTTGCTTTTTTTATATAAAAACATAATATCAACCTTTGACTTCTCGTTTTGTAATCTTAATTTTAATTTTATTCTCGCTAAGCCTCTTATTTTTATTTCATAATATTCAATTCCGCATATTTTGAAAATTATCTTTTATGTTTCTAATACAAAGAGCTTTTCGTACAAAAAATGTGTTCTAGAAACTTTTTTAACAATAACAATTTAATATTGTTTTATTTTCATACTGTTTGAAAATATTCCAAACAAACAATAAAATTAAACATTTTAATTTTGTTTCGAATCAAGCTTTGGCTTTTATTTCCTAGAATTTTACTTAAGATTTTCCATGGCACGCTGCTTCTTTTAACTGGGGTAGCAGGTAAGGAAGGAGGTATTTTTTTAGTTCCTCGCTAATAGATTCCCTCACGCTCTTTAGGTGTACAACAAACTTTTTACCGCCTGTAGGGTAACTATATCACATATTTTAAGCCGTAAACAAAAATACAACATTACATTACTGCGAATCTTTAGGAATTATTTTTTCTTCTCAATTTAGTTATTTATTTATTTTAATATCTGGCAATGGCTTACTGAAAGATTTCCATTTCAAAGTGGACTAAAGACTGATTTACGTCATAAATATTATTCTGCTTCTTAAATCTGTGCGATCCTAAATAGTTTTTTCGACAACATCTTTTTTTGAAAGGTGTTTTTCCATATTTTCTATTAAATCCATTTTGTTTTCACTTTCATTCTATTTCATAGATATGAATAAGAAGATGACTTGAGGCCGATAAACTTATTCAAATTGTATTGAAACTATTTGCTCATATTTGTCTTATCTCCTAACTTGTTAAATTTCTCGAATTTTGCATACAACTAAAGCCAAAAGGCCATGATTTCCTTTTTTTACTAGAAATAACCATGTGTCAGGTACCAAGATCTCGTTTCAGGTGGCCTCATTGTACATTTATTTAGAGCACTCTTAGCAAGTGCTCTCAATTTTCCTTTCAGACAAGCTTTTTTCATGATTCATAGATTCATTCATCACATGATTCATTCAACAAACGCAGTATTTAGGTCACAAGTAAGTGAGCTTTATGTTATTTTCAGCGATGTCTGTTTACGGGTCATTTTTTCAGCCGCCTCCCTCGCGATGTGTCTCGCGCGAGGCCTGACGGTAAACGAGATCGTTTAGCTCTAATTTAGTATCACGTATCTTGCAAGGCGCGGGGTGATGTGAGACGGAAAAAATGTTTAATGGCACAAAACCCATTTTGGCTTACGGCGTAATTCGGGCCAAAAAGAATTCGGGGAGGGATCCCGCGCTCACCTATCATAAAGAGCCCGCCCCGGGAGGCCGACGGGCTTAATGAAATTGCTAGTTTATTTTGTGGCAACAGCCGCTGCTCGGCCCCGAGACTGGCAATAAGGACGCCCCGAGGTCACATCACGGGAAACGGAAAGAAACCCCTCATATAATTAGTACGCGAAATATTGCGCAATGTGCAAATATACGGGAAGAATAATAATTGCGCTCCCACAAATCTACACGTGCAAGCATTTACAATTTGAATGTTATTTTATGCGTCTATACTAAACGTACGTCGTAATAATATACTCGTATAATAGACATTGACTATCAAATACTTCCTCGCTGTTCTTCTGTTTCTTAATCTTGAGAAAAGTTACTGCCAAGTTTATCCGTTTGAATGCTTCTGCGATGGATAATCTTATATTATACCATTGAAGTCAGTTATATAGCCATATAGAAACACATCTGGGCAACCTTTTCCTCTCGATTTATCAAACAATTAAAATCTTATTAACTGCTCACATCGCTTTTAACGAAAATTTCCATTTTTAAAGGCAGTATTCACTTTGATATCCTCCTTTCTTATTTAGGATATATTTTACTGGATCAAGGATGCCGAATCAGGTTCACAATACAAACACTTGTTTCTGTTTCACATATAATGCGTTTATTTGTCACAAACGTCTCCCGTGAAAGCGAACGCCTTTAGGCGCGAGCGCTATCACGGTGGCGAGTCAAACTTCAACTAACAACTGCCCGTTCTCACTGACAGCGCGCTCTGACATCTCGGCACTGCCAACCGCCAAGATGACAGTCATACCAACAGGAAATGGGCCAACTGTCATTACAAATATTTTTGGCGTATGCAAACACCGCTTAATATTATACAATTAATATTAATTAATACAATTAACATTAGATGTGCATGTCAGGCGAGCGAACAAAATAAGAGACAAAAGATCGTTTTTCGAGGCTCTACGGCATCAGCCTAAAGGATTCATATCAATCTGACATCAACTTGTATGTCTTTAATTGTATTTTTTGTACTTTCAAACTTCACATTCGATAAGTTATAAATACATCATCACACTTTTGTCGTGACCGACTTCTTTACCCCTTAACACAATGATGATGTCAGTTGTCTGTTGCGGTCACGCTTGTCACTTCACCCCGAACAACTACCGTCTGACGAGCTGTCAACGTTGACGTATCGTATTCAAGGTGAATACGACCACTGTCATTCTGAATGCTTTAAACATGAACAACTCAATGGACTGCCTCACAACACTACTTTCAAAACAAAAAATAAACAACCTTATTATTCCGTTACGATTATAGTATGTTGTTATGTTACAAACATTACATTTATTAGTTTTTATTTGTGATAAATATTTTTCTATATATCGTTCCTTATCTGAATTATTACATGATTATAAGACAAAAAGCAGGGTTTTCATAATAACTACTTACATATCTTTTTATGTTCTTCCACTTCTGATATTTGTGTAAAAACTAGAATTTCATTTATTCAAGGCTCATGACTCTTGACAACTTATAGAACTATCGGTGTACAACGATGGTGTCATAGTATGCTAAGCTGAATCAATAGAATACAGCTGACATGCTTCTAGTAAAATTTTACGATCTCTTTTAAGTATAAGCTATATCCGCTCCGATTCATAAACGGATATGACAAAACAGGTAACGAATATTTATTTTTATTGTTCTTGTATGCAATACACATTTAAATTCGACCATAATATTTAAGACTATTAAAAGAGCGGCAAACAATCTTTTGTGTGTTCCCGCCCACACCTAGGTTGTATTAATTTTCGGTACGAGCGAAGAAGAGACCGGTAATTAGCCGAAAGTTTTTATCTCCGCCGAGTCAGACGCCCTCTGGATGTATTTACTTTTTTAGCGAAATGATTTTTTCCCCTTTTACACTGGGCTGAGCACTCGCATTATCAAGAAAAAGGCATCCCTTTTTTCCGCTCTCCGAAATGGCGAATTACACTGGACCGGTGGCGCCTCTATCGCGTGTTTGGTTTACTGTTCCCGCCTTTAACGCGCCATTACGCTCTGCAGGGCGGCAACCGCACGGCTCCGCGCCACTTGTGCCAACTTGAAATCATTTTAAATAAATTTTATCACTCGCCAAATTGCCGCGCTCAACAATTAGCATTAAATCACTTAATTTGGCGAATCCGCTGTGCGGGTGAATTTATCGTGCAGTCGGTGCATCTCAAAACTTAATTAAAACAATTCAAATGCATAAATTTGTCATATTGCTGGTCCGTGAATGCTCCCGACCGCACCGGTGCACTTGAGGTGATTAGAACGTACTCTATCACATAATGGAAGACTCATCTGATCTAGAATCTAATATAATCTCTGTTCAAATATAATATTGGCTAGAAACAGCTTTATTTGATTAAATATTCAAGCAAATTTCTTCATATTGGGAGTATAATAGTTTGTCTTATACCCCGCTTACTAGAAATTAAATCAATGACAGTACGATTTTAACTTTTCTAACTACTATTAAAAGCAAAACAGTGTTAACCATCACTTACAACAAAGCTGTGCTATAAAAATAATCGTAAAAAAAAAACAATTATAAACAACAACTAAAATAATAATTAGATTAAAAATAAATCAAAGAAAAATAATTTACAAACCCGGCATTAAAAGTATCTATTTTATTTTATTACGTCCCTAAACAGCAGTTCATCCAAAAATTCGATGAGTATATCTCATATAAGTAATTACAAAAATTAAATAAAATGCATCTTTTTCCATGCCTTATAAATTTATAAATTTAACTGAACTTTGTGTCAATTGATATATTTAAAATGAAATTAACAAAATAATTCAAAAAAGTATGTGATGAAAAGGTATATTCTTCACGGATTACTTTTTTAAATATCTTTCGGTTCAGGTGCCTTCTGCGGTTCCCAATCATAATTTTCCTGTCAAGTCTCTTCTCGATGGATCCTCTCTTTCCTCTTCAAAAGTGTCGGCGAATGATTACGCGAGTGTAAATGTAGCGACACTTATCTGGCAGGCTTTAAAATGAACTTTTCCCCGTTTCTGTTCCGCTGTCAAGCCGGCATTATACTCGCGTCATTTACTGCGAGAGACCTTCTCTCGTTATGCCGCTAAGCGATACTCACAGACACTTTATAATGAACGTCTGATGAAGATTCATCAGCTTCTCGTAGGGTCACCAGAATACCTGCGGTGAGCGCAATATAACACCACAAAGCAAGCAATGATGCAAACACTAACATTATATTCGTGTTCATACATTTGCCACTATAGGAACCTGATTTTTTTCTGTATCGGCTTTATAACATCTTTCTATCAGGCTTGAATCACTGCTAAGAAGAACTTCAATTTATTAAAAAATTACGAATTTCAGTTGCGGGGTCAATGTCTCTTAATTTTATCGAATTAGATTCATTATGCCGCTATAAATGATATCTACGTTATATTTATTATCCTGAAAGGGAAGCTTCTATTGAACTACCGATTTTTAGTAAATCCATTTAAAAGATGGAAATACAAATGGACAGGTTCCGAGTATTAACAGGACACAATTCGAGATAAAACAGAAGGATAATAAGAATTTATTATCGAAAGGTGTTGAATTTTAACAAAATTACAGCTGTTGTTTTATAACTTTAATGTACTAGTATGTAACTGTATATTTCAATTAGAATAAGTGAAATTAATTGTGTATATTTTGTTCTGTTGGTGACTTTCTAATAACATTGATTGGTACTTTTTATACTTCTAAGCGTGAAAAAAAAATCAATCAATCATTTAAATTTAACGCATTAAACGTAACAAAACGAGTATACGTTAAATATTTAAAAGTTCAGTAAATATATCATAAAATTAATAATTGTATAAAAACCTTCCACTTGCATTCATATCTAAATCACTACTTCATTCAAATATATTGAATTATAATTTGCGAATTGTCTTGAAAGCTCAAAAGCCTGGTAACCCTACATTTAAGACTGCTATTCGCATAGGAATGGTTAAATAATTTTCGCAGCTTTTGCTAATGTAGCAAACTAGCTCCCGACTCAAAAGCTCGCGCGGTGCTCACACGCTACCATTATCTAATTTTATGTATTCATATTTGAGCCGACGTGACTTACGTCTGCTTGTCACACCTTTGTGTTCCATAGTAATTGAACCGTACAAATTAATTAGGAAAACACGAGCGGCAAAATGTATTATAATATTATACACACAGTATGTATACAAATATTGCGTATCACTGAGTATTTATCTTGGCAAGTATGTAAAGACGTATTCCCTAATTAACGAAGGCACTGTGTGAACTCTTTTATATATATAATGTAATTTAATAACGACACACTTTACGCTGTTTTAATTATCTAGGGTACATACTCCGGAAATAATGTGGCTAATTTTAAAGAAAACAACAGAATCTTTATAATTGTTAACTTATTAACAAGGCAAACGCTGTATTAAGCTTTCAGAAAATCGATAAATTAACATCTTAATAGTATTTATCACTGTGAATTTTATTAATTGATGTCTCGTGTGAGATAAGAAATATGCACAGCAGGGTCTTAGATCTCAGTTAGTTATTGATACGCCAACAGTATTTACGTCTTTATTTCCTGTACACAACATTTATCTATCAACCGCATCGCGGTAGGGACACATTACTACGATAACAGGAACCTAATAAGCTCACTTCTTGAAAACTTAAGATATGCATCTAACTATCGCTTACACATACAGTGATTCGAAATACAAACGTAAAACCACTTTAAATAATTATGCCAAGACTGCGTTTCCATCATCGTGTTATAAATCTCCTTAAATAGTTTTACCTTTTTAATACTTCTATGGATATGATCTTTTTTAATTTGAATAAATTCACTTCAAGTCTGCATGCCAAAAAAGTAATATTTATATTACTCGATCAGTATTTTTAAGTTGGCTCCGATAACAGACGGTATAGTTGTCTTACTGTCGAGTAGATCACCCGATCTTCTTGAAAGTATTAATTAGTTTTCACCATAGTAGCATTTAACTAATTTAATCAACGATCGCAGCATCCTCATGTATACTTTGTGATGTGAATATTACTCTGAAAAATACCAAAAATCTAGCAACTGACTGGTAGCTATAGTTGTTTTGTGATATGCATCAATATTTTTTTTAAATATAGCATTAAGAAAATAAAATAAAATTATGCTGTTTACTGAAAATCTTAATGCGTTAAAGCGGTGCTGAAACGACTCAATCCAACTTGAATCACTCTCCCACGTGTTTACTCGCTCCTGAAGACCTTTCATCCGCGGATGTCTCCCCAGGTTCTCGTCTCGGTGTTATTCCTCGCTTCCGGTTAATTCGCAGTTTACACGTGCAAACAATAACCCGGCACTACGGTAATCAATGTGTGGGATAAATTAAGCCGCCTGATTGATCCGTTGAAACAGTGTAATCAATATTGTTTACATTTGCTTTGGCGTATCAATTAATACATCCGAATTACGGCGCCCCCCTCCGAACGCCGCCTATCTTCATTTACATATTAAATAATCCACATTTTTACATTAATCCTGTTTATTTACATTATCGTCGGATATGTGTAATTAACAGTAATGGGCAAATAAAATAATTGACAAAATGGCTAATTGGTTACTGAAAAATTTACACTTCAAAAGAGTTGTTTCAATTTTGAATTACTTTAATGTAGTGATAATAAAATATTTTTACTCTTTTTAAATACAAAACGAATCACTTCATGTCGTAAAATAATAGCTTGGAATAAAAACGAAAAAAAATGTAATTAAATTAAAAATATTTTTGCATTGTACCAAGTCAATTATAACAATCTCAATATTATTTATAATATAATATTATTCACTTGTATATATGTTCGTTATTTTGATGACATTCAATTATAATGTTATTTTTACACAGAATGTGCTTATAACAAACAAATTCTTGAACATTACTCTCTAGCTTAACAATAAGTTATATGCATAGGTTAATAGCTAAATTTATAGTTTTCTCAAGAATAATCCGTAATAAAATAAACTTCCTACGCATGATGTAACAAAACACGATTCCAAAATACTACTGAATATGGATATATCTCAAACAAGTTAGAAATAATAAATCTTCATACATTGTATACGCTACAATATAGTTCTATCGCATACATATCGTACTTAAATACAACTTTACTATTATTATTACGTTATTATGACTTCTAATTAACCTTCGATATTATGAAAACCATGTAAGCCGTCATTATAAGTGAATGACTAATTTAAACAATTTAATTTAAACAATTTAATTTAAACAATTTAATTTAAACAATTTAATTTCAACAGACAAGGAGTAAGTTAATTTAGAATAATGTTTCTAAATTAGTCAAATGATCATTAACTTAGTCGTGCTTTGTCGTTCAAGATTCATAATCAACTCGGACGAATAACAACTCAGTGACATCAATGAAAGTATTAAAGATTTTTCTTTTTGTCTTCCACAATTTCCTAATAATAAAATGATATTCATTTTTAAGTCAACGGATGACAAACACTATGAGCAAATGCTTACAATGATGAAGTCATCAATCTGAAATCTCAACATTTAAATTTCTCCAATTACATTTGACTTCTGGCCGAGGTGCAATCCGTGAAGATAATGATGCAATCAAGCCGGCCGCAATTAATTCGAACCTCCTCGCGCGTTATCGGACTGCACCGGTTAGCAAGTTAGACGTAATCAGTCTATGGGCGATTGCAATTCGACCGCAATTCACAATACATCGAATTGCATATTCATCGCAGCATTTGCATATCTTAATATCTTCGCATTTCGACGGAGCAGTTCTGGTGGCGCATTTCAATCGGAGCCGTTAATTATAATTAATGAGTTTTTAATGTAAGCGATGACAGTGAACTCCATTCGGCATAATGTCGCTATTTGTTTCGCATTATTTATGAAATGGCGTCTGTCGAATAAATCAATTTGGGAAATTTACATTTGTATCAATACGTAGTATTCAATCCAACAATACAAGTATTCAAATTGATACGCTAATATATTTTAACTTACTCAATTTTAACATCGATTGCTTAAATAATTTATTGTTACAATTATATACTTTTCAACATTATTCTTTCATATTTTTAATGCACTCTTTAGTTACAAAAGTATTGAAATATATTACTATTTAATACGAGTTTCGAGTATATGTTTATTCCGGTGAAGAAGGTTATCTCCGAACCTGTAATTGTATCCTTTCATATTATACCATGTATTATTAAATCTGAGTGGTTTTATAGAGTGTGTAATACTATTTATCTTCGTTGTACGAATTTTAAATATGTATTACGTTAATTTTTTTATTTCATCTTTGTAAGTCGTCTTGACTATAAAGCGTACATAAAATAGACCGATCTATACACAGTTAAAGTATTGTTTCTTATTTTTATTTCGATATTAATTTAACTTTTTGTCACAGGAATATTTGCGTTAGTTTATTTTTAGTCATCTTTGTAATAAACTGAACTGAAATATACCGTTCAATAAATAATTAGGTTTTTTTTTTATGTAAACGCATGTAGGAGAGCACAACCGGTCAAGACCAGTGCACTCTATGACGCTCAGCCAGGGAGGCTGGACGCTGCATGCGGGAAACGTGTGTTGTGTTCGTGTTTGTGTGTGGGTTGGGGAGATTGCAAGTGTATATTATCTGTTTCTTGAAGAGATCCAGATTGTAGGAAGGAGGAAACACAGACGCTGGAAGAGCATGCCATAGCTTACCGGTGGCATTAAGGAAGGAATTTTGGAAGCTGCCAGTTCTTGGTCGACATATATTAACCGTGTATGGATGTTCGGCAAGTGTAAGACGAGTTTGTCGGCTGTGAGTGGGTGCAGGAGGAATTAGTTCTTTAAGTTCCGAAGAGCAGCGACCGTGGTAATAACGGTAGAAAAGACTAAGAGAACCAACCTTACGTCTGTGTTCCATTGATTGTAGATTAGACGTAAGGGTGTCATTGTTTATCAAACGAATTGCTCTTCTTTGAACTGAGTCAATTAAGTTTAGAAGGTATTTTGGGGCTCCAATCCAAAGGTGACTGCCGTATTCAAGGATAGGTCGGATTTGTCCTTTATATAGAAGAAGAAGTTGTTTATCGTTGAAATACCGACGTGATCTATATAATACACCTCATTCACGGTACAACTCATTTTCAAAAAATATGATTTTACTTCTGTATTTATATTTACCTATTTTGACAGGAATATTTCCATCCATTTTTTTTAAATACGTATATCATAATGGTGTCATTGACCTGCGACAAAATAGCATTCAATATTTCTTGATCGGACATCAATGTATGTAGACCATTACCGAAACAGCGCCATAAATATTTGTTTGCGCGGCGCACAACGCAATCACTTTACCGAGTTTGCAGAAATCCAGGCACCTTATTTTTTCCCCAAAACGGTTCCTACGCAAACAATATCTATTAAGTGTGGGGAAAGAAACCCTTGGCCATATTATTAACGACAGACTACTCCGCACATTAGAATGTGGGGCTACATTAGTACACAGCCTGTATCATTTATAACTCTTAACGGTTTCCTTTTTTTGCACGCATCCTGTGAGGAAGCCGGGATAGATATATATTATTTTTGCCTGTCGTGACTTTTTCTCTTCCCGCTCCACAACTTTGTACGCCATTATATGAAGTACGAAAGTTTGTACCGCGAACAACTCTTATTTAATATAACAACAGTGTATTTAATGATACACTCTCATAAATAAGAAAAAAAGTAATAAAAAACAAATACTACTCACCGCGCGCTTAGCCTTTCATGCACTTTGTTAAAACATTATGAAACTTATTCACTGTATCCCCTATATACGAAAATAATAACAAATAAATTTATATAATTATATAGTACATTGTTAAAATACAAAAGATTTTAACCAAATATTTACAATATTACTTATACTTTTATCAGTCTCTTTGAGATTTATGTACACGTTTCACTATAGGGAAATGATGATGTTTTCATTAAAACCGAAAACACGATATTTCAGCAAGTAAATTAATACTTCTTCTTCGTAGTATCAATCCGGTGGATTGGTTTGCGGCAACAAAATCTTTCATCTCGATCTCCACTCCTCTCGATCCTCTGCAATCCTCTTCAGCTCAGCATAAGAGTTACAACTCATGTCCACGAACACTTGCTGCAAATACTCCCGTCTAGGGCGCCCTATACAGTTTCTACCCTCAACCATCCCTTACACAATGTCGTGAAGAAGACCATCGTGGCGCAAGGTTCTTACTAGGTGCCTAGCTTCCTTGATTAACAGTTACTGCATTAAATATTCACAATTTTATTGTATTTCACATGTGTATGTATTACAATAAATTGCAACCGACTATTATTTTCTCACACTTTTTGAAAATTATTCTGTGTTCTATTTTATTAATAAACTAAGAATGCTATCTTTACTCTTTGATAAAAAAAGTACATTAAAGTAACACTCGAATAGCTTAATTATGAGAAAAGGCGTTTAAAAATTATTCATTTGTTTAACTTTTCATCCCGCTGTTTATGCAATAATTCATTAAACTTGCTCGAGACTGTCGTATCTGTTGTCGTAAAAATATAAAATTTCGTCGCCGAGTTTTATCATTTTCGCCCAACTGGCTCTCGGGAAAAGCTCCGTGAAGCCTTCCCCAGCAGTAGCTCCCTCTGTAGCGGGAGGAAATGCGTTTCACAAGATAAATGGCCCGGATAATAATTCAGAGGCTCGACTAATGAAAGCTCTCTCCCTGCTTCTGTTAGATCAAACTCGTCACCTCCGATTAAGGCACTTCCATAAAACAACTTATCCAACTCGACCGAGCTGTACAATTTGCACTTTTTCTGTCAAATATTATCAAAAACAACTCTAACCTTACTAAATAATGTATTTTTATACTTATTACATTTAAATTAACACAAAAGCATAAGATAACCCACCACCATCATTGCCTCATCTCAACTAAGCTCTGCTTAGAGAAACTCCTTGGAATACAATGAGTGTATCATTAGAACTTTATTTTTTCTTAATTTAAATAACTCTGAATATACTACGAATATTTAAAATTTTACTTTTATGTGTAAACTGCGTAAGTTATCAACCAAAATTTATAGTTTTAGAGCATATATTATGATTGTAGTTTTATAATTTCCTACTTATACAAGACAGTTCCATATTCCTTTTCAGAATATTCTGATTTGTATCTTAATATTTTTAATTATCGTCATTTTATTCCAGGACATTCTCGTGAAATCTTTATATAAAGGGGCGATTTATTGTTAGATTAGATTATTTTAGCGAGGGCCTCGATCATTGATTATATAAATCTGGAATGACATTGTTTCAGGCAATATCAAGTATTGCAATTCCAAACGGCTGTCAACGCGCCCATCGCAATGGAAAGTACGAGACCAGCTGTTTGTATAATCCGTCAGCTTTTGCTCGTAATTTATGGTTAATTTAAATAATCCCCCTCTCCACCACCCACCGGTATCAAAGGCGGGCATTACAATATTTAGCAGCAAGAATTAATGCAATGCTACACAAGAAACCGACAAATATGAATATTTATTCCGAAGAATGTTTCAGACAAAGGTATTTAGTAGAGAACCGGACGCCGGGCTTTTCGAGATTCAACTTTTCGGTTTGCAAACTTTCGCCGTTTGTTCAAATAAATCCAGTTATTTTATTCGCTTTCGGTTCGGAGGACGGCGAGTGCTCTCCATTCTAATAGATTCAAAGATATTTTACAATCTATTCTCCTCGGCAGCGCAATAGTTCAACTTTTAAATTGAACAGAAATCTTTGCTTTACAACTTGCGAAGCTCTCTTTATTATCAAATGAATCCTGATTTCCGCCGGACGGAACATTTCAAAATGTTTGCCGCGCCTTTTGTGATATTTTAAATTTACACTTGTAGTGAAATGCTGTAGTGAAGCTTGGGCAGCCGCAGCCGCTTTTTCACATAAAATGGAGTTTTGCGCCGTAAAAATCCTCACCGCTGTAGTAGTTTTCATTCATATTTCATCGTGAATTACGTAATTAAATTTTTATTACATATTCGCAATAACTTTGCTTTAACGTTGAGCACCTTCATATTTTTTTAGCATGTCGCATTGTACTGACCATATTTGTACACCGACATAATATTTAATATTGTTTATATTTTTAGTCTTTGTTGATTTGATTTAGTGAAGATTATCTAAGAGTGTACATGGCAACCTTCTATACTATAGTCACTCAAAAGGCGAAGTTTTCTCGGAATCTAGCCGTCTTGGATGATCTGAAACAAGACATATAATATATCTTTATTTTTTATATATTTAGTTGGCGAAGCAATGTGAGGCAGAACTGACATGGAGTAAAAAAAAAACATGTCAGCTGACAAACGTATGGTGCACAGTTTTTTAAGACCCTAACTTTAACTTAAATATTACACCTCAGAATTTTCTAACATTTTTTTTTGCAAAACTATTTTATAAATTAATCAATCTAATCATTTATAATACGTTTCTGATGAAAGATTTTTTTTAAATGTTTCAAAATATTTTGATTAATGCAAGATTTAAACCTGTATTACAAATTGAAAAACCATTTCACTTTATCCCCACATAACAACATGCTATGGCAGTAGCTCACGGTTTTAATCAACTAATCAAACAGTTGTTTATTTGCCGACATAACAAAATATTGACCAAAACAATTCGCGCAAATTCGGTAATAAACGGATATTAATTTCCATCCTCCGGATATTAACGTAGGTGGTGTATTATGGAACTGACGCATCTACACAACAACCCCACATATTATTATATATTTCACACGGCATGCTGAAAATCACATACAAAATAATGAATATTATATTCCGGGTACGAGTTTGAAGTACTTTGTCTTGCAGAAAGAAAAGCGATTTATCAGAAGCCAAGGTTCTGAGTGAAATTTTCTACTCATTGTCTCGCTTAATATCCGCTAGTTTGGGCCGAGTTTTCTTATTTTCCTTGCGCCTTCACCCGCAAGGCCTCCATTCTCACCTTTGTGAAAAACTTTAGTCTCTGCTTTTTATCGCCATTGTTCGTCAGTATTATTTATATACCGACTTCATTATATTATTCCGGCTTGCTTAATTTATCATTATGCATCCGTCATTCTTTTCTCATATAAGCTTTTAAATATTTTTGTAGAGACGTTTTCTTTCAAATATTTTTAAATACATTGTCAAACAATTAGAAACTCCGTGAAAATATATAAAAATCTAGTGAAAAAGAAACACCGATTCACTATTATATTATATATAGAAACCCCTTTAAATATTTTATTTATAGTTTTTCCATCAAGTTAAGCCATCTCATATGATTAAACGGTCTATTCCTCGAGAGTTTCGGTCTAATCAGCTGAACTCCTTTAAAGTTAATTTTCAACAAAACACCGAGAATAAGCCCTAAATACTAAAACTGCCGTATCTTTAATTTCTGGGGTTCCTGGCCTGGAAGTCTTCAGGAGTCGTGGTTTTCAAGAAATGTTCCCGTTGGACATTTGTCTCCAGAAATGTCTTTGTACAAGGCAACCGACAGGACTGAATGGCTACAATTAGTGGTTTCCATATAGTTAGGATACGGAACGGATATATGAAGGAAAAATCCCATATAGTTCTCGCTAGTCACAAATAAGAGTATTCATTGTAGGCATCAGGTTTTCAATGCAAAATATTAATAAAAAACATAATTTCTAAATTATCATGTTTTTTAATTATAAATTAAAAATTCAACACAACCTTTTGTGTTTTTTTAACGGTAGACTTTTTTACTGCTTTTTATTTCATTCGTTTCGCGATCTAGGTCTTTCAAAGTTGCTTGCTTAATCACTTCACCATTGTCATTATATTTCAGTAGGTAAGGAAGAGTGGCAAAAAAAAATAAAGAAAAATACGCCGTGAAGTGCCTTCTTCTATAAGTTCTTGAGCTTTCATTACGTTTTATTTGAAAGAGACTTGTTTCGCGACGGATGAAGAAACAATCGGGATAAGAAACAAGCCGTATCAGATTATTCTTGTACTCTACATTTCGCGTATTCGCTACCATCAAAGTTATATTCTTTGTTCCGACAAATAAAAAAAAATTAAACTGTTCTTTTTCACGAAATTCATTACTCCATCACAATAGTCTTATTAAAAGTATTGACATTTTTTTTCTCTTTTTGTTTGCAGATTAATTCAAGAGACATCAAAAAGAAACGAAGCCCCAACAGTATGACAATGGTGAGTTCACTAAACAAATAATAATTTTAAAAATAGAATACGTCAGCAAAAGAATCACTTTAAGTTGACAGCACTACTTCAAAGTCAAAGTTGACATATCAAATTTTGTGACATCGAGAATAAAGCTATGAGTATTATTTATAGGCTTGTGAAATGTATTTTTAGCACTTTTGTATCGCATTGTTTCATTTGTATGTTATGCTCGTATACGAGTGTGATTTATATTGAAAAGTATTGTGTATTTTTTCACCTTACATGATTTAGGCTTTATAAGGTAGTAAAATGACTCCTTAGTGATTATAAAGACATTTCATTTAACCATTTTTACAAATGTGTTTGGTATAATTAAATTTAATTCATAGTCCTGTCTTATGTTTGCTGGTTAGCAGTAATAAAACGTGATCCATCCATTTCACTCTCGATCAATTAGATCCGACGTGCGTTCCCTTAAGAAATAATTACCGATACACTTATCCTTATTTAGGTAAACCATCGTTTCGTATTAATAAAATAACGCTCTTGGCTTTCCTTAGCTGGAGCCATTCCGGGCAGCCACCGATGCGTAAACCAAACATCTTTGAAAACCCTCGCAAGCGCCATTGCTTCACCCATACGAAATTCGACTCTATTTCTTACAAAATCGCTAGACATATGTGAGCTTTATCGCATAGGTGTATTTGAGGAGTTGTCCTCGCCGATGTGTTATTTAATGAATCGTAACGAAGATAGCCGGATGTTCGGTCTCAGTGTTTTGCTTCCAGTGAGAGTGTCAGATTCCTTTATATCGGCAGATAGCCACCTGAGTTATGGGAGAGAGCTTCCTTGTATTGGTCGAAAGGCGAATTTTCCGTACATGTGAATTTTCGTGCTTTATTAGGGGAGAGTGCTGAACAAACATACATCCTTTGCATTTATATTTTTCAAATAAATAAATCTTACATTAAAAATAAGTAGGACAATATGCACAATATATAGTTTATTTTAAAACTTATTGATTTGAGCAACATTAATACGTGTAAACGCCCACGATAAAAAACATTCTTAAAGATAGTAAGAGGATATCTTTACCATTTAAATTTAAATATATTTCATTATATGCGTTTAATATATATTCTTAATAATGTTTTCATTCTTCTTCTTATCTTTCTCTTTTTTGTTAAAATCAAAAATGTAAGAATCGTGGCTTATATTTCTTTTATATGATTCGTTGCATTCAGTAGAGCAAAGTGCATTTGATTTTTTTTTAAATCATTATTAATCACCAACTATTTCTAAACCATTTTTCAAGTCATTATGATAAACTGAAAACTGAATATTAAGAACACAAATTCATTGCAATTTATTTAATCAATTATTTGTGCCAAAATTTGTTGCTTAACCTGAATGAATAAAACGCAATGTATTTTTTTTTATTTGAATATTTACAAATATATGAAGATAAAAAAAACACCTTCCTACAGTTAGTAGTATGACATGTATTTTCAATAAAGTTAATTTTACCATTAAATCATTACGAATAGAAACGCTTAACACGAGGACCTCGTAGTCTGCAAGAAATATGTTTTTCCACCATATGATACAATTTTTATTAAACTCATTTTATATAAAAAGCTACTCAAGACAGATTTGCGTGGCTCATGTCACAAGGGAATTTGACATCATTTAATGATAAAGAACAATGCTAAAAGTTTATAATACAACCTGCTCTTTGTCACAGCATTTTCCTCTCACCCCGCGCAAGTTTCGTGGTCGTATATAAGTTAGCGCTGTCTCTAACCGAAAGTGTTATCGCAACTAACGTCGGGGCAATTCGTTGGCATGTAAGAAATTATGATAGGAATTATTTATGAAGTATTTATCTTCTTCGTTTATTCTCCGTGCGTAATGTGTTGCGATGCTTAAGTTTTATGCCCGAGACGTTACATTATTTTAATATTGTTATTACCCCTGTGAAATGTCCCGCGGCGTTCAAACGAATCATATCTAAACCTGCGTATTGTTTATTGTACAGAGTTTCACAGAATTTTTCACATAGCAACCATTTTTAATCGTATCATGATATAATGATAACTTAAAATATATTTAGATTATTATAATAGTAATAAGATAAGTTGTATTATGTTAAGGCTTATTAATTAATTAAATAAATAAATATATTTTTAAATCAAAAAATAAATCACGAATATAGTGTGCCATTTAAATTATTAATACCTGCCATTCTGACATTTTAGTCGATGACTGTTTTTGTCATTAGTGTCTAGCTTCACGTTTGTACTCCGCATAAAAATGCATAATGCAATGCTATATATATTCTTCCTATGTTTTTTTTATAAAACAAGTTGATAAGAGAAGGATTGAGAAAGGCTACGAGTTAGTCGAAACTGCAGTCTCCTAATAGAGAACTTTTGTTACGTGATCCATGTGAAAACAAGGTAAATAAATAAATATTCATAATTTATAATGGATCTCAAAGTGAATGCTGAAAACATTTTGAAAAAAAAACAAGTCAACTTTAATCAACCTCCATTGAATATGATAAAAGGTTTAATAAAACAAGCGCAGATGCTTCTTTTCACTAATGTGGTAGGTAAATCAACATTCATCAACAGCCATATAACAAAACGCAAGCGGATTTTTTTTTCAAGTTTCCACTACACTTGAATATTTTGTGTATTACATAACTACGTTATTTTTATAAATTCTAAACTAAAGTATGTTAGGTACGTTAAGCGCTGTTTTTACACGTGGTACGTATTATAATTAGCTGGATTATTTTGGCAGTGCCCCGTGCATATAAATTCCTACTCTCCCAAAGTTCCCGGATTCCGCATACTTCGCGCGGCCATAGACTCGCGAGTAGAGAAATATTTTAAAACCTTTCGTCCGGGGCGAGAAGTGACCCATGGGAGGAAGCAGCTAACCCCGCCCATACGTTGCTGAAGCAAGCCATACGTTTTTACAAAGAATTACGTAGAAATTCCTACGACAAGAAATAAAAAGAGTTAACTTAATTTCATCATTCATCATTATTATTAAAAGTCTCATTAGTAGGTAAAGTACCTTTTATGCCTATGAATTAGACTATTTATTGTCTATGGAATATTTAATGTCTATGAAAACAGTAAATACTTATACGTATTCACTTTTCTTGTTTCTATCAATGTAACAGTAATAGTTCTAAATGTATTTTTAACATAAATTTGATGAATTTCTGTGATTTTGAGCGTTTCCTATCATGTTTAGCTAATAACTGCTGACTTATTATATGACTACTGTAATGCATTATGTAGTCATTATTAAATTTAAAAAAAAATGTCGTTGAGGGTGTTTTGCTTTCGAGGCGAGACGTTCTGGCATCTGCATATTTTCCTCGCTCTCATTAGCGAATATTCCGCGACATACTCCTTTCTTAAAGCCGCCGTGATTGCGCCAACCGCCGCGCTATCGGCGGGCGCTGGCATCGCCTCCCGGATATCCGGAGCCTGGAAAAATATTATATGGCTAATCAACTCGTCAGCGGGGCGCGCCTAAAGACGCTAAGTGTCAATAGCTCGAGATTAGCAGCCGAGGATTGGTAACAACGCCGCAGGAGACTAAAATATCAAATTTGTAAAGCTGTTGGTACAAGTATAATACAAGCTTATCTATCTTTAAAAAAATTTAAATACATATTTTTAATAATATTTTAAAATATTTCCCCTTAACAATATTTTATTTTAATCGGTTAAAATACCACTAATCCATTGAATTCAAACAGTAAAAAAAATAAGGATTTAAACATTATTTACGGATATAAATTCTTCCTTTATTTGAACTTCTACGGGTAGATATTCATAAATACCTACAACCATACTATTTCGAAACACCTACATATATTGATCGTGGTACGTACTTGGGAGGAAAACTACTTGAAAATCCTGTGTGACGTTGTTTTGATTGAGCTGTTCTTTAACCCTTTCGCATCGGTTGTCGGCATATGCCGTCATAGGATTCTCCTACCGTTGACATCGGTTGACGTGATATATCATTTTGCTATTAACGCTTCAAATACTTTTTTTATAATTGACAGTATAATTTGTATTCAAACTGAGCCGTAATGAAAGGGTTTAAATAAATTATGTAGGCTTTAGAAAATAAAATCCCTAAAATAATGAAAATTAAAATTTTCAAATACTCTTCAATTACTAGCTGCATTGCAAACTTTGACAATATCACATATACGGTTGAAGTATATATAATATACTTTTAATATTATGTTTATGTATTGTTACAAATGTTTTCAAAATATTTCCTTTGCCAATCTTCATTTGATGTCAGATAGTAATAATTCCATTTTCATATACTTACTTCTCTGTGAAAACTTTAGTAATGTTTTAATCCAAGAAGATAGTTCACAAAACATTATGACATAGTCACTCTACGTCACACGTCACATAATTTCCTAGCTTTTTGTGAATTTATCGCATCGCATAGAACGGCAAACAAAAAACAAGACTAAAATAAAGAACCGCCGACATTTCTGATTGTGGAGCATTCTGACACCGTGACTGGTGGCGCTCGCGTGCCGGAAGGCGGAACCTGCGGATACTTCGAAACAATAATAATTCCGCTCGTTATGGGATATTAATGGCGGCGATATTCCGAAAGGGAGAGTTAGACGTGCATTATCCCGGGCTCAGTCCGTCAAGCGCCCCGGAATGCCTCCCAGATTATACGGCGCTAGCTTCCAGAACACACCGCCATATTGCGAGGTGTTGCCACGCGCTAAGCGCTAAACGTATTTGCCCACCTCCGACTGTTAACTTCACGGGGAATTTAAGTGTGTACACTGCCACACTTTGCTTAGTGTGTCAAAGTCGAATGTATTATTAAAGGATATATTCAAATGGAGGCGGCTCCCGTTTCGTATTAGAGCAGCTTATGAAAATCAAATATTTATTCTCGAAACGGATTGCTTACGTAACTACAATTTTGATAATAAAATTGTTGAATTTCTACATACCTACTAATAATATTTCTGGCAACTCAAAATGTTACTTATCAACCCATCAGGCATGAAGATTTTTTTCAAAGGTTTTTCAAAGATAAAAAATTCAGTGTCTTTGTGTTCAGCTTTTAAAGATTTTATTTCTGCGCCTCTAATGAACACTAAAAATTTGGGAAAAGTAGTTTTTCTCGCCCAAAGATTGTCGCAAACATTGAAAGTAAATCATTTCTCTTGATATAATAAGTGTTTGTATTCAAATGGCTAAAAAATGGATTGACATTTTTTAATTCATTTTTTTATGTAACGTGAACACTTAAATATTTTATATTACAACATAACTTTGTCAAAATCTCTGAAAAATTAATTAACATCCTTGTGCCTTTGATTTGTTTCAACTGTGTCTACTTCAATATTCATTCCCCAAATTCCAGATTAGACAAGAGACGTGAAGAGAGAGAGGAAGACAGCTAACGATGGAGACAGAGACATCTACAATGCGATTAATATTAACTCGACTCGATGTGCTTTTGATATTGCAGAACGACAATGGGCCAAATCCTTCATTAGACGCACATATCGGCGCCCCCACTTGGTGCCACCGATTACTTATTGTGTCCCCTTTCTTCGGTGAGCGAAGCCTCTTGGATACGCGCTTCACGATTGTCAAGGCTTAACTAAATACCCTGCGCCTCGCAAGAGATTATCCCGGCATAATTTTCCATGAGATTTCATCCCCGATTATTCGTTCCGTGACTTTACCCCTCCGCCCGCTGCTTTTCCACCGCTACGTTGCCTGAGCCTTCTTCTCGTATGCTGAAAAATAAAATTAAACGGTGCCTCCTAAATAGATATTACGCGTATCGATTCCACTCGTTTCTAATCCCCTTCAAAGGCTTCTTTCCATTTCTGAAACGTCGTTGGAAGTATGTCCACTAAGCGTTCCTTTCAGACATTTTTTATTTAACTTTCACTATCTACAAGATAGAATAAAAATGGTTTATATTATGGCATGTATTTTGTGCCTATTTATACGATAATATGTGGTTAAAATTCAGTATATTTATTGAAACTTGAATATGTTTTTTCTTCATTATACAAGCCTATGCAGCCATATAATACGTTTTGAGCTTTTATAATAAGACCTCGAGAATGTATAGTTCTCGCCACCAGGAAGTATATATTAATATATAATAAGAAATATAGAGCTGGCATGAAAAGAAATGATTACTATAGCAGCTGACAACTTTATAGAGACAAATTATGATAACCATATGGCCAAACTAGAGAGCGAATGGTTAAGAGAAGGAAGAGTTAGTGGGGAGATCTATTGATTGACGAAAAACCTACGAAAAATTCTACAAAATTCATAGCAAAATAAGATTAAATAAAATTAATCAATTTGGATCCAATGATTTCTGTCAATATTATTTAAAACTGAATGTCAATTAAAAGGCAAATATGTCAGTAAAATGATTAAGTAATACTAGATAAGCATTTTTTACTACAAATAAAAATACATATATTCATGATAAAAGTGTATATTTTGTTAGATACGAGCATCTCATTGATTGTATGTTATTTTTTTCAATATGTATAAATGTGCTTTCTCACGACTATTAAATACATTCAGTACGCTCCCGTCGAAAAGGAGAACGTGTCTTGAGAGTAAAGAAATAAATGGTAAGTAGTTTTTTCATAATAAATTCATTCCGCATGCTCGCTTTAAGACTGTTAAGGATTTGTCAAAAGAAAAACAATTTTTGCTTCAAACGAGCGGAAAAAACGAACCTTCCCAGAAATGGGCCGAAAGCAGTCAGAAGTAACGTAAACAATTGTAAACTAATAATGTATTCCCTTTTCACGATACATTAAATATATTTTTCTACTTTTATCTTAAAATTATTCAACCTTTAGCGCGAAAAAAATATTTTATCTTAATTTAATATATTTGGCAAATGGTATACATGTAATTTAATTGTATTAAACGTATGAGGTTGATCTTAACGTTTCTTTCTACCACGTAATAAGTCGAAACAAAGCGTTGCTATTTTTATAATTTCAATATTTCATAGCTTTCAAAGTTAATTCAAATTACTTTACTTGTAACTTCAAATTACGCCCTTAACCTTCTTTCAAACAGAAGATCGTTACCATCAGAGTATCTTACTACATTGTAGGCCTTCTCAAATGTTTCGATCAGTGAAGTATTGTAGAAAAACAAAGTATTAAACTGTATTTTCAATAATCACATGACAAATACACGGAATATTTGGCTGTATTGTAAGATGTGGAGTATATTTGAAATAAAGATGGTATATTTCTTCTTCGCAGTATCATTTCGGTGGATTGGTTTGCAGCAACAAAATCTTGCATCTCGATCTCCACTCTTCTTGATCATCTGCAATCCTTTTTAGCTCAACATAAGAGGTACAACTCATGTCCCTGAACACTTGCTTCAAATACTCCCGTCTAGGGCGCCCTCTGCAGTTTCTACCCTCAACCATCCCTTCCACAATGTCGTGAAGAAGATCATCGTGGCGCATGATGTGACCAATCCATCGGGCTCACCTCTCTAAGATGGTTCTTACTAGGTTCCTATCTTCCTTGATTATGCTGAGAACCTCATTGTTCGTGACGTTGTCTCTCCAGGAAATTCCGAGAATTCTTCTGTATGACCACATCTCAAAGGCCTCTAATATGTATATTACGATCGATAAAGTCATATAAAAACTTTTAATCTAACTAATCGTGTATTTTAATTTATAAAATACGTATTTGCAGTATTTTTATAATTATTTTTTTACTTTGAGCATTAAGTTCGTTTGAGTGTTAATAAAAAAAGCTTTAATAATTAACGTTGTGGAAAATGTGAATAACCTTACCGACGACAAAAAACCAAAAATATTTATTGCCTTCTCCTTAACAAAGCTCGTCCGCCTCTAGGCCGGAGAACTTTTCTATTACAGCTCTTAAAATTAAATTGGTGGAAATATTGTTTGAAACGTTCCTTCTGCGCTTAAGTCATTTAAAAGAAAACTCGGTTATTGGGCCTTTGTGTTTGAATACTCCGCGTAAAATAATTATACGCATAAATTCCAGACATGCGGGGAAATGTTAGCTTTTCCCATTATATTATATGTTCTTACCCACTTAACCGTGTATTCCTTGAGTCAATATTTTAATATTCTCTCTGAATTTCCTTCAGTTTGCACGTAATTTATACTCAATACATTTTACAAACGAATCCTGTTTTGTATTTTTCATACATAATGCAAATAATCATTCACATTTGTTTTTCAAGAAACTTTAGGTACGTCAAACACACATTTAAAACCACGGGATAATTCGATTTGACTTATAAAATGCATATATTTTTTAAGAATTGATTCCCTTTGAATTTTATACATCATTTCGTAATTTACCTTAATTGATTATTTGCATTCCTTTGTTGTATTTTATAAAAATGCATACAAAAGACAATAAATAAACGCAACAATAAACCGCTTTTTGTTCGATATTGACAATAAAAATTAATCATTTATTATAAAATGAATAGTTTTTAACCATAAAAAGAGATTCAAAATACAATAAAGTGTAAACTTTTAATGTACACAACTAAAAGTGAAACATGTTATTTTAATATAATCAATTTATTATTCATTATTTTTAATCAAAACGACTGGACGTTGCAATCAAATAAGAGATATGTTTTATTTAAAAGGTTGGAAAGATTATAAGACTTTATTTTTAGGGAAGAAACGCAGTTACTGTGACAGCATTTAAAAGCTTACCAATGACATTTAGGAATCATCTTTTAAAATACTTGTTTCTGGTCATCATAATATATCAAAAGGATATATGTTTTCTAAATCATTGCTGTAAAATTAAACGTTTTAAATTTTTAGCTTTGTACATTTTGTTTGTTAAGTAATTATCATTTACCCACCCTCTAGCAGCAAATCGAATTATAATCTCTCAATAATAAAACACTTTCAATTATTCCAGCAGCAGAGGCTTAATTAACACTTAGCATTCCTCTGCCAGATAAGCTTTTATCATTTAAGTGGCGCCAGTTATTTGTGCGCTTCGGCCGCAAATCCACTGTTAATTTACGAATCGGCTCATTGCCTACTGTGGAGTAAACAAGGAACCCCTCACCGATGCCAGACGATTTATTTTATAATTAAACCTCCATTATCTGGGCTCGGCAGATCGCGCCATCTCTGGACCCCCACATGATGGACGGCATTTATAAAATAGCCATTTGCAACAACTGTACCGAGTCGGAGGCTACAGCCTCCGAACCAGAAGAATCTCCGAGCTGGGGACCCCTGCTTTTCTGTTAATTATCCAGATATCCACGTGAAATTGTTTAATATGCAATTTAAACTTCCTAATTTATCGACTACATTCAGCATGCATACTTTGTGGCCACAAAAAAACGCGTTTGTTGTTCAAAACATTTTGTTTTTTATATCGACACTATTACAACATTGTTATACTCGTATCACTTGTAACTTTTATCACTAAAAAAATATTAAATTTAGTCCGTCATTGAATCATATTAGGTCATCTTATGAATTCTTACTAAACTTTTATTAAAAATACATTCTAAAATTGTATTAAGTCTGAAAGGCATATAGTAGACCTGTTACGTTGATAGTCTGCATTGGAAAATGAATAAGAATAATAGTTTAAATTATTAAAAATGGGTGGGTACTTTTAAATATCTCGACTCGTAAAACTACACAATAACACATTTCGTAAAAATTTAGGCGGCGTGGGAGCGGTAACCTTTCCCAAAAAAATACGCTAATCTCAAATGGCGGCTGCAATATTATTACTTATTCACATAATAAAAATGAGACCATTAAAAAATAATGAGGTAATATAATCCTGGGAGCTCCATATCAGCATACTCTTCTATATTCAAGCCTATTTATGATAGGTATCGGTAGCGTTAAAAATAAACAAAATATAGTAGAACGTTTTCAAAAAATATTCCAAATAGTCTTTTTTATAACAATACATTGCACTATTGAAATGTATTGACATTCTGAGAAAATATTCTTGTGTACCCATTTCACGTCTGAAACAACTTTTTTCAACTATTTTGGTTCTGTATCAACGCGAATGGCTCAAAAATCAGTCGAATTCCCTCCGTTTTCACAATATTCCAGGATAACTATGAGTTAGTACACGTCAAGTGGCATAACCGATCACCTTATATGAATTAATACATTCTTCACGTTATTAAAAATAAACTATTTTAGTTTTCGATAAACTTAATCGCCGAACTCAGGTACACGTGATTGAATTTAATTCAAAAGTAGTTTAAAGTTCACAAAGTTAACCCGTTCGTTCGTTCGTTTGATCGTTTGTGTCGTAGCCGATTAAAACCAATTATGTTTCAAGTTCGGCGGGGGTAAGTGAAGCCTCTTCAATCCTCGTTTACCTGCGACAATTTCCGACCCCCTTCGCTGCAGGACTAAATAACACTTCAAATATTATGCGATCGGGATTGGAAATTTGTTTGATTGGCGTGGAAGAGCGGAGAAGAGCAATCAATTCGTTTACATCGCCACTTCATCGAAATTATATTTGTTTTTTGTAGTTTAAACTATTTTACAGATCACTTTGTACGTTATTTGTACTTGCCTCTTGACACTGAGTGTCTTGTATACAGTATTATGTTACATAAGAGTCATTTTAAGAGGTCGTTGAGGCATTTAACGAGGCATGATTAGAAAATTAAACGACTCACTTTACATATTCTTAAATGTAAGCAAACATGGGTGGTTTTCACTATTGATTGTAAACCGAAGTTGTCCTTCATATGAATGGCAACCTCCATGCTGAGAGTTTGGAGGGTTGATGAGAAAACAGCTTTTGTATCCGTATTTGTAATCACTTTTTTTAAGTAAATCCCTTGATTAGTAGCCTGATTATTTAGTACTTTCTTCTAGAATGCTTGATCCAACCAATAAAACGCAGTATATATTCGAACGATCACTTTCTAAATACGTTCAGTAATGTTACAAATTATACATATTTATAATAGAAAATTAAATCACATTTATTATACTACATAAGCAAAATACCGGTGAGCCTTTATGATCTCGACTCGTCCAAGCTTTGTTACGTTTCTGCATAATTCATCACGATAACCAGCCTCCCACTAAAGATGTCACCGCTCCGCGTCTAAAAATAATTTTATCTTTGTCCAAAAAAAAAAGTTGTTTTTTTACGACACCCGTGTGACGTTGCAAAGCCGCATTAAACATCCAAATCGGCTTAAAAACACAATTTCCCGTTGTATATTTTTTGTTGTACCGCGCGTCTCGTTTCTCCCTTCGGGGGTCTCCTTTACGGTCCCAAAATAATAATCTACGAAATGCTTAGCAAAGTTCTCCAGCTCGAATTTATTGCGCCGGGTATCGATTACGGTCCGGCCAAAAGGCACCCCAGCTTTCTTTGATATATCTGGAGATGGCGAGTGGCGACCGCTCCCCGCAGCGCGACAATTCATCCCTTACTGGGCAGCCATACAGCCTTTTCATAACAGCACCCCTTTCCCGGCGCGGGTCTTTCTTTATTTTTTATTTTCGTCAGCTAGTTCCCCGTCCAGGGACGGTGCCCGATAATGTGACAGGTAATTTCCTGCCGCATGAAATGTTGAATGGCCGTCGAAAGCACAACGTTCGGGAGCGCGAGACGAGCTTTTTTCAACGCGCTTTTTAATCCGGTCTGAAAACAAGACGCTGAATATGTCGGCTACCAGGCCATTTCCGGATACGTTTCATATAAAACGTTATAGCTTAGTATACAGTCTTCAAATACACATTAGAATTCAATTAATCGATAATTTAAATTACAAGAATCTCAGCTGGCAAGCCATTTTGAATATCTCTATACTGTTTTATACAGAGAATTTCTGTCAATTACATACGATTATAGTATATTTAATTAATTTTTCGCGCCAATCTTTCTTAATGATAACTTTAGTTGTGTTCTTCTGTAAGAACAACATGCTGAAATATCTCTGAAATTATTTTAATTTTGGTTATATGTCTCACCTTAAAATGGAATATAGCAGTCTTTCTTTATATGGCAGAAAGAACTAAATCTTGGTTCTTTGAAAAAGTTGATTTTCAGTTACTTCTCAACGTTTCAAATTTCTACTTTTATACAACCAATATACTTGAACTCGTATAATAGTCTACTACTCGTGTACCAGATGGAACCTCTTAGGTCACACCATTCATCTCTAAACAAACCCCTTTTTATTTAATTCTGAATTTATGAAGAAAAAAAAACGTCAAGCGTAGGTTAAATAAATTAATAAAGTACATATTTTATTTGCGAAATATTTATTAATTATTTTCGTTTTATCGGTTTTATCAATTGGATAATGCTATAGTTGGCAATCTAAAAATTATCGTTACCATCGAGCATACTGCTGCGTAATCTAACCTGAAATCTAAATCCATTGTTAGTTATTTACATTATTATATTACCTCACCGTACCTAGTGCCGTTACATGGGCATACGGTTGCCGTTAATGAGCTACCTCTTCAAAGGATTAAACTATTTTACACCCTCAACCCCTCTCTGAGGGCGTTACTATCAGGAAATTATTTAAAGCGCCCTTCACGTAAGTTGCTTAAAACGTAGGGAAGTAATCCGGTACAAACCGATCTCCACTGATCACACCCCACACGTGGTACATCCATACTTTCAATTTATTTCTGACAAATTTAACTAAAAAATAAATTTACAAAATCTAATTCATTCATTTTACAATATTCGTGGTTAAAAATATTTTTTTCACGTTACAAAAACGATCTTTAAATTTCATTTTATTATATAATATCACATTATATTTATCATCTTGTAGCAGTATTATCACACCTTCTTGTGATCCTGAAATCCCGAAAACATTATATAAATAATACCACAATAAATGACACAAGTCATGTGCTTTCTTGAGTCACATAAAACAACAACAATTAAAATCACAAGACCTTTTCTATCCACATCTGTATATGGCGAATTTTCTTCATAGTTTTCGTCTCTTTATACGTTCCCACTACGCACTTTTTCCAAACGCCTTCAAACAACATTTTCTTATTCAAAACTTATATGCTTAAAATTTCGCGTACATTATTTTAATAGCTGCGTAAATCTGAAGGCAGACTTTCGCAAAGTTCTACAGGGAATAATTTACTGAACTTTTCACGAAATCCTGAACGTCTGGGCACCTCGTACTTCCACCAGAGCGCGCGTGTCAACTTTTTGATACTTGCGTTGCGTAGGCGTATATTATTCGGAATATATTTCCGAAAGCTCGCGTGACGGTCGACCGGCATTTGACCGGAAGGGTGGAGGAGTTGAAGGGATTTGCGGGGAAGGGTTAGTCTACCAACCCTCCCGGTACCCTCAACAGAGTAGAATAGTAGACGAACGCCACTTTTTGCCACTACTTATTTTACCCTTATCTTATATATTTGAGGCACGTGCCACTATGGATTACATTAAGATTTTCAGATCTTATACTGAATTTTATTTTAATTCCTGTGTATTTGTAGTTCAATAATAAACATTTCGTCAAATAAATACGTAAATTTTCACTTATAAATAAATATATCTTTGTAAAAAAACTCGTCTCTTTGAATAGCAATTATGTATCATTAGAATGTATCATTTTCTGCAAAGCATGAAATAAGAAATATATTGTCGCATCGATATCATTATTTGGTGAATAATCCTATTGATTTTTCAATTATGTGCTTACAATGGCGATTAAAGCAGTTAGCATAAATTCATAAGTTGACGAATGGTGATTGTGTGGCTCTCTCGCAAAATTAAAAGCAAATTGTTCGAACCAAAGTTCAACACTTTTATTGTCAACCGGCGGGTAATGTCCCGTGCGAGATCCGAGCGAGCACAGCTTCCATAATTTCATGCCAACGACCACTTTCCACATAAACTCTTACCCCGTCCTATTTCATTCGAAATTTATTCGATAGCGACGTCCCGCGACAATTTTATATTTTTAAATCCAAAGCCGTCATTAAGGCGCGGAGGTCAGACTCTGAGATAGAAGAAGCCCGGAGGAATAAATAATTGTGGTGAAAAGAAACCCCTCCGAGCGTAGAGTTCAGCGAAGCTTAGCTTTTCGAGAGATTTTTCCCTCAAGTTTTCGAGCACTTCATACAATTTTCAGTGTTCCGCCGTAATTTCATTTTATTGTGCGAAATTCGGAGTAACTCCAATTCGCAAAACCTGTTACATTAATTATATTGATGTCAACTTTTTCTCCCTTTTTTTGTTCGTGCGGTGACGGAAAATACGCTCCAGGACAAATTAAATAAAGCGAGTCAAACACGCCCCAACTTCTCTATACACCATTCTTTGCTTTTCGTTTATTATTAATTTTAAAATATAAATAATGAGACCGTCTTGAGATTTGAATATCATATTTTGACTTTTTTATTTTTTAAATTATCGCTTATGTCGGAGAAAACTCAAAGTAGTTCGAAACCATCTAGCTATTTCAGATGAAGGCTACGTGCAGTGGAAATATGTGATGTTTTTGTAAAGATTGATTACAAATGCATTTGCTTCAGTATTCAAAGAGATTTAGGTTGCTTGAGAAAGGCAATAATGGTGGAAAATCTTTGCGATGAAATTTACAAAAGTATTATTTAAAGTGATTCGTTTGTAATCATAATGATATCACTTTAGACTGATGACGTAAAGCCTCGAAAAACGATCTTTTGTCTCTTATTTTGTTCGCTCGCCTGACATGCACATATAATGTTTTTAATCGTATAATGTTGCACGGCGTTTGCATGCGCCATCTTGTTTATTACGACAGTTGGTCCATTTCATGTTTACCACTCATGTTTACAAATCTTGGCGGCGCTAAATATCAGAGCGGGCAGCCAGTCAATACGCGCCCGCCATCGTTATAGGAGCGCCTAAGGACGTCCCTATAACGGGCGACGTTATCGACAAATAAACGAGTAATATGTGAAGCGGAAACAAGTGTTTGTATTGTGAACCTGATCCTGCATCCTTCATCCAGTTAATCGATGTCCTAAATGGAAGAGGAGGATATCAATAATTATATGATGTATTTTATTTTTTGACATTGCAAGAAAATGTTGCAAGTAAGGATGCATGTAAATAAATAATAATTTCATTTATTTATTTATATTTCTCAACAACGGAGATTCGTTTATCAGATACTAATCTTAAATTAAATACTGAAATTATGTAAATGGCTTTATTGTATCTGAAATGAAAATATCTATTTTATGTAAATGTGGACGCTTTCAATTTGACAGATGCGAATGGTAATTTTCGGTCCTCGCCGGTTCCCGGGTAATTTATTTATTATAATGCGACTTTTAAATATTAATATATTCGACAATAATGGCGATACATACCTCGGCTACGCAATCATGCAATGTTACCGACGATGGGAAGAAGGGAACAAAGTATCTTCGAATTGAACCAATTAAACTCGGATAATGGCTGCCTGAATATTTTATTGGCCATTATCGAAGTTCGTATTTATTGTTTGTTACGTGGAGTGATACAATGTCGGTTCGCCAAAAAGTTCACAGCACCCCGAAAATACCTATAATATATTACGTAACCATTACTCTCAAAACTTCGTCTTAAAAACCACGTGTACGCTTTGGAACGTTTCTTCCATGTTTCTTTCCGTAATCAATTTGAATCTAATCAAGAAACAGAACAATACTCATTTTTAATCTCTTCTATCATTACATAAATATCGCACGTACTTTGAGCCTGTAACATCCAACCGTCTTGACTGAACAACAAACGAGTACTTAGTGTCCACTAGAACAGACTTTTCGTTATGATGACCCAACAATAGTTTCTTTGATTCGTACCTGTGAACCAGCTTCTTTATTATTTAGTGATTAGAGTTGAGAAACTAAACATTTTTAACAACTCACAACTTAATTTCACCAATTTGGCTAGTTTTTTTTAAATAGCACTGCATTTGGTGGTTACAATCCAATTTTAGTGCTTTCCATGAAGGAAAAAAACATGTGTATTATAACGTATACATTCTGAAATGTATTAAGATAATCTTTATCACTACTAAAAATATGAGTGAAACATTATTTAAGTCATTACTTTTGGATTACTTCCCGCTCGTTTCACAAATTCTAAAAGGTCCGTCGATGACGTTTGAATTTGTCGCGACACAAAAAATTGCCGCGCAAAAGTCTCCCGTTCACAAATGTCCCATAATAATTTGTATAGAACGGCCATTAGCGCATCCACACTGAGAATTAGTTATGTCGTGTCCCCACTTTGATATTTGTATGGGACTCGATTCCCCGTCCGCCCAATTGAATCCGAACGGTCCCGTCCGCCGCTCCAAATGTGGCCATCCTGCTCCCCGACTGATTGCAGTCTGTCATCGATTATTCGTACTCAGTTGGATATTGCATTTATTTCGGTCGATTCGGATGCGTTTATGTTTATTTGGAATATTACGATTTGGACGGTTCCGAAGGAGGGGCACTCTTAAAATGCTATAGTAAAATTGTATTTAATAAAATCGACCAATATCTTTCATCAGAATTTTCTATTCCATAAAATTCCTCACAGAATGAATACTTCGTTTGAGTATTTATTTACGAATATGAAATTAAGTTTGTTACTAGTCATTTAAATATATTGATATTCTCCTCTCAATGTTTGCTATCGATTTACTGGGTTACAGGATGCAGGATAAGGTTCACAATACAGAGAACTTGTTTTAGTTTCAGAATTCGCGTTTATTTGTCAAACACTTTTTCGTTACCAGTAGGTGACTAATAAGCTCCAACTGTCAACTGACGGCGCGCTCTCATCTCGCGCTGCCAACCGTCGCTGCAGAAAAAGCGAATTCAAGATGACAGTGGTACCAACAGGAAATGAGTCAACTGTCATAATAAATAAAATGGCGTATGCAAACACCGTGCAACATTATAGAATTGAAACTAACATTAGATGTGCATGTCAGGCGAGCGAAAAAAATAAGAGGGAAAAGATCGTTTTTCGAGGCTTTACGGCATCAGCCTAAAGGAGCTATATCAAGCTGATATCAATATTTATTTATTTATTAGAGAAGTACACATACAATTTCCACATTCCCTTTTTTCAGGCACCGTTAATACTAAAAAGCAATCGAAAACTGAACTTTGAATGCATCATTGCACCTGGTAGAAATTCACATCGGCAATTTGTAATGAACATATGATCTAGCTAGGGTAATATTAATTTTTCAGAAAATATTCGGTGTCCCCAACAATTCTAACCAGTCGTCCCTTTTCAGCTCTTGGTCTGCAGCTTCCCCTCATCAGCGAATACTCTCGCTGAACTGCTTTGGAACAAAATGAAAATGTATTGAAAATAAATGAGCGGACATGAACAGTCTCGAGTACCAGCCAACCCTCGCAGACCGGGGACAGAAATTAAACTAATGGATCACATTCCTACAAAACAAATAATATCTTACTACGCGAATAAGATTTCAACCATCCATTTCGGATGTCGTTTTACAATCTAAACATTTCTCATGTCTTCAATTTAACTGACTATGCAGAAATATGTGTTTATTTAATGCTGCATTATATTACTTTGACGTCTTAAAAGGTTATGTCTGTTTTCTGAATGTAATTTATTTATTTCGAGTAAGCTTTTTACTGTAATGAATAAAACATCTGAAAATATGCGAAGATTATTAGAGTGAAAGTACAAAAAGCCTATTAACTAACTTAATTTGAATTCTCTTATATATAGATATATATATATATATATATATATATATATATATATATATATATATATAATTGTTACAATGTTATTTCTTAGTTACTAGCTTACAATTAAACTCATTTGCTTGAATACTTAAGGCACACAATCAATCCTAAGAAAGACCAATAAAACCAGTTTAATAAACACTTTAACAAAGTATTGTCTACTTTATAACGAATGAGGGTATCCTTACATGGATATTGAAGTAAAATGTAGTATTTTTACATCCTCCAATAGCAGATTTCACAAGCGAGAGGGCACATAATTGATTGTACCCATTCATTTACTCAACTCACAGTTAAAGTTGGTCCAGACGATCTCATTAAAGCCAGCTGATCCGGAGCGGTTTTTCTCAATGGCAACACCGATGTTGTTTCTAACCGGTGGGAAATTGTAACAATAGTGATGTGCGTGCCCGAACAGTCACGCGACGCACGCACGTCTGTTGATGTTCCTGAAAAGGGATTCGAACCAACAGCGTTCGCTTACATTGTCTAAAACACGCGCCGCAACCAACGCGCACAAATTATGGCGAATTTGTCCCGAGCCAATTATCGTTGATTGATCGGAGCAAAGCTAACGACACATTTTTATCGTTTTTTGTGATAATTGGTCTGAAAGTTAAAGAGCATGACTTTATGGTTGACATGATATAGAGGGGGGAATGGATGCACCCATGAATTTCACAAACTCATTCTAAAATCTTACAGTTTTTAGTATAATCTACATTTAAAACAAACTCAAGAATGTTTGTAAATCAATGCCTTTATATAACTCTGTCTTAATCCTTTCGTTTTTTTTTCACAAAAAAAAACATCAATATTATAAAAAGAGACATAATATCACTATTTTTTTGTACAATTTAATTATGATTAATCTGTCTCTAACTTAACTGCCACGTCACAAACAATGAGGTTCTCAGGATAATCAAGGAAGATAAGCACTTAATAGGAACCATCTCAGAGAGGCGACCCCGATGGATTGGTCACATCATGCGCCACGATGGTCTTCTCCACGACATTGTGGAGGGGATGGTTGAGGGTTGAAACTGTACTTAGACGGGAGTATTTGCAGCAAGTGTTCGAGGACATGAATTGTAGCTTTTATGCTGAGCTGAAGAGCGTTGCGGAGGACTGAAAGCAATGGAGATCGATGTGTAAGATTCTGTTGCTGCAAACCAATCCACCGGATTGATACTACGAGGAAGAACTTAACTAATTATTTTTGTCATATCTACGTAACTATCAGCAGCCCTACAAAAAAATACCATTTCAATTCTATCATATATTACCCATGGATATAATAGTAAAATATTACGTACATATTTTCGTATCGAACAAAACAATATCGATACTCTATATTAATGTGTATTTATTTGTTCCAATAATGTAATTCACCGGCTAGCCGTATTTCATCGGGAACATGAAATTTCATTTTCTTTTGTCAACAAAATGACTTTGTTGTCGTCGCCGTTTGCGTTACAGCCCGCAATAATTGGGTGGGACATCATCCATCGATTCGGTAAACGATAAATTACGTTCGTGAATAAAAAATGAATGAATTTTTAACTGGCGTTGACGTTTTGTCGTTCGTGTCCGAGAGCGTGTGGCCTATTTTTTTAAATTGAATCAAAATACTTTGCATGGAAAATCGCCGCAATAGTTCAATCATTTTGTCCCTGTTATTACACGGAGCCGTGTTCGATAATTGTCGATAATTGTTTAATTTGAATGTTCCAAGTTTCCTTTACTAAAATTACGTCCAGTTAAATGAGTTTTTATGTTACTTAAATATACATATACTATACATAAAATTCTTTTTTCAACGCGTCAATCCAAGCACAAAAATAACGGCAGAAGCGGGATGCGAACCGCGGACCTTGGAAACCAACTATGCCCAGGTATTCATACCGCTCGGCGAACTGCGCCATTGCTATGCCTAGACCGACTCGCGTTGAAACTAGTATTTATATCATTGTTATCATCGTACGATAGATGTCGCTATAGTATATATTCAAAGTATGTATATTTTTATTATTATTCAATCAGTCTTCATTTATTCACAAGCTTAATATTATTACTTTCCAACAGTCTATTTATTTTAGTAAGTACCACTCGGGTCTCGAACCAAACTATAGACTGAATGGATGAGAAACGACTACTTATAGTTCCGACTCGGACTTTATAACCAATCATTTACCTGTGTTACTGATGGATAATTTTACCTTCTTGATATTGTCTCAAGGAGACATTATTATATGATTTTTAAAATTTTTTTAATAGAATATTATTTTATTATTTCAATATTCTAATCTACTTTTATAGATCATTGACTATATTACAATATTATTATTACTTAAATATACATATACTATACATAAAATTCTTTTTTCAACGCGTCAATCCAAGCACAAAAATAACGGCAGAAGCGGGATGCGAACCGCGGACCTTGGAAACCAACTATGCCCAGGTATTCATACCGCTCGGCGAACTGCGCCATTGCTATGCCTAGACCGACTCGAGTTTTTATGTATTTACGATTTTTAATACAAATGAAACGATTGTAAATCAACAATTGCCAACTATGTTTTTTTTTATGTAAACACATACAGTAGAATACCGACAGATGGTGATAGTAATTCTGAAGTCTCATCTGTGGAATTCTATGACGCTTACCATGGCTAATAGCTAAACGCTGCATGTGGAGTGTTGATCCGCCAACGTCATAGACTACAGCCCGAGATTTACGCATCATCCTTTATTATTACAGTAATTTACTATGAATGGGTGGTCTTCACAGGACGACTTTCATCTGCCACCAATTTTAATTAATAGGCTATGACTGGCATTGTACGGGTGATGGATCAAATTCACACCAACCGGGGATATTTTAGAGCTCATAAATCGATTAAAAATCCTTTTTTTATCTCCGTCGGGGATCGAACCCACGACCTTTGAATTGCAACGCAAACGCTTTGACCATTGAGCTATGACCGCCGGCAAATTGTATTATTATTTTAAAGAAAATTATATTTTATTTGGTTTTTCTGGTAATATTTTACACATACGATACATATTTTTTACCAATTAATCTACGAATATTATTAATACCACATTGATGTCAATTCATACTTAGTTTGACTCGAAACTTTAGTCTTATTCTCCATTCAAAAAGCTATAAAATTTTCTTTGTAACTTCATTCATTGCATTATGGAATTCTGCCAAGAACTTTCGATCCAGAATGTTCATATTATTAAAATAAATGTCATTTTTCATTTGAATATAATATGCGGTAAATACTTTGTGTAAGATTTTATTTCAATGTATAAAGTACTAAAACATAATTTAATTATTATAATCGCGGCTCCCCCATCTATGTAATAATGTGCTGTTTGTCTATGACACATCATCCCATATAAAGGGGACATTCCACCAGCGCCCAACAACAAAAATGACATTCCGAATTTCAATCAGTATTATTAATGGTTCAATTTAAATGACAGCGACGGGCATGATTCGTCTCTTAGTTGAGCGGTCACTCCTATTCACGCCGGACCCCTCTGAAGGGTATTGAAATGTTAAACATCTACCACAATCAATATACCTACCAGTGCCAGTGGTACCAACCTATTGATCCGTTAATATTATGCTATTGAATCTTGTCATCGACGTTGAACTTCATGTTTATTTAGATTAGGTATTTTCAATTCAAGAACTCTAATTGATCTAATCTAATACAAACTCAACGTTAATATTTTTTAAATTGTATTTTTGCTCTCAAATAAATGTATTTTAATTTATGAAAACAATGTTTCAGTAATGTTTTACATATACATACTACATAAATATATTGACTGTATTATTATTAATAGATTGGATATTTTCAATAAATAGTTATCGTTTTTATCATGCAAAGTGCATATTATTTGTATTTCAACTGTTGTTCTAAAAAAACAATTTTAGCAGAAGCAACGCTTTTGTTTTCTTTATTGTAGGTATTGCTTTATCGATAAAAATATTTATTTTAAAAACCGAAGAACTTTATTTCTATCTCAATATTGAAAAATATTTTGCCACGAGCACTCAGCTTTTTTTTTATGCTTATTTATTTTCACTTTTATTTTAAATCGTGTTTTATTAAAAACTATTGGTTATTTCATGGAACTGTTGCGAGCGTTCTTCTTGCTTGTATTCTTAAGAATACGAAACGGAAATGAAATGTATTACAAATGTACATATTAAATGCATGAAAAACAAGATAGAACAAAAAACTATAAATGAATTCTCGTCAATGATGAGAATCTTAAATTTAATCCAGTTCCGAGAAAAACAACTCTATATAATCGAAGATACGAGCGCCTTCCGCAGTTCATAACGAAATTTCGCCGTCGAAAATTTTCCGAATAACCTGCAAATTAGCAATGATTGCGGGGTTCCACTGACTATTTCAATCAGTTTTTATTAATACTTTCAGCGAAGGCGAGTCTTCACATTACCTATTCATTGAATTTCGCTTTAAAATTGAATCCAGTGATAAAATTAAATTCAGACGGTCTTTCGCCTGATCGGCTGTGGGCACCGCACCGCTAGCTCCTACTGCTAATGATATTTCACTCTTCGCTTGCTCTGTATTACCTTTTTTTTGAGGACGCCCTGGCGTCGATGTCATTTTCATATCCGCCTCCTTTGGCAGATTCTGATCAATCCTCATTTGCGTTGTGTGTGATTTGAATTTCCGTTTCTTTCCCGGCTCTCGGGAAAATGTTTTTTTTCCGTCGGTTTTTTCTTTGTTATACGCTTTCACGTCTCAATCAAACTGTTGTATTATTTTTTCGAATCGAATTCGTTGTAAAAACACTCTATATTTATACATCATTACGTTCATACACCAAGAAAACATTCTTATTTATAATATTTTAAATAGGTAGATTTCTAATAAGAAATCTTGTGTTTCTTGTAAGGGGTTCGCCATCTAACTTTTTTTTTCAACTAGTGCTTATTTCGTGAATGGTAACACTTAGCTCATGTCTGATTTGACAGATAATTATTTTTATCTTTCCGCTGAACGAATATGGTTGTGTATACGCTTGAACAACGCTGGAAAATATTGCGACATTACTTTGAAAATCAGACCATTTTTCTTCGAAAATGATCAAGGAGTGGCCGTTACAGTCAATGGCGATCGTTATCGGGCCATTTTTGTTCACAAAAATTGAAGAGGATATTGGCAACATTTGGTTTCAACAAGACGGCGCTACGTGCACAGCCGAAGCTACACTCGATGTTTTGCGCCCAATTTTAAAAAAAAAAAGTTATTTGGCGGACCCTTTACATAAATGTACCTTTATCCTTGTTAATAATCATTGACGGTTTTCAGCACATGACCATTGTAAACTGCTACTATAAACCTTTTTTAAAAGCTCAATCTATCTTTACGTTTACATCTAATACTAATACTCCACCGAATACGTTCTGTCACCAATTTACCAGAATAAAGTGAATCTTGTAATTAAATTTATTAAATCGGCGTTTTGTTTGTATTCTCATCCTGCCAACCATTCCTTAGTTATAAATATATTTTTACAATTTAGAAAACAAATTCGATATTGATTTTAAACATCTATCAGTATAGTTTTTTTAATAATTTACGAGATATACGAGTATAATACTCATAAACCCAACACTACAAATAAAACGCATTATAAACATAAAAAACTAATTTACATTCAACCAGTTTAAATCGTCTAACCAACATATTGTATGTATTCCCATTAAAAACTGCCCACTCTATTGACAGCGTACAACTTTCATTTTCATTAATATTACTTATAAATGTATTATTGTGTAACTTCAGTTTCACTCAGACGAAAAACATACGAACATATAAAACTATATATTTGAAGTTCAACGCATAACGTATTATTTTAGGTTAGGGCGCCAACTTTTTTGTTGTCAGGGGCTGTCAAACATTCCCCTAAGTGCAGGGAATTATCTAAGCTCCAATGCACTGGCTGCATTCACCCCAAGCTCACATGCAAGGATCTATTTTATCAGCCACACGCACTCCAACGCGTACTGCACCAGGCAATATGCACATCACACGCGAAAGCTGCTTTCGTCTGCAATATCGTTGCACCCGACGCCAGTTGCACCGCAAATCGGCTTATGATTCACTTTTTCCAATCACGATGATGTCACTATCTGTAATTGTAATCTTTTTTATGTCATTTTGGCGTGATTGAATTTTATTTCATTTTCCCATCACTCGGTGCATCGGATGATTTTTTTTTATCTAAACGAATTAAAGGCAACTATAAAGTGAATTGATATTACTTGAATGCAATTTACTATCATAACATGATAAAAATAAAACGATTACTTTACGTCATCATCAGCAAACAGTCTTACCGAAAATTATATACTACGAGTATAAACCTAGATAAGAGTTTAAGTCCCACTTTAAGTAACAAAAATAAAAATTGTTATAAATATCAATTATTTAGGTAAATATGTACCTAGGGATTATGTTATTTTTTCTTAAGTTCAATTCTCATATTTTTTTCTTTAAATCAAATAAAATACATGTAATGAACTCACTCGTTTTAACCAATCAGAACGAAGCATTCAAAATGGTCGCAGAACGAAACTACTGCCGCTATATAAATATATCTTTATTATTTAATTGAATAATATATCAAAGTTGAGTGTTGTTTCGTAATCTGAACAGATGAAAGCTTCAAATTCTTAAGTTTATTTCCAATATTACGTCATTCTTTGGTGGTAAATGGTAAGCTTACAAGCACTGTTTACTGCTTTCTTGTCTCTAAATGTAGTATTACTAATCATAAATGATAGGCTATAAAAGGTATTTTTACTACCTGTACAAGCTATCAGTCTCACACCTACACTTAGCTAACTCTCGTACATTGACTAGTGATATAAAATAAAAATTAATAGCGTGTATTTATAGTTAAGCTTAATGTGTCAAATTGCGATTAACCTGTACTATTTAATTATTTAATTCATTATGACACGAAGAGTGGTTCGTTACCAGATTTATTATTATCGCACACAATAACCGCATTTGAAACAATCAGTTTCCATTCGAAATATTATGCGGTGTTTTCCATAATATTAATTTGCGAAAAACCATTCGTCTCTTTCAAAATAGAATATCGAATAATTTAATTTGAAAAATGATTTATACGCCGCAATCTTTGTATTGTCATAATATAGTTTTAAATTGATACAATTTATACAAAATAACTGAAAATACGAATTATCAAATATAAACAGATTAAATAGCTTTTAGTTTGAATGACATATTTGCACTTTTATACGATTAAAGTCCGTTAAAGCACATGAAAAGACTATATGCGAAAATAATTTACAAAAAAACGGTTAACAAATCACTCAAAAATATGCCTCGTATACTTTACAGCTCTTTAAGTATTGGGGCTTCTGCTATGGAGGTTGTCGGAAACATTTTTTTTTATATAAACATGTACAGGAGAATTCTGACAGATGGTAAAAGTGATTTTGAAGTCTTATCTGTGGAATACCATCACGCTTACCATACTGTATATGGCTAAGCGCTGCAAGTGGAACGTTGATCCGCTAACGTCAGACTACAGCCCGACATTCACGCGTCATCCTTATCATTACATGAATTCACTATGAATGGGTGGTCTTCACGGGACGATTTCGTTTACTACCAATTTTGATTAATACGCTTTGACTGGCATTTTACGGGTGAGGAATAAAATTCACACTAACCTACTACGAGCTCAGAAATCATTTTTTTTCTTATCTTTAAATAATAAAAGAGATTGAACTCATGACATTCGTCTTGCCAAGCAAAAGCTTTAACCACTAAGCTATACCCACCGGCTGTATATGTTCCCAAGTGGATCATCAGGTGCAGATATGTCCTAGAACGATGAATAAACAGTGACAGAATTATGTGGCGACAATTTGCGGTGATCATATGTTCCATATATGGAACAGATATGGGGGAAGAAGTTTTCAGTGATTATAAATTTACTAGGCTCTCTATGAGACACGGTTTATTGCGGCACTACCTTTGAGCAACGCTGTCTATTTATACAACGACCTAATTAGGCATCCGGACTAGTGTGCATAAATGTATTTCAAAATTGACGGAGCCAACTCGCCAATTCCCAACACGTCACAACGTGAATTCCGGCTTACGTTAGAAGATTGTTCGGCTTTATGCCGGTCCCATGTCCGGTTCCAAAGGACTACAAAGGCCACCCCCGGCCTCACCGTGAACCCCGGACTAATTGCTGGAGAAATTAGCCCATTGGATCATTCCCGCAATCGTTGATTGCCGAGTTTTCAATATGGCAACCCCGCTTACTACCTAGCGAGCATAACAATCGCGTATTGTTTTACAGTAATCGTTATCGAACATGTAATAGGTATTTTATGTGTTTTGAAAGCGGTTTGAATACATATTGGACAGTGCGTTATTCATCCATCTTTATTGACATTATTAACAATGATTATGAAGTGTTTGTGAATGTGAGCATTGATTGAATCGATCGATGAAGATCAAATAACAACCAATGAAAACATGTAGGCAAAACAAAGATATCTTCTTTTAAAATCATATCAATTAATATTGTATATTTATATGTTTGGCATTCATTTAAAGATCCATTTCAAATAAGGAATATTGTATATAACTATTTTCAATCTTGTTTTGCATAGCAATCAGTATGTTTATACACGTTGGGAACTGATGAATCTTTCATTAAAGACGAATCTGCGGTATTCCAAGCAAGTGAATAAACAGTGCTCAGTTTTATTCATCTTAAAAAAAAGTAGAAGTAAGGTATATATTTAATATACTAAAATAATTTAAAGGAATTAATATTATTTTCATTGCACTTTATTAAACCTTTCATTACGGCTTGGTGGAATACAAATTATACTGTCAATTATAAAACTAATATTTGAATCATTAATGTACTTTTCTGGTGTATTTTCATATATCACATTGGTTCTTGTATCATTAAGCTATCAGGTGATGCATAAACAACTGTTCTAAGAGAGTAGCAAAACGATATATAACGGCTACCGATGTCAACGATAGGGGAATCTTAGACTGCTTATATCGGCTATCGATGCGAAAGGGTTAAAAGTATTGACTTTTTAGTAAATATTTTATTAAGCTTATTGGGTTCTTAAAAAATAAAAATAAACCATTAATTTATATAATTAATTATACAAAAAAAAAACACACAAGACACACTTATGATTTATCCAGACTAAATTGTAGTATTATATTCATCTTTTCGGCGTCTACATTTAAAATGTGTCTTAAGTTCACATATTTACTTGGATGTGTTGTGACAAATATTATTTACATATAACCAAATTATTTCCCAGACAATGTATGTAAATACGCCGCATCAATTCGTAACACTAAAAATAATTTGAAAGGTTCTTTTGAGCGTTGAATAATAACCTTTACACTGCTGATGTGCGCCTTGAAGCTCCGCCCGGAATAAAAATTGATGCCATTGTTTTTGTTATTACTCTAACTTTCTTATGACAACACTTAAACATATTGTTTTTCTTGTCTGTCAACAGATGGCGCCCAAAGGAAACTCCTCGCAGGCCTCCCGCCCAAGTCTGGTACGTTGAAATTTATAATATCGTAAAAAATATCCTAACGCTCTTAAATAACATCATGATTTATTGCTCATACTTTGTTTTATTTGTCGAGGTATTGGTTACATTTTTAAAAGTTCAAAATATCAAAGAAACTTCTCGAATCTATAATAAACTCTTCGTTTTTAATTATAGTAAGTGGGTAGGTATATCAATAGAGTGAGTGTTGCTGCACTGTAAAAAAATAATGTTATAAGGATCCTTAACCCTTTCATTAAGGCTAGGTTTGAATTCAAATTATACTGTCAATTATAAAACTAGTATTTGAAGCATAAATGTACTTATCTCATCTATTTTCATATATCACATTGGTTTTTCTATCCTTTAGCTATCAGATGATGCATAAAAAACTATTCTAAGAAAGTAGCAAAACAATATATCACGTCAACCGATGTCAACGGTCGAGGAATCTTATGACGGCATATGCCGACAACCGATGCGAAAGGGTTAATATTTTTATGAAATTGTGGATTTTTTATTCTATTTATATAATATATGAAAGTAGATGTCTTCGTAGAATACTGGAGGCATAATGGTTTGACTTTGTAAGGAATGATGAGGTGAGAAAGCGGACAAGGCAGTCTTTGATAGTCTACAGTTGGTCAAGAGACAAATGTGTACCTGGCTTGAAAATATACTACATATAATGTACTCGACGAAGCTGACAGCTTTTTTTTCTAGATTATTTTATATTTTTTTCCAAGAATTATTGTCGTTTTAGTTTTGACAAAGGCACTTCAATTTTTGCAGTGAACTTTGTAGTACATAGATATTTTGGTTTGTGGTCGGAACTCGCTTACTCCCGTTGTAAAAGTTTCCCCCAAAGAGCTTTGAAAACAAAAATAAGAAGTTTTATCGCACTAGCCAGAGCAAAACTTTCCCTTCCGTTTAATATCGCCCATTGTCGACAATTTGATTACTATATCACTTATTGGTGATAGATTTTTTTGTCTCTGATATATTTTATTCCCGTCATGGAACTTTGTCCATAACCTTATCTAACTAACTGAGAAATATAATGTATATGAAGACTGGCGGAAGAACCTTTTGAAAAAAAAAACATAACTCACTATATTAAATACATAAATACTTTTTATTAAAATACATACTTATAAACAGGCTATTATGTTTACCAGTATATTTATATACGTTGGAAGCTGATAAAGCTTTCATTAAAGGCGACGCGGTATTCCAGCAAGTGAATAAACAGTACTCAGGGTGATCCAAGTTTAAAGTAAGGTAGGAAGTATTTATCTACGTAACATACGAAATAAAACTCAAAGTAAATGATAAAAACCCATACCAGGTAGGAATATGTTTTCGTTTTTATAATAACGTTGATAATGAGGTTGAAATTAGCAATTTAATTGACTTCGAGTAAAATCTTTTCATCTGTTAGTTATTATGAATTGTCGGTTTTGGAGTGAAGATCAGCCAGAAGCATTGCAAGAGCTACCAATGCATCCAGAAAGAGTTACTGTTTGGTGCGGATCATGGGCTGGTGGCATCATTGGACCGTACTTCTTCAAAGATGATGCGAATCGCAACGCAACTGTGAATGGTGAGCGCTACCGTGAGACTATATCCAACTTTTTTTTGCCCAAAATGGAAGAGCTTGACTTGCACGACATGTGGTTTCAACAACATGCCACATAGCACGCGAAACAATAAACCAATTGAGTGGCAAGTTCGGTGAACACTTTATTTCACGTTTGGGACCGGTCAATTGGCCGCCTAGATCGTGCGATTTAACGCCTTTAGATTATTTTTGTGGGGCTATGTTAAGGCTCATATCTATACTGACGCGGATTGACGCATTGTAAGACAGTGTGTGCCAAAATTGGACTAAGCGGATGGACCATTTGAATGAAATAATCTTCAAACATTAAATTATATGGACTGTACTATTGATTCAAATAAAGATTTCATGCATTTTTTTTAATTTTATGTGTCTTTTTTTTGGAAAAAATTTCCTATAGCTATTAAAAAATTATCCTTTATAAAAAAATGTCATACGTCAAAAGCATTTCTCTCGCATGGTTACCAACTGTTAAATGTTGAGTCACGCGTCTATTTTTAACCAGATTCCATGTGAGCATGTTTACCTAATCGGTGTACGTTTTACTTCGCCTCATTTAAATCTTCACGTGTTCCATTCTCGAGTTTCTGTCGTCGCTTTGCCTTACGTAAGAAGCAGCCTATGAATACAATCAGATCAAAACCCGTCGCAGTGTTGAGTTTTTTTATTGATTAGTTTTATGTCCGACCATTCCATATCTCCGTTCATTGCGGCTCGAATCGGTGCAACTATAGTGAAGCAACTTATTACTTGCTTAACTTATTGAAGGACAACCGGTTTCGCAAAGTTCTTGTGCATGCATTGCTCATTGGCCGTTTAAGGCAACAAAGAATAATGCAATTTCAATTATCCTGTCAGCGCAAGTTTTATTTCTGTCATATCAGTATTACTTAGCTGTTTATTATTTTATAAACAGAATTCCAATTTTTCAATGCTTGTTATATGATTGTAAAATACCTATAGTCCAGACTTTACTAGAACATCAATTTCTAATGACAATACATAAAAGCCAAAATATTCATGATAATGTTTATGAAATATGTATTTTTGTTATTTTGTTAGAAGTATTCGAATATCATCTATTTGGAGGGTCATTCTCCTGGTAAACAACTTCCTTTACATATGATGCCGAGTACTTCAAATACATGCAAACAGTCAGTTCGTTAGGTTAGGCCTATTTTACAATGCTGCTCTTGAGAACTTTTTTGTTAAGCCCTTTACCCTTTTGACATTTCGCCATTAAATACATCTAGATATTTTATTTATTGTTTATTAAAACCACGTAATTCAACCTCGTCAATAAAGCATTTGAAGTAGCATTACCTAATAAAGTGAAGCAGTATCAGAAGTATTCCATCTATAAATAAATTTATTGAATTTAATCGTACGTTTACTGCTATGTTTCATTCATTGATATATTAATAAATCTATAAAATTGATTAAGAACGGATTTGAATATTTTATTGTATCCAGTAAAATATTGAAATATCTTTATTAAATAATTGATCCGAGCTGAATAATGTCAGCATAAATTTCAAACCAATTTCGCCGTCGTCTCTTTGGTACCTAAAGCGAAATTTCGTCTAAAATATAAAGCGTCTGTATTCATAAATGTGTGAGAGTACATTAAATTGGCGACAGTTATATTGCCGAGTCGCTCCTTTCCATACAAATAATGTACTTTAACTACCCGCCAACATTAAGCATCGGGAAGCAGTTAATTCAGAGCGGCGGTGAAAGCAAAGCTGGAAATATTTATTTAATCTGAAGCTGAAATTCGCAGCGAAAGTAAAAAGTTAAAAGCTTTTTCAGTCCTAAACAATGCCTTTATGGGTCTTTAAGTTTATATACAGCGACGGATGGCTTTTCATGAGACAGAAGCTTTGATAATACATTATTATTTCATGTGAAAATATTTTTGATATTCAGATTACTAACGGTGGTTTTGAAAAAATAAATACCTAAAGTAATACTTATTTCTTATTAGAGTAGGCATGTATTCAGGATAACTTAAACTCTCATTGTTAACACACCATAACAATTGTCACAAGATTTTGGTTTATTGTCCAAAATTATGCACATGTATTTTTTATATAAATTAAAATATTAACTTTAACACAAAAAAAATATGCAATTATCATATCGCTAAGATCATTTAAAAACATGTACTCCCGAACATAGATAAATTTTATTCCATTGTAATTCAAAAATAGTAAGCATTTCAAGCTTTAGTATAATTTAGTTATCAGCTGAGGGACATTCATTGCTTGTTAAATATTAAAAATCTACTCTGAAGTTATTCACATAAAGCATGGTAATAAATACTTAATTTTTTAAATGTATCTCAATTCGAATGCTAGCAATATTTAAACTATTTTACAATTAAGTATATATGAGTTATTATCGCTACAGTGGTTGGAATTAATTTAATAATATATTATCATCTGTAATGAGTAATAGTAATTATCCCGTCGGGTATAACCCCGCTGTGAAAAGCGACCCGACCAAGGAAAACAGTATAAAACCGTCACAAAAACAGTTCACTAATGATGGCACTATCGAAAATTTAAAATGATTTGTGGATTACCGATTTCACCGTCGCTTAAACATTTCCATAATCTCCAGTCAGTTAAGCGCTTTCATAAAGCCATTTAACTGCAAACCGCTGAATTGGCATTTTTTCTTAAAAAATAATTTGGCATAGAAGACGAAACATAGTATAAGGGACCCGCGCTTGTAATACCGTTTATTACCTTTTGGGGATTTACGGCTATTCTCGGCGAGTTCCGGCTCCGAATGGAAATTTCATTTTTGCATTTATTTGGCTTTGGGGATATTCGCGACACACTGAGGGCTCCTCCTTTGGGGAAATTTAATTCAAACCTGTTTTAAATATTCGTGTCTTTCTTATTTTCTATTAAGTATTCATAATGAACGGAGGTACGTTCTTAAGGTATTCAAATTATCATCCCGAGGACCTAATAATGTATTCCATTCTATCATTAATGGAGACTCTTTTCAATTAGAAAGCATATTAAAAAATTCAATTAACTTATTACATTTTTTACTTTTATAATATTTAATTACCTACATAATACGAAATATGTTATAGAATACGTGTACATACATTTTTATATTTTAATTCCACCTTTAGTTATTTTCGTTCAATATATACATTTTTACCCAGAAATCCATTCAAATACTCTAATTACATTATTTTTACGTTTAAAAATGTAAACTACTAATAAAATATAAAGCATAAAAGGAATATCACGTGTAGGTATTTGAAATGTTTGTTTTATCTATGAATAGTATCTTGTATCCTGACAAATCTCGACCTAATTATGCCGTCTTGAATTTTTATTAATATTTTCTCTGGCGAACAACTTTTTCGCGGAGCGGTGGGCGCTGTAGAGTGGCCCCCGCCGGTGGAGCCTCCCCACCGCGGGCCGCGCCACTTCATCTTAATTGGCAATCCAAACTCGCGAAACTTTCCCCGTGTCCGACTCACCGGTCACAATAATTTACGGACGTGTAGGCGCCCCCTTGGGCAGGATTTATGCGAGCGGGAACGGAAACGGACGAACAAATTATGACACAATCGTAACAAAAAGAAAATAATAATTACGTGACATTTTTCATAGATATAATAAGCACCAAAAATTTTAAGGAAAAATGTATTAAATATTCTAAGAATCCAAGGCACTTAAGTGCTAATATAATGATCGGTATATTAGTATTCAGAGTTCATATTTTCAAAATTCTCTCTGATCTTCTTTATCCACTACTGATTTTCGGAAAAAAAATGTAAGGAGATTATTTTATCACATTTTCTTTTCTTTGCCGTTCGAATACAGAATATTTTTTATTGTAACGATATTTAAAAAAAAAAATATCTTTTAAAATTATTATTATTCGAAATTGTATGTCTTACGTATATCTGACGACTAAATTTAAAGCAAAACTGCATACATATGTATTCAGTGATTTCGTTCTTACCGATATCATTCAATTCTCTCAATCTTCTTTTCCCCTTGCAGTGATTGTTCGCGTTCGAATTTGCCGGTGAATTTGAATTTGCCGCGAATCCGCGCGTCAAATCTTCGCACCTCGGCCACACAGCGAGCGTTGATTTTTATCAGATCACACCAAAACTAAGACACTTCTCCGTTCGTTCCCGGAGCATCTTTTTGCCTTGGATTCCTCCTCCGGGCTCGCAAGAATCGGGAGGAACAAGGGAAGAATGAAGCTATGAAATTAAATTACGCCATCCGCGGATGCAGCGAATTTTCTCCACTTCCCAAGAAAAAGCATTTTCCCGCTCGCTGAATAAGCGTTGCTCTTTTTTTCGCCGATTATGTTATTACAATTTCCATGAATAGACATAATAACGCTCTATCGCATTTTTTACTTGACTTAGATTTTTTGCAGTATCTCTATCCTTTAATGATATTCTTAGCGATATATATACTCTGTGAATAACAAATCACTTGACAAATCTTCTATGCCTTTTTTGTACATTTATAGTTAATGCATTTAGCACCAAATAGTTTTCATTTAATCATTTGGAATGCATACATACAAACTTATTTTTAAATATATTTAATAAAGTTATTCATTTAAGTACAGATTTGAACTGCAACACAAATCAAGTCAACAAAATCCGTCTAGTTTTGTTAATACAAAAGAAAAATATCGTGTAGATTTTAACAGAATCGATCTAAACGTGTCTCAAATTAAATACGCATGATAAATATGTACATATAAGTTACATGCATAAAATAATGTTATGAATAAATAAAGTGATGCGTGTTTGATGTAAAAGACTTACGGGTTGCGAGTAAAAAACATATTTAATATTCCTTGCCGTATCCCTGCGATTTACATACCCGCGGCGCCCTTACATAATTCAAGTATCGCCTTGCAGCGGCAGAGTTTCAGACTTTTCCTGGCTGAAATTCAGGCGCACGAATCCGCCCCTGCCCTCACTACCGCCCTCGCTGCCAGGGCGGACTTTCCGGTGTGAAATAAACTTTTAAACTTGGGCGTCGGGCGGCGCACGAGACCTGCATAACAGTGGCATCCTTGAGAGACGCTACTGAACACCAATCTAGCCATGATACGCTAGTGTCGAGTCGAGAAAATACAACAGATCGCCAATTAGAGTCCTAACAATGAATTACTATAGTATTTTTATATTATTAGTTCAGCTAAAGTGCATGGAATTAGGTAAATTACTATGGTGAGTTTAAATATGCAGATATTTTTAGACAACGAGTTTTCATTCATGTTGTTCCTCCCTTTATGTTGAAAAGATATGATGTCCTAAAATAGGTAATACAGTTATCTTTTATTACTGAAACCATTACATTTATCTATTACTGAAGATCGACTCCAGGGAGTCCGAAACGTGTAATTATTCGCAATAAATGTAATATAGAAACAAATTATTTTTAATTCGTTAATTTTTTGCTTAAAATTAATAAAATTTCAGTTATCTCTATCAGTTATTCGTGTGACTATTTACTCTCCAAATCTTACACTTACCAGTTTAATTATTGATCATATTATGATATGTAGAAAGTTCAGTAATGCATCACAATGAAAACATTCCTTAATTGAATTTACGGCTCTTATAAACAACATATATGAAACAATATATAAAAATAATAATATCTGAGATATTTCTTTAATAAGCGGTACTACTTTTAATATAATTATATACAGTAGGGTAGTGACAGACGTTGATAGATACATAACATCTGTGAAATATGTGATAAACGTCATTAAATAAAAAAATTACAATCCAACTACTAATAAGAGGTATTCGTTGCCGTAATTTTCACTTAATTTTTTGTCTTGTAACATTAACTATTGAGTATGAGCCACGTGTGCACTTCCCTGTATTCCGTTGTGCCACTCACCCGAGGCATTTAATTTAGTATATTGCATCCATCACCCGGGAAGCGGATATAAAAATGAAGCGTTCAAAAATAAAATAAACAGCCATCTGAACCGTTGTGAATTGAAAATTTACATAAGAATTTCCCCGGAATATACCTACTTCGCCATTAGCTTCAATTGGGTACGTCGTAAACATTTTATAGGTAGTAAAGGACGGACTTTTTAGCCCGTTTCTCATTTTATTATTCATACCTTAAAGACGCAGTCAATTTACTCTCTTTCCCGTTAAATAAATATGAAGGACTCAAGACGCCACTTTTAATAAAATCAATAGAATATTCGCTTTTACGCTTATGGAACACTTCACAATTTTATTTTTAAATGAAGGGACTCTTATTTATTTTTGAAGCAATGAACCACTCGATTAATACAATATTATTTATGTTTATTCATTTATTCAGAAAGGGTAATTTATTTAGAACATTATACATACAAATAGTAACTTCTACTGCAGTAATGTCTTTTTTTTTATTATTTCAAATAATTCGTAGTATATTCAATACGAGCTGGAAGACAGTAAAAAATTTCGAAACACGTTATGAAATCTTTTTACCAAGATAATAGTATTATGTCGACGCTATGTTATGTCAGATGCATTATTGTTACAAATGTTTTGTTGTAGAAAATTAAATTATGGACTTTGAAACTTTTGTTCCAGCGTTCCATCGAACAAATTATTTTTCAACGAAAGATATTTTATATTTTAGTTACGTAGGTACCTCTAGTGTTGCCATAGCCATTAGCCTGATATGGCTGCGACAATGTTTCCGACAGCCTTGCCCTTCCGCCTACTGAAAAAGCTACAGTCCGAACAACGCCGGATGATAAATATTTGAATTTAAATATTACCACTGTCGTTTATTCATTATTCATATTTCATACGCAATATAAATACACATATTTTCGACTGTAGGAATATAAAATTTACTTGTTTGAGTTGACTACAACATAACAATGTAATTCAAAGGCACACAATATGTCAATAAATTCACGTTTTTGTTATTCAAAGTACATTTATCGTTTTTATTTCGCCATTACTCTCCTTTATTTATTACACGTATAAATGTTGATTCTAATCCTCTGAAATAAGTGATTTAAAAGTAAGTAACTCCTAGTTGTCGCAACACAATTCACCGTTATCTTTATTTTGAAAATATTTACAGTCACTAGTTTATAAATATTTTATCAATTTTACATAGGAATCAAAAACGAAGTGATTTTCTTTTGTACGATAAATCTTAAAACTACGAGCATTAAATCGGTTTTTTTTTATTGTTAAGGTTAATTCACTGTGTCGCATTATCGCAAAGACGAATTTAGAAGCGAAGTCACCAAACTCTCCGAGGACTAAAAGTGCTTTCAACTGCCCTCAATAAAGACTTAAGAGTTTTTTTTATATCTTCATAAAATTGACATTTTAGTTAACTATCACTTATTATACTTGATGGTTTCCAAAATTAAATGGAAATAAAACGGACGATGTGCCACTGAAAAATGATTAATTTCAAATTAACAGCATTTACATGATTTCTAAGCTTGACATTACGAATCCTCGCAATGCGACGCAAGCATAACGCCGACATCAAAATTTCCTTTTGTGAGAGCGCCGCGACCTCTTTCCGTTTGGAATTTTATTCAGTGCCCGATAAAAATAAACGTCAATCGCAGTTTTCGTTTTTAACTGCAGCGATGTAGCCGCATTAATGCGGAGTTAGGACGGCCGGGGCGGCCATTGTTGCCGCCGGGGACAATGGCGGTAGTTTCAGGACGGGGGCGGTTATTGCGCCGGCGACGTTTCGCCGTTCCCGCCCAATGCAAATTCAAATAATGCCGCCATTTTCCGCATTCCCACTGTTTCGTTATCATCGTTTGCCTAATTGCGCCACTAATTTCGGGCGCCGCAATTATTCTGCAAACATGTAGCAGCATCACTTCACTTAATCCGGGAGGCAGATACCTCCACAAGGATAGAGCCGTTACTCTTTTATGCGATGAACCTTGCGGCCGCTTAATTATTGTTACTGCATCATCAATATAATTTAAAAAGTCGATAAGATATTCCAACATAAGAAGTATTATCATAATAAAATAGCCTTATGAATGACACTATCATCATAGGCTTTCAACTTAAGTCTCCATTCTTCTACGAGTACAAACCGAGTTTCTGTATACATATACAAGTAAAATGAGTTGCAATATCAAGCTCATGATATTGTAATTGTTATATTAAAATAAAATTGTCTATTGTAATTTTGATTATTTCTGCATTCTTTCAGAAACCATACATTTAAATAAACAAAATAAAAAAAAATCGTACATAGAATCATTGAAATATTGGGATAGTTGATCAATATAAGTATTACTAATATAAAGGTCTTCTATAGACGGTGATAAGCCAATCGTCTATTGAACCTCCATCATAACGATTTTAT